>VXBT01013480.1:2379015-2452172 GCA_013400235.1 Oriolus oriolus
GCCGGCCACTCGCAGCACGGGCTGCCGCAGCTCGTTGCGGCCCAGCAGCACGGTCGCGTCCCGCATCACGCGGCGGCGCGGAGCGAGTCCCCCCGGCAGCGGCTGCTCCACTGCCGCCGTGCAGCGCAGCTCCGCCGCCTCCATCGCCCCGCCGGCCGTTCAAACGCGCCGCGTGCGCCGCCGCCAATCAGCGCCGGGGGCTTTAACTCGGCGGCCAATAGCAGGCGGGAAGGGAGGGGCGCGAGGCGGAGCGCCGGGCCGGCCAATCTGCGGCCGCACCGGCAGCACGTGGGCGTTGCCATGGGCGCGGGACGCGCGGGCACGGCGCGGCCATGGCCGATCGCAGCAGCGACCGGGGGCCGCCGGACGCGCTGCAGAACCGCTTCCACTGCGAGCGGGCCAACAAGGAGCGGCAGTGGCAGCTGGTCTTCACGAAGTACACCGTGAACCCCCTCCAACCCGGTGAGGCCCCGCGGCCACAGGGAACTGGCGTAAAGCCCCGGGGGCAAGACAAGCGGTGAGGGGAGCAGGGAGGGCGAAGGCAGGCCCGCAGCGCTCAGCTGCACGCCGGGGACGAGCAGCTGCACCCAAGCACGGCAGCAGTGGCCGGTGAGAGGGGTAAAGCTGCAAAGGGCAACTGGTGGTCCTTTCTGTTGCCTGAGGAACCGGTCTGCACGCTCAGAAACAGAATGGAGACAGGATCCATTTGCCCAAACGGTGCCTTTAGTAACCACGTAGAAGTGAGGCAACTATTTAGGATGTGGAACCTACAAATTGTGTAAATACAGAGCCAAGATAGGGTAGAGGACCCCAACACTACACCATGTTCCTTTAGGTCCTGGTCTGCTTTTCTACCTGCCAATTCACAATCTGTGCTAGCATAGGCAGGTGATGTGAGTAGATTCTTTCAGGTCTAGGTTTTGCAATAAAACAACAAAGGAAAATAATTTCCTGAGACTTTGCACTCTGCAGGCCACCCCTTGGGTGGGGTGGGATTCTGATGTGGTGAGCACAGGCAGCATCCTGTAAAAGGGCCTTTAGCACACTTAACGCCCTTCCCTTCCTAGAAGTTGCCATTAATCAGTATTTGTAACTCATTTTCTTCTATTCACATGCAGTTCAGTAATGTATATTCTATACCTGGCTGGGATGCCAAATTCACATTAAAGTAATTCACCTGCCTCATTTCTTTCCAGTTCACATGGTTGCTAGGAAGCCAATGTCTTGGCATGAAAACGTACATGAGCCAACGGATGGTAAGAAGTCTCTCAAAAGCTTGTGATAATTACATAAGAAAATTATTAACACATAAGATTTAATAATTTTAATCAGTCTTAAATGTCGTGTATGTGGAAACACCTCCGTTACCATATAAGTAAGTTAAATGCATTTATGATTGTTGTTTGTAAAGCAGGTTTTTTTTTCACCTTAAGGCCCTTTCCCATTACTTTCCATTTTCAGCACAAGTTTGCATTCATGCAATTATGCTTTTATTTTTGTTTTTAATTAAAATAAATATATGCTGTAAAATATATTTAATTCCTTATATTCATACTATAAAATTTTGCTTGAGAATCTAAACCTCTAAGGGGAAAACAAAAATACCTAGAAGCATGTTGTACACATACACAGTGCCTGCCATTGCAGATTCTACCTAACCACCACACAGGTTAAACTGCTGAAAGGCTGCCCAGTCTTACTTTAGAGTACTGGTAACAAGAACCCGTATAACAGTTGCTCCCTTCTTTCTAACATGCTAATTTTGCCAAAAAGTCTTAATGGGTCAGATAAGGTTGGCCTGCTCTAGTCAAGGACTGAGGAGAGTAGAAAACCAGGGAAAGGCTGCAAGTCTCAGGCAACTGAGAAAGTAGAGAGCTGCCATGGAGCACTGGTTTGTACTAGATGTGGCGTAGGAAAAGTAAGATGGTGCAGTGCAGTAGACAGGATTACCAGAATTAACAGGACGATATTGTCAGGCAAATCTTGACACTTCCTCAGGAAATACTCGAGTAGAAATGTCACCATGCATTCTGACAATATCATTTACAGAAGCACAGAGGCTGCCTCTACCCTTGGCTTTCTTGTTATTGCTTGGACAGTGTTGAGATGTCCCATTCTAACACATGTCCACAGGTGACTGATTTTTAAACATGCTTTCTTTCATTTGTATTTGTGTCTCTTAAAACAACAGACGAATTCCTGAATCTTCTTCACCGTGCAGTACTGGTGCCAAGAAAGAAATATTCAGAGCCACAAACTGAAAGCCAAGAAATTGGCTGGAACACAACACCTTTGGTGAGTAGGGTGCTTACAGACTCAGCTCTTTACAGGATTCAGAGATGTTAAGCCTGTCACACATTGAAAATACCCATGCAGGAAACAATTTGTGACAAACAAGGAAAACAAGAATTACTAGGAATGAGCAGAGCCATTCACAGATAACAAGTTTTTAAAGTTTACGCCTAAGAGGACTCCACACTGGCACAGACTTGTGAACAGAGCAGCAGTATGCTTCCCCTGAGAAACTTGAACGCAAAACATCTACAGTGACAGTGACAGCACACTGCCAAATGCCACAGATGTACTCAGGGCTGTTTATTAAAGCATTCAGCCATGAGAAATGGTGTAGTGAGCAATGTGAAGTGATGTGTAGAAGTACTGTGAAAAGAAACGTGCTGCTGCACAGCATCTTTCAAACAAATTGTAAGCAGAACCATAAAATTAATAATCATGTAAGTATACCCAAAGCAGATATACCAGCGAGGATTCATCTGGGGAAGTATGAATAAACAGGAGGAAAAGAATTATGATTAACAAGCTGAGACATCAATCATATCTGACAAACAGCTTTGATGATGACTGACTTTGTAGATTAGTGCTTTGAGAAAGGCAGATTTTGGCCTGTTTTACAGAAAACTAAGATAAATAAGAAAATAAGACAGTCTTCATCGACTTCTCATATTACACATCAAGTAAACTAGTTGCTCATGACAAGGGTAGAGACAGACATCCCTGCTGGGCTCTATGGTATTAAGGAACTGCTGGTAGGATTAGTCTGGCAGGGAAGAGGCAACTAAAATTGTGTGTAGGGCAGCAAGTTCAATTTTTAGAGTCAGGACTCACGATGTTGTTTAATTTGTTAAGTTTTCCTTTTTCAGCAGGTTTGACCATGACAAAGCAGGGAACAGCACAGTGGTACCCTGCTCTTCTGTCATGTGGACATTTCTCAGCAGCAGAACACTGTGCATCACTCTCCTCAGGAGGGACTACTACTATTAATTTTAGTAAAAGCACGTAACTGTTTGTCATTTTTGTTTCCCAGGTTCCTTTGGACCGTACTGATTGCAGATTCTACTTCCCACGCCGGATAACTGAGATTACGATCCATGGCTACCCTGAGCCACGGGGAGAGCAGTCTAAGGGACTAGCAAGCCACAGATAGAATGTCATCTAATGTGTCAGGCCCTGCTCATTATCTAGCAAGTCTGGCAGATTTCTAGTGAGAGACAATAGAAGAGAGAAAGAAAACCTCAGTCTGTCCAGATTTGCAGCCTGACAACAGTGACACAAATAAACCTATCTGCAAGGCTCTGTATTCGTCTCACTGCTGTTTCTATACCCATCTACACAAATAGTCTAAAAAACCACTCTAACATCTCAAAAAGCTTCAGACTTCTTTTGACATCAGCACTATGACCCAGAACTCAAGGTCACCAACTTCATCTTAACAGTAGTGGTGGAAAAAGCTGTCAGAATGAAGGGAACAACGGGTAGGCTTCAGCCACCATTCACAGAACAGCTAAACATGAGTTACACGTAGTTCTGTGCAAACCATTTAATGCATTCACACACCAAAGGTTTAAGTAGAAAACAATCCTTCAACAAAACACACAGTAAGAAGAAATTAGTGATAAGGCACTGGTTTCCACTGACTTTTTTTCTTTGCTGCTGTAAAGCATCCAGCTTGCTCCAGAGTTAGCTGCTTCATGACAGCAGAAACACATCTTGCAACACAAAGAAACACAGTCCTCTTAGCGGGCTCGGTTCTTCATTTTCTGCCTTGCTCTCTTTCCAGGTCTCTTCTGCAAAAAATAGGACAGATTCAGATCTTTATTTTCATGTTCTCCATCTTTGTTCTAGCTCCATAGCTTGGGGAGGATACCAAGGAGAGAGTATTTGTCAGTATGTCTGGAGAGGGAGGTTTTGGCACACAGGTAGCAAACAGTACTTTTTAACTGCCCTTCTCATTTTCCTGCTGATACCAAACCACTGTCCCCATCTCTGTTAGGAACTGAATTATGCTTAGCTCCCAAAGACAGGCACCACTTCCAGATGCTGGAGGCACCCATCATGTACTCATCTCTCCCTGCCAGACATGGGGATCGATCCAACCAGGATCGTTTTCATGCAACATTTTACTTACATTGAGGGCTTTTTTTCCTCCTTTTCCTCCTCTTCCTCCTTTTCCTGGGCCTTTGTTGTGAGCCACTTTTGACTGGAAGCTGGATACATCATTAAAACTCTCCTTTGTGTTCCACTTTGAGCCCTTCTTCTTCCCACCAAAACCAAACTTCTGATTTTTATATCGTCTTTTGGCATTTGGTCTGCAAAACAACCAACCAGCATCACTGCCTACATTCCTTGTTTCAGAAAGCTCTCAAGACACACACATGTATATACTCATCATCTCCCATCAACCATCATTAACCTTTCCCCTTGTAACAAGGATGATGCAGAAATTAGCACATTTCAGTCTCTGTTCCATTTTGGCCATAGCTCTCTTTAGGGGCAGAAAGCCACCTTGGATTTACTTTAACACTAAGCAGAACAGTTTTCTTGTTCTCCAAAATTATCCCCTAAAAAGACTGAAAAAAATCAGACATTCTGTGTTTAACTATCTTTCATTTCTGGTCTCACCCCTTCTTTGTCCGTTGACTTGCACTGCCTTTTTTATTGCCCTGAGATGACGTCTGCTCTTCATCTAGAAAGTCCAGCTTGTCAGAGAGACCTGCAAGAGTGAAGAGATCACAGCTACACCTCAGAAAATACTAATTTTCAGTCTAAACAAGTAATAGCAACAGGTCACCCCCACTGAAGAACAGCTGCTTGGGAGGCTGTTCAGGGTCACGGGCATACGATTCTGCGCAGCAGCAGCTTGCCAAGCTCAAGGACCAGATGTAATGATCACACATCACACTGCCCTACACTGCTCACACATCACTGCTGCCATTACACATTTGCTCTCTTAGACAAGTTGACTTTACCTTTCTGGTATTTCTTGACTGCATTCAACATATTTTTCTTCTCCTTTTGTCTCCTCTGCAGAATCTCAACTTGCACCTGAGATTAGAAGCAGAATGTTAGTGTTGTTCCTTGCAGTGTCCCATGGTTTTTTTAAGGTATCCTATCTTTTGTTCTGTTTTCCTTCAGAGCAGCTAGACAGAAGACTAGAAAGATTCTGTGTGTTTTAGCCAGACTCTTGTGGTCTCACTTTTCCAGCTCCTCACTCAGGCTCTAAATTCTTGTCACAGACCCTTTTGTACACGTCCCTTTCGTAGCTCCTCACCTTCTTGCCATATTTTCTCATTGCACGGAGTTGTTTTGCTTTCTCAGACCTTTCCATTGCTTCCTGTTTAGTCTTAAGTTTCTGTCGAATCTAATTAGGGAATAGAAAAAACAAAATTTATCAGTAACACAAAACAAAAAAAAGAGAATTTTATGATTACTGCACAGTCCTGAAGTCAGGATTTGTGAACTATCTATGAGTGTAAAAAAGAAAACATCTCTCAATCAGATAATGCCTATAAGGCATAACATCCTTTCTGCTCAAGGAACAATTACAGAAATTCCTGAACTGACCTGTAGCCAAAATCTAGCTAAACAGACAAAACTCACACGAGAGAAGACAAAGCCTTATAAAGGGCTCTAATGGAACTGAGAGTATCTTGTCAGTCTATTTGGGTGTATAAAGAAGACTTGCTAGTTTCTTTCTTGTCATTACTAAAAGTAAAGCACTGAAGAGAAGTCAACAATCTTGTAGAAAACATTTTTTCCATGCCCTCCTTGTTCACAAACATTTTTACAAGGATGCTGCATTACAAAGGATTACAAAGATTTCAACAGAGATCTTCGTGATTCAGTGTGTGACTCTACTAGGAGATAAAAACTGTTCTTCAAATGGAAGTCAGCAAAAGAAGAGAACAGTAATGTGCAGGATTGACTTAAGCCCTAGCACAAGCTAATTATTGTTCTTCATCTTCTCTAGAAAGGTTCCATCAGAAAGCAAAAGTGACCCAGTCATACATGAACCTTCAAACTAGACCCAGCTCATGTTTGTTTAACTTATACAATGTAGTCTTTTTTCTAAATCTAAACCAGAAAAATAGAGTTCCATTTTGAGCAAAGACTACAGTCAAGAAGCAAGTGCGTGAAAGTCTTATTTCCTACACCAATCTAATTTTCTGTCCAAGACAGATTCATTCAATAACATACAGTTTAAAATCACAGAAAACCAGAACACACTGACAATAAACAAAAGGTGATACTTAAACAGGAAAAAAAAATTGCATTAAAGCCACAGTCAACTGCAAGTCTTATGACAAAGAGCAAAAATACAGGAAAGTTTATACCCACTGTTACACACACTAAGAAAAATTCTCCCTTTGTAATATTAAACACATTCAGGAGAAAGTATAAATCATGTGTTTCTGCTTTATCATCCAACCTGTTATAAAAATCCCCACATTGCACTGAAAAACCTAAACAGAAAGAAATCTCCTGTCTCAAAGGTTCACACACAATCATTGTCACAGGAATCGGAAAAGAGATGAAGGCCAGTATTCACACATCACACCCTAAATTCACTCCCTGCCACAGGCTAAAACACACACATTACACAGGAAAGACAGGCATTCATTGCACGTACCTTCTGCATCTGTTGGTCTGATTTGGCCATCTCTGCAAAGTAATCATCCGGCCTCCTCGTAGGAACTTGGAGCTTATGCAGCCTAGGTAGGGCATCCAGGACAGCTGCCTGCGCCTGCCGGTAGCTGGGAGAGAGCACAGCACCAGCTGTCACTGCACCACTGTCACTGCACCACTGTCACTGCACCACTGTCACTGCACCGGCTCTGTCACCTGCATGTCGGGCACCTCACAGTGCTGACACAAACTGCTCACACAAGCAGGCTGACACTCGCATCTAACAAGCATTGGTCTGGACTTATATCAACATTCTGTGCACGTCCAGTGCTACTGAAAGCAGTTTAGGTGCCAGTACAATATTAACATTTATATCTTGCACATATACATTTGTCTTATTTCCTTACAGTTTTATACGTTGGAATATAAAAGGCTAAGCAAAACAAGAGAACTGTAAGAACACCACAACAAACCCACAAAGAAAAATTCATATCTTGTGTTAAAGCCTTAATCCTGGTATCAAGGAGCTTTTAAAATAAACTTCTTAGCAAAGGATGGAAGTCTGCTATGAAGAGGGAAATTATTTCTTTTCAGTCACACAGGCAGGTGTGTGACTGAAATTCAGGCAGCTAAATATACTAGCGCTAATTTGTAGTTATTTTGGAAAACATTCAGAGCCATCGAATGTAAAATAACATGGCCCAAGAGTGCCACAGTGACAGCCAATGCTGCAGTCTGCAGCACACTAGTGAAACATAACTCCAAAAACGCAGCAGCACGCTAGGACACTACATGAAATCTCTCTTTGACACTTACAAACTCATCTCTCTCTGGAAATCATTCTCAGGGTCAACGGCATCAGACGTAGAAGCACTCTGAGAGGCGGGGTCCGCGACCGGGCCCAAAGTCACGTCCAGCCTTTCCACCCACGCGAGCTGCTGCCTGAATTCGGCCAGGCACTGCTTCAGGCCGTCCTGTGAAAGGAGCACAGCTCTGCACAGCACCGCACGGACCGCTCCGCGCGGCTGGCCCGGCTCGGTATCCGGGTCACACCGCGGGCTGCTCCTCGGGGCCGCCGGGAGAAGCCCGAAATCCCCCGCAGTGCGGAGCACCGGGGCCAGCCCGGCCCTGACCCCCGCGGCCCCGCCGCGCCTCCTGAGCCCCGCACCCGGCGCTGGGGCCGCGGGCCTGGCCCGGGGTTTCCGCGCCGCATCCCCCGCATCCCCGCTCACCGTGTCATTGCGCCGCTTCGGCCGCTCCTCCAGCACCACATTGAGCCCCGGCTTCAGCGCGCCCCTCGCGAAGGCCTCCTGGAGCTGTGAGAGAGTTCGGTCAGTGTGCGCCGCCGGCACCGGGCGCCCCTTCCCCGCCGGCCCCGCCACCGCGGCCACGGGCTCACCTCCGAGTCCGAGAGCGAGGAGTCCTCCGAGTCCGAGCCGGAGTCCGAGAAGGACCCACGCCGCGCCACCGCTGCCGCCATCGCTGCCGCCGCCGCCGCTTCCGGCCGCGTGCACCGCCCCTTCCGGGGCCGCGGGGGCCGCGGTCACCACGGCGACGGCGGCAGCGGCAGCATGGCGGGGGCGGCCGTGTTGCCCGTGGCCGTGTTCGGCTGCCGGCCGCGGGTGGCCGGCGGTGTCTGCTTCCTGGAGGAGCGGGTGGTGCTGCACGCCGCGGGGGCGGGCTGCCTGCGGCTGCACCTCGAGCACAAGTGGCACAACTTCATCTCAGGTGGCACAGACACCTGTCCCAACCCCGACCCCGGCCCCGATCCCGGCCCGCCCTGACCGCTCCGCTCCCCGCAGGCACGGAGAAGAGCCGGGGCGTTCAGGCGCTGGCCGTCAGCCCCAACCGGCGGTTCCTGGCGGTGTCGGAGGCGGCGGCGGAGCAGCCGGTGCTGGCGGTCTATGAGCTGACGGCGGAGCGAGCGCGGGGGCGGAAGGTGCTGGCCACCGACGAGCTGCCGGCGCGGCAGGTGGTGTCCCTCGCCTTCTCCCCCGACAGCCAGCTCCTGGCGGCCGCCACGGCCCCCCCCGAGGGGCACCTCACCTGCTGGTTCTGGGAGAAGCAGCAGCTGGCGGCGTCCGTCCCCGTCCCGGCCGCGGGCGACGGCCCCTGCCAGGTAACGGCTGCACCTGCGCCTGCTTCCAGAGCTTCCAAACTTCCCGAGCTGTGCCAGCGTCCCGGCGGCTCGTTATTAACACTCCCGTTCACAGCGGACTGGTTCTTCGGGAGCATACTTCACTTTTCAAAAAGGTGTATAAAAGGATCAAACTTTAGTTCAACAAGGAGCAGGTGCGAGGTTGGACATACGTTCATCCTTCGGGATGTGTGCACAGTGCATTTTCCCGTTGCCACGTGGGTTTTATCCAGGGCAAAAGGAGGAAAGTGCTCCACACTAAATTTCATCGTTTTTCTGACCTTTCTTGACATCTGCTGTTGGCCACGCTCAGCAACAAGACAATAGGCTAAATAAAGTTTTGCATTGATCCATAATGGACATTCTCATGTCTGTATCTGTTGTATCACATGAGGTTCTCTTATATCACATGAGATCTATGTTACGGGGCCAGTACAACAGGCCAGTGAGTGTGCAATGTGTCCCTTGTGTCCCTGCAAAAGCACACACTGAATATATTGGCTGCGCTCAGTAGTTGTAACACACTTCTTGGAAGCTCTCAGTGCACCTTTTCCTTCTTGCAGTCTTCTGTGTGTCTTCTGGTCCCACTTTTCAGGAAGCTTGCTGCTGGAAAAACTTGCTAATCAGTAGTAAAGAGGTATTTTGGCCTTACTTTTGTAACTTAATTTTTATAGACACACTTTTGAAAGGGGGAAAACTGCAATATGTAATTATGATGGTTAATTCTTACTCTCTTTGGTATTCCTGTATGTTTCTATGAACCATTTCCCCTTGTTTGTTTTCCTTTATCTGGTATAGAAAGTCTTCAGAACAGGTATATTCACTTATTTGTGAACATAGTTGAAAAAAATACTTCCTCTCTTTTTTGTTCCATAGGTGAGCTTTAATCCTCAAGACAACACCCAGGTTTGTATCACTGGAAATGGCTTTTTTAAACTTTTCAAGTACAGTGAAGGATATTTAAAGCAGATGAATTTACAAAGGGGAGAGCCAGAAAACTACTTATGCCATGCCTGGCTGTCCGAGGAGGAAGTTATATGTGGCACTGACACAGGCAAACTTAGCTTGTTTGAAACTGGAGAGCTGCACTGGGAGACAAGTTTGGAGTACAGAAAACCACCCAAGGAACTAAAAGAAGATTCAACAACAAAAGAATATGAGAGGTAAATCTGTTAAATATTATTAGTAATAGTTCCATTCTTTTGCCTGCAGATTAGTTACTTCCTTCTTGTCCAGTTTATGATGTTGATTGCTGCTTAGCATTCTTTCATGTGTGCTTCTTTATTTTTAAGTCTTTATGCATTTTCTAATTGCATTTCTGGTGTCTCTAGTGGACTGGCCTTTGAAGATCATGGTTTACAACAGCATTCTTTGCCTCAAATATCTGCAGTTGCAGCATATTCCAAAGGGTTTGCATGTTCACCTAGCCCAGGAGTTGTTCTGCTATTTGAGAAGAATGAGGAAAAAGAAGGCTATGAGGAGAGTCAAGAAGTCTGGGTAAGGAAGACAAAAGCTTTTCTATGCAATTATGCAGCAGAGCCTTGTTTAGAGAACTGTGAGTGCTTCTGATCCAGTTATTAATAACAATTTTTAGCACATTGCTAAACTGCATTGTAAGCATTAGCTAACTGTCCTGGTGATGTCGAAAGGAGTTGCCAAAGGTCACACTGAAAGTCAGTGACTGATGACCTTTTGCAAGGTAGTTCTGTGTGTTCCCTTCCCATGTGTAAAATGTGCATTGAGGCTGCTAAACTTCAGGAAACCTTTAAGAAACTTTTATTTATGGAGACTTTTGGGACTAAGAAGTAGTTTACATCCGTTTTGAAGAACTAGGCTGCTTGGTTTTTTCCCAAGCAGAAGCTCTTCTCCCCTCAGGTATTTATTACAACTGTCATGAGACCAGTGCACTCTTACTCTTAAATAATCCTTCTGACTGTTCTGTAGCAAACTGTATGCATTGACTTACTGCAATCCCTCGATAAGAACATTAATGAGCTGGTCAAGACTTCATACTCTGGTTCTAAAAGGTCAGATCTTCCCTATGCATAGGACCCTGTAATAAGACTTATCTACCTTAATGATACATTACAAAGAACTGTTTTTCTGAAATCACAATTTTTAGGCAGTTCTCATTCTGACACTTGTTAGTTTTTGTCTTGATATTTTTCTACTACCATTTTAATTCCTGTTTAGTGCAGTACTTCAGATTACTGCTGAAATGTCCTCTGATACTTTATTTCAGCTGTAATGTTATAGATACTGTTAGGTTGTCCTCTTGTCCCCTATTCCCTGCCTTGCAGTAGTTATGTGCTATTAAATATCCAAGTTGTCTTGCTGATATTATGTATGTGTTTATTAGAGGAGCATTACAACAAAAGTTTGTGTGTGTGCATGCCTACTACCAAAACATGGAAACCCGGCACAACCCACATAGGATGCCTTTCTTGTGCAGCTTCCTCAGGACCTGTTCAGCACCGATCCGAAAAAGTCAAGCAGACAGGACATTACATGTATATGCTTCAGCCCCTCTGAGGAAACGATGGTCGTTAGCACAAATAAAAATCAGCTCTACATGTTTACCATGTTCTCCACCAAACTTATAAGGGTAAGCGCAGTTCGGCCACATTTCACAGCTTTCATGTCCAGTATTGTAATGACACAGGCTACTCAGTGTTGTTTTCTATGATGCATTCTCATAAAATCCTTCAAATGAACCCTTAAAGCTCAAGATATGAAGTGCTGGTTGTGCATCTCTGAGAGTGGTATTTCTGTAGCCCCTTGCTCAAGCATCCCCTTATGTGAATACCTGATGCTATTCAGCAGAGTGATAGAGGACACTTTAGACCATTTGAAGGTGCCTGTTACTGCTGAACCACTTCACTAAGGCTTGAACTGAGATATCCTCAATGTAACTGTAGTGGTTTGTGCTCCACTGTAATTTGCAGGAACTTTAATTCAATGGTAAAGCTGGAGCAGCCACAGGAATCTCATTTGACACTAAAATGATAGTTGTTGAAGTCTTAGCTAGAAGTGAAACCTCTTTGTGAAATACAAACATAATAAAAAACCTTCCCTACTCTGAAGGAGTTAAATAATAAAAAGACAAGTGAAAAATGTATTCTCATGAAATAGACTTATACGGAATTGAGCACCTAACCCACGTACAGGCATATGGAAAGATCTTCACAGGAAGAGGGGTTGTAGTTAGGGGTCCTGTTTCCACGTGCAGCCTAAAAGTTTATTGGTGCTTCACTTCCAGCATGTGGTAGCTAGACATCCTAGCAAGGTTTTCTATCACTCAGCACTTGACTTTTTTTAAAATATCTGCATGACCAGAAGGTATTAACTGAATTCTTGCAGGTCCAGTTTTATTTATTTATCTAACTTGCCTTTTTTTTCATACCTACAATTATGTTCTGCTCTCTCTGTTCTCCCCTGCATCACTTTCCTGGATTATTAATTAAAAATTTAAAACTGACATTTTTAGGTTTTTAACATTGTTATGTTCAGACCAGTGCACTGAAAGGATTAAGTGGTTCCCAAATCTGTTCTACAACGGTATGCAAAGACCCATGATAGATTTTTTTAATCTGACTTACTGCCTGCAATGACATATTTGTGATTTCCTTATGTTCTCATTCCTTCTCAGGAGAAGACATCTTATTTTGCATATATGAATTTCCCATTGCATTCTAATTCAATCACTGGTCTGGACATGTGTACTTGGAAACCCATTCTTGCTACGTGTTCCCTGGATAGATCTGTCCGCATCTGGAATTACAGGACAAAGTAAAGAGCTGTTTGTATTTGTCATTACCTCTTGCTTTTTTAGATATTGTATTTAGCAGGCAACAGCAGCAATCTCATATAAACGACAGTGTTGTTCTGGTGAAATTGTTGTGTGGTGGGGGATGTAAATGGTATTACTGACATGATTTGGGAAGTGTGAATACGCAGTGCCTTTAAAACTGGTGCCAAAAGAATACAGAGCCTTTTCTATTAAGCTATTTTTGTGTCAGACTTCCTGTGTTTTGGAAAAAACTCTTAAGGAAAGTTTCATTCAGCTTTGTCTTAAGATACTGTTGTCCCATCTCCTTCTTAGCCAAGTTCTTAAGCAAAATGATTCCAGCTATTGAGGTTGCCTGGAGGGAAAAACAAATCTGAAGAGATGTTTGTGTAGGATTGCAATCAGCAATTCATTTACCTTCTTCATTGTATTACAGTACACAAGGACTTGCTCTTGCACCTTCCACACCTTCTCTGTGAACCAGAAAGTCAAACTTACCTTTGTTTCCTGTAACATCTGTGTGATGATTACTTAACTGAATAACAACACACTTCCTCAAGGACAAGGCAGAGTCAGATTGTAGCTGCAGGTGTCCTTGCTGGGACAGATAATGTCCTGTCAAGTGTGCAGTGGGGAGTTTTTACTATTCCATACTGCTCAGTGGTTTTCTCTTTCAGCACTTTGGAGCTGTGTAAGGAATACCAGGAGGAAGCATACACAGTATCACTTCATCCCACTGGCCTTTTCTGTTTGGTTGGGTTTTCTGACAAGCTGCGGTTTATAAGTCTGCTGTATGAGGACATGCATGTTTTCAAGGAGTTTGCTGTGAAAAAGTGTAGAGAGGTAAGGAGTGGTGCAAAAATGAAACTGGGGAGTTATGGGGAGCAGAGTGGTGAAGAACATGACAGGAAATAGAAATTTCTCCAATACATCCTTGTAGGATATAGGATATCCTATGTCAAAGCATAGAGAAATGGAATCTGACTATGGGAGAACAGGCCCAGAGGCTGATGTGTAACTGTGGCCCTGGGAAGCAGCAGAAGGATAATTTGCTCAGAAATACTCAAGAACTGAATCTTACAGGGGAAAGCACTGATTAAGAAAACTATAAGTGGCTAATTACGTCATGGACTTTTCATGCAGCAATTTGATATTAAAGGATGTAATTGAAATTCAATGCATGAATGTTTTTATCCATTCCATCTACAGTAATGGGTGGTTATGTTCTTTTTGTAGTGCTCATTCAGTAATGGAGGCCATCTTTTTGCTGCAGTAAATGGAAATGTGATTCAAATTTATTCCAGCATCACCTTTGAGAATGTTACTAATCTGAAAGGACATACTGGGAAGGTTAGTAAACAAATCTAATACAGTACAACTTATTAATGTATTAACTAGTTGATAAGATGCATTTTGAAGAGGTAAAGTACAGTTTTGGATCCTGAAATGGCCCCAAAAAGTAAACACAGAAATAGAAAACTCAGTTTTGTTTGGTCAGAAGGCAAAGCGTTCATGTACTAGATACATCTGAAAAGTCTGTCCTTAAACTGGAGGTCAATGATTGGCAGCTGGCTGAAAAAAATAAAATATCCCAGTAATAAATTATAAAAACAAAATCTACCACTCAGTGAAAGTTCATTGAAATGAACTTTTTCCTGACAGTGTGTTCACAAAGTAGTTCTTACTGTTTTGTTTTTTTTTTAATGCTAAAATAGAATTCGTTGAGAAACATCTAGAGGTTTTTCAGTATGACTTTGAAGTATGATTCTGAAGTTCTCTTGGATTTACCACTACCATGCTGTGTGTCTATAACCTACACATCAAGCTCCTTGGTGTGTTTTGCTTTTGCCAGGTTCATGCAATTAAATGGAGTGCAGATGACACTAAATTTGTCTCCTGTGACACACATGGTGCTGTGTATGAGTGGAACTTGTTGACAGGTAAAAAGGAGTCAGAATGTGTGCTCAAGACCTGCATCTACAGCAGCATTTCCCTCACTTATGATGCCAAAATTATCTTTGCTGTTGGATCTGACGAAACTCTCAAAGAGATATCAGAGTCTTCGGTGAGCTAACAAGCACTCGATTTTGTTAAATTCTCTGGGGAGGGCACTGGTGCTTTGGTTTCCTCAGTATCCATTTGGTAAATAGGAATCAGTCTGGTTTTGAGAGCTGTGATATTTACTGACACTTTTGTGTTCTTATGTCCTTTACAATGAAACCTGAGATTTTGTTGTAGTTTTATATTTTTGTAATTTTACTTGGATTTACCTAGAAATTTTCTAATCCAGTTAACAAACTAAATAGGCAATATTGTATCAACTGTTCTGCTGAGATACAAGTGTATCACATCTACCACTGTACCTACTCACCTTTTTTTTTTTTTTTTTGGAAAAGTAGGAAATTGTATGAAATAACCATTACATCTTTCAGATCACACATCAGCTTGGCTTGAAATTTTAATACTGCATATCTATAATAAATATAGAGATTTTATATCTAAATATTTCTTTTAAATCTAAAATAATTTTTTTTAAAAACTGTATAAAGCTTCATACTAATTACTGTTCAGTCTACTACAGGCATATAGATTCTAACTGCATTATTTGCTGCAGGCAGAGGTATAACAATTACTCATGCAATATGTAATCAAATACTTAATGTAAAGTGAGGGTTTTGTGTGGTGGTTTGTGTTGTTGGTTTATTTTTTAGATCCAGCACGAAGTGCCTGCTTATGATGTTGTTTATACGACTGTCGCTGTCTCTCGTTCCGGGCGCATGATATTTGTTGGTACTTCCCTGGGGACAATTCGAGCTATGAAGTACCCATTAACTCTGAAGAAGGATTTCAATGAGTACCAGGCCCATGCAGGTGCTGTTACAAAGGTAGCACAGAGTTCTTTCTTTTCCCTGTGGTACCAGCTGCACACAGCTCCTTTAGGGCTGATTCTCCTTCCCAATTCATAGCGTAATATGTTGAAATGAATGCTGAGTCTGCACATGGAGAATGAATGTTGCAGCATTCCTAGGAGTCCTGTCTCTAGATATGTCAGGGAATAAGCTGTTGGCTACAAAGTGGCTTGCACCAGGTTACAAAACATAGCATACTGACAGCTCCTTCTGGAAGGAGGAAGGTAATTTTGTCATAGAATCGTTTAGGTTGGAAAAGAGCTTTTAGATCATCAAATCCAACTGTTAACCCAGCACTAAACCATGTCCCCAAGCACCACATCTACACATCTCTTAAATACCTCCAGGGATGGTGACTCCACCACTTTCACTTGTAGATGGGCATCACATTTGCCCATTTCCAGACAGCTGAGACTTCCCTAGTGAGCCAGTACTGCTGCCAAATGACTGAAAGGACTCGGTGAGCATTTCTGCCAGCTCCCTCAGTGTGCTTTGGTAGGTCCCCATGCTCCAGGAAGCCGCATGTTCTGTGTTGTTAAAACCAGTTGTAATTTTGGCATTTTAAGTATCACTGTCAACTACAGCACCTTGACTTATCCTTGCGCAGTCCAACATAAGAATATGAACTTCAGTTACAATAACTCTACTTTCACCTCCTTTGCAAGCTGTACCAGCTCCCAGGTACTCTGTGCCAGATCAGGCAGCCACAGGAGGTCTGGAGGAGGTGGCAGCAGTTATTACTAGATAGTTCTTGGTGAGCTTAGTTGTAGTTTCAAAAGAAAAAAAATTAGCCATGTGTTGCTCATGCAGCTTCTCAAAGAAAGACACTAGAGGCCTTTGGAATTGTCATACAAATTGCCTGTCTGTGCTATAATTATCTAGAAGGTCTTTTCTTTTTCAGGTTTGTAAAAATCTTCCTATGGCTTTGAGACCAGAAGCCGATCCCGTGTCTACACATATTCTTTCCCTTCCCTTTGTTGTTTCAACCAGGGTGGAACAGCTAGAGTAGATGACATAATCAAAATGTTGGTAGTGGGGCTATGTTATTATTTCCACTGTTGACTTTGCGTGGTAGAAATGAAGGGAGTATGTGGGTGGGGAGAAAAATGTGATGTAAAACAAAATTGTGTCTCCGTTCTTCCATGTCTCATCTATTTTTTTTTGTCTCTTCCTTCTAAGATGACAGTAACAAGTGATGACCAATTTCTACTGACTGCTTCAGAGGATGGCTGTATATTTATCTGGAAAGTGCATGATAAAGAAGGTGGGGGACGGAAAGGGGAACAGGAACTTCAGTATGCTGAGGAAGTGTTGATCATGAGATCAGACATAGATGAGAAGGTAGGAGGAGCAACTTGTGAACATCAACCGTAGGATTGATTGCAATTCTGTGAATTGCATTTGCGTGATGCATGTTACCAGCCAGTCCTATATGGCTTGCATGGCTTTGGTCAAAGAGGTTACAGCAAGTTGCTGCAGCAGCTTGTCAATATGCAAACAGCATTTTACAAACAGGGAGTGTGGAGAAAGGTTTAGACTTTTCTCTAGCACTTTCCTCTCTTGAAAACACTTTTAATGGTGTAGAGAACTCAGAAGATGCATTTCTATAAACCATCTTGTAAGACAGCAAAGGAACCTTCCTTCTAGAACTTCTTGGTCTGCATGAAGATTCTCTGTAAAGGCTGTTGTTCATAAATATCTGCATGTAAATAAAACATCCTTAACAAGCTGTTGCTAATGGCAAATATTCTCTCTCTTAAAACTGTTTTCTCATCCATGTCCTAACAGAGTCAGGCAATACTAGACCTGCAGATTTGTGTGAAAGATCTACAGACAGAAAGCGATTATGAGCTACGTCTCAAGGACATGTACTGTGAAGGAAAAATAAAAGCATTGGAAGAGAATTTCGCTCAGGAAATAGACTCCCTTAAAACCAAACACCAGGTATGATTCATATTGCAGAACCAAATACTAAGAAATCTTTCACTGAAGAGTTGAATTCAAGCTTGCATTACATATATAGAAATGCCATACAGCATCTGAAATCATTCCTTTCCAGTTAAGGTGTTCTTGATATTTCTAAAGCATGTAACTACCTTTGAGTCAAGTATCTTATAGGTACAAGGGGATGCAAGTGTTCTCCTAGGTGGCCTGTAAGTATGTTCACATAAAAACAGCACAATAAATACTGCCTGAGACCGAAGATCGGTAGTAGAAATGGGACTGTGCCTTAAAAGCTCCTTTGCATATAAGGTTGCAGCTGCTGCAGGATCTAACAATTATTCTCCTTAATGCTGCCTTCTTTATGTCCTGTATGCTTAGAACTTTTTAGGAACATCTGCTGAGGTTTCTTGTATGTTTTTTGAAAATAAAAGTAAAATATATTTCCTGGATGTCTTCTGTTCGTGTGCTTATTGATTTCTTTGTGGTCATTAAGCAGGACTCCCCTGAAAAGCAAAGGCTGTGATAATTCTTCCCAATGTCTTATTTATCTGTGTCTGATAATGCTATTCTGTCCATCTGTCTGGAGCACATACTGGATTTCTGACCTGTAATTTGTTATATTTCTGGACTTCTTTTAGATGTAGAAGGCAAGGGATCCAGTAGTAATTTCTCTATCAGTAAAACAACTTCAAGTAAGAGATTACATATCACATGATTCAATGCTGTCAGCCTCATGTTCTTTTTGAGCTTTTGGGTGACTATTGTCCTGTTCTGGTGATTTGTTACTGCTTATTTTGTTGAGTTGTGCATAGTCCCTTCAAGCAGCATTTCTGTTTGGCTCCACATAAAGGAGTTCAGTATGAAAGCTTGCCAAGTAAGTTGTAGTATTTTACAGGCTTGTAATTTTCAAGTGCTCTTTTTATGCTTTTCTTATCTTTTGGCCCTACAGTTGTTCTAGTAGGTTTTTGATATTTATTTTTTGAGGAAGTTCAATTATTCATTTTAATGTTTTCTTCAAGTATTTTTTCAGACTCTTTGGCTTGTCTCATTGTGGTTTTTCATCTAAATAACCTGAGTTTTAACCTTTCTATTTTTCCTCTCTTTTGTAGAACCTAACCTTGTATGAGAAAGCCATTTCAATTCTTGTGGATTCCTCTACCTCTGTTTTATCTCTGCTGGTTTTTTTTCTGTGGTTCTTCAGGTCTTTTTATAAGTAGTGCTTGGCTATAAAGTTTTAATAATCTCAGTTACACTGAAAATTCTTTAGACTTGTTGATTATAGGCTTGCAAGCAAGTGCTTTTGAGGGTGAATAAAAGTTTTCTATTGTACTTCCTGTCCAAGTATCAGTACATGTTAAGATTAAACCAAATGACAGCTTTAGACTTGGGGCTAACCTTTCTAGTTGTATCCATGAGACAAATGGAAGATTTGTGCTTATGCAGGACTCATGCAGTTGTTACGAGAAGGAAGTGAAAATATTGTAGCTATGGTACAATTCCTAGCTTCTCTGGGAAATTTTTCAGCTGTTTTCCTGCTCCAGTCCTTTGTGCTTTTTTAGAAGATTAGGTAATTTGTAGTGGCAGTCTGACATTCCAAGCAAATGGCATTTAAAATTCACTCTTGCTGGTTTATGTCATGCTATGCAAATGTCAGCATTTTAGGACCTCAAGGTTGCTTCAAGTGAGACAGGAAGCAGCTTGAACTTTAATATCTGGACAATAATTTATGGAACTGCAAATTCTCCTCAAGCAGGCATACATAAAGGAGTGGAGGCTTTTGTAGCTCACAAACTTTTCTTTTTAGATTAGGATCAGTACCCTGCATTATATGAACTCTGCTGCTTTTCCTTAGCTTTCACTAGCTTAACTTGTCAAATCAAACTGATATCTGGGAAAACTTGTTTTAGTGACACACGGCATCTCATTTCTGGTGAGAGATTTCAAACATATTTCTGTTGTGTGTGTATTCCTCACCAGGGGCAAGAGCACAAATAATTTGGACATTACTTTGCCTAGTTTCAAATTAAAATGTGGTTTTCTTATTTTTTTCCCCAGATTTTACAGGAAGAGAAAGAAAAACAGGAGCTACAACACCAGGTTCAACTGTCTGAGCTGATGGATAAACAGGCCATGGAGGTGCAACGTCTAGGTTAGACTCTAACAAGTGTTTGTAACTAGAAACAGGGGAAATGCTTTATTGATGGCAAATGGTGCGACAGAGAGGGATTGCTAGAGTAGAGGTATAAAGAAAAACAAATGTATGTCATGTAGGTATTTGGTGCAGACCAAATGGTTGTCTAAACTGCACCACACATGTGCCCATGATGAGAACATGCACATGGGCCCTGTATCTTAGAGGTTTGGTTCTTGAGATTACTCATTTCTTCATTTATTTTATAACTCTCTGTGCAAGAACAGTGCAGTCATTCATTCAGCAAGGAGGTTCACACAGCCTGGAAAAACCCTGGACTCCAGATTTGTAAAAATACTGCAAATTAGTACCACAGAGCAAGTCCCCCCATAAATGAGTCCATTGCCTACTCATACTTTGTAGCAGTTGAGCTTATACAGGTCTGCCATGGTTGTCATCCCAAGGAAATGCCTAAATTAGTTGTCAATTTTCTATGGCTACAGAGTCTGAGGCCCCTGTGTATCTCACGAAGAAAGTGATGAAATACTTCTACTTGTGATTTTTTGCAACCAGCTGCCAAAAAGACAGTAAAGAATAAGAGAGTGATAGCCACAGACGGATAGGATTCACCCCTCTTCTCTATTAGTTTTATCCATTCCATGTTTCCTGTTAACAGAATCTGACAGCAGTCAGAAACTCTCAATGGAAAATGAGAAATACCAGGAGCTGCAGGTGAAATCCCAGAAGATGGAGGAGGAATACGAGAAACAATTGCACAATTTGGAGGAAAGCAAAAGCAAGGCTGTGGCGGAATTAAAAGAACATTATGAGAAAAAACTTAAAGATAAAGCTGTTCTGCTGGAAGAGGTAGGAAGCTTGATTTGCAGTTTGATTTGTTGACCAAGTTTATATTCAACTGTGATAAAATACTCAGTAGGACAGGAGAGGTTGGCATCTTCCATGCAAACTCTTACCTGCTTGTAACCATGGGAAAATATTTTGACAGGTAGAAGACTAATAAAGAAGACCCAGCTGAGTTACCAGCCTTTCAGGGTCTCATACCTTGAGTAACTTGCTAAGATTCATATCCTTGGGCTTTCTCAGCTTCATCTCCATTTCTCCTACATCTCAGAATTCCTGTTTATTAATGTGACTTACATGATATATTTACTGTAATTGAAGAAAGAAAGATTCAATCATGTTGTTCTAGTGAAGAGATAACATTTTGAAAATGGTGACTTACATTCCTGTGCCCTTGAGGTTCTTACCTGCATATTTTGGGGAACAAAGATAAATACCCTGAATACTTCAAAACCTCCTGTGGTCAAAGACTTGGCTTGACAAAAGCCAGCCAAATAGCTGATATTTACATATTTAGAGTCAGCAAATCCTGTCACCATTACTGTTTCCAGCCCTGTGTTGCAATACCAATTTGAAAAGAATGTAAGAAGAGAGGCATAGAGAGACTGAGGCCAGCTCGAGTGTATATTGGTCCTAATGCATCAGAAACAACAATTTTAAAACCAAGAACTTTCAATGTGGATGTTATCAGTTTCTAAAGTTACTTTAATCCACTAAGAAGTCATCTTAGATGATATTGTTGCAATGACTATTCCACTAAATACAGATTCTCCCAAAAGAAACACAGTTACAAATAACCTTTTATTTCTCTCCTTTATTGGTCTCTTACCATTGTCTTCTCTAATTTTTGTTTTCCTTAACTCCAGGCAAAAGAGAATATAAAGAAGCAGATCCAAGCACAAGAAGAAATGGAGAAACAAATTTACGAAGATGGAGACAGAGAAATCTTGGAAATCAAAGACAAGTATGAGAGACAGCTCTTGGAAGAAAAGGAGTCCAACATACAATTGAAAGGAGAAATAGGAGTCTTGAATAAAAGGGTATCTTTTATTCTGTGCTAGTATCAGACCTGCACAAGAAGACCTATAACTGATGATTGAATGTGATTAATGGCATGTCAATTTAGTCCGTTAATCTAGTCTGTAAATATGTGGCATTTCATATGAGAACCATTCTTAGGTTAGTTGGAGTGTTTAGAATATTTGGGCAGAAGAAGAAGCTGTCTGCTGATTGTATTGCTGATATGATTAGAGACAGATGATAAAGGAGGTGTGTTTTTATTAGTACACTTTCTCTTATCTACATAGTTTTAAACTATAAACAATATTGTTCATCCTATGACAGGAAAGAAATGAAACTTTTAATTTTTCTAAGATCTAATACTTTTCTTTATTAGTAAAATAGTTCTGCTGCTCCGTTCAATGCAATAATCCCCATGTTTTGTTTGCATCATCGTTTTTTATTGGCTTTACTAAGATTTTAAAGGAGGCATAAAATCTTTTACCTCTTTTATTGTCTGGGTATTACATTTGCCTAAGGATGTTAGAGGGACATTTTTTCTTTTTTGTTTTCTTCAGTATCTGTCTGGAGACAGAGAGGTTCTTTTCATACCCTCTGCTATCATGGTACTGTCTTTAGTGTCTTTGTCTTTTAGACCTCAGGAATTTCTTCGTGTGTCCTTACAGTTTGTCCAGCACCATTCATTGTTTCCAAGTTTCTTGGCTTCGCAGATCTTAGTACTGAGGCAGGGATTTTGAGGGTACCCAAGAGCTATGAACTGGGCACCCTTCCAGTCTTTCATCTTTAGAGATGTATGGCAAATGTTCACCTAATAAGAATTTTCCATGGATTGAGTGTTATTTGCAGGTGATGCTCAGGTATAGTATCCATACCCTTCTTGCTTCTGGATGCAATTTCCTTGCTTCCTTGTAGTGCAGTAGGTATTCTTGTCAGAATATACAGAAAAAGCAAAAATGGATA
Organism: Oriolus oriolus; assembly: GCA_013400235.1. Classification (NCBI taxonomy): domain Eukaryota; kingdom Metazoa; phylum Chordata; class Aves; order Passeriformes; family Corvidae; genus Oriolus; species Oriolus oriolus. The sequence continues at coordinate 2,401,686 of VXBT01013480.1, forward strand.
CTCAACCCCCTTTTGAGTGACAGGCATTTAACTGATGTGATGCTCCTTCATCATATCTGAATTTGATATCCTTCATCCCACACTCTCTACAAGGTATCCTACAGAATAGGATGTCCAAGTTGTGCACAGCTTTTGGAGACTGTGAAGTTCTTACTTGTTTGCCTCTCTAGTTGAACAGCCTACAGAAAGAGCTCAAGGACCGAAACAGGGATATTGAGGAAATGAGACTGGAACAGCAGAAGCTGCAAGACATCATTAAATCACTGGGGAAGGAAATCATGGCACTAAAGACAGAGGTTAAAGAGAGAACAGACACTGTCCTAGAGAAGGTGAGAAACTGGACAATTTTATGAGGTCAAAATCACCTCCCTTAATTAAACAGAGATAATTATTTTAATAGTATTTGTTGTGGTAATATCACATGACTGGAAACTCAGTTTCAGCTTAAGGAATTTGTGATCTCCAGTTTGGGATTTTGGTATTTAATTGGCATTCTAAGCTTTTCTTGAAGAGCTCAAGTTCAGGATGTTGACTTTCTTGTCCCCTGTTCTGGGATCTGTAGATTGTTCAGCACTATTTGCCCCCTCCCATCTAATATGTAGATTTGCAGCTGAAGTTCAGTCTTCCACAAGATCTGTGACTGCTGGTTTTGCCTCTTCCATGTTTGTGCCTTGTCCTAGGGATCTGTTTGAGAGTGCTGATTGAGGGTCTGATTCAGATCTCTGTACCCATTTCTTCCAGGAGAAGCATATATATGATCTAAAAATGAAAAATCAGGAACTGCAAAATTTCAAGTTTGTGCTGAGTTACAGAATAGAGGAGTTTAAGAAGCAAATAGAGTCACGTGAAAATGATATTGAGACAATGAAGAAACAGATCGATGACGTGAGTAACGCTCTCATTTGGTCTCTGCTACTAAGCCCATTGTCTGAATACAAAGATGACCCTGCAAGTCCATGAAAGATTCCACCCTGTTTGTTCCTTGACTTCTTTCAAGGATACACAGCACTGATTCAATATCCATGCAGCTGATAAAAATATCTGCACACAAAAGCTATTTCATTTTCTATCACATGCTACCAGTAATCAACATAGTTATTTAAGTTCCTGTATGTAATTCTAGATTTTGCTTAAAAATAGATCTTATCCTCATGTGGTTGCCCTCCATGTGCCCTGTAGCATTTGCAAGACACCGCTTTTACTGATCCGGTGGAAGAAAGTAAATTTCTTCTCTCAGAAATGCTGCAGATTTATGCAAACATAACTCTGCTTAGGGGTTAGGTACATGGACAAATTATATCAATCAGTTGATACATGGGAAATTTGAATGTATTCATGCTTAGCATGCAGCAAATTCATTGCAGGAACTTATGTATGATAGAAACTTAACTATCATCTCTGCACAGATGTATCCTTAGCTCAGCCAAACTAGGACTATGGTGACATAGTCTTTTAAATAAAATGCAAACTAATGAACAATTTGTATGTACTTCAGACTAGCAACGTGAAATCCCTTTGTCTTTTCTGGTCACCATCTTGTGCCATAAGTAAATGCTGTAGTACACTTACTGTTTTTTCCTGTGTGTTCTACATATGTACTCACAGTTTTCAATCCATTCGTTCCTTTTCGGTATCAGGTTCTAGTTATTGTTGCCCTTACTCTTTCCAGTATTGACTGTTCATTTCCATCTCATCCATTTTTATTCAGATGGAACAGTAGAGCTCCAGTTCAGCTCAAGGAAATGAAGGGGCATCACATAAGTTAAATCAATGTGACTCAACAGGGAGTTGCACATTCATTTGTGTGTTTCTGTATATTCTGACAGAGGGCAGTATTGTTACAAAATTGACGTTTCTCACGTTGTCATTCAACCTGAAGAGGGACCTATTCCCTCAAGTCTGTATTTCCAGATTCTGGTTTTCCTGTTATGTGTTATTTTTTCACGTCTCCTTTTAGCCCTGATTTCCTCCTCCTGCTTCCTTTCAGATGGAGGAGGAGCTGGAACAGTTCCGCAAGGAGAGCATAGAGCTGAAGATGAACATCACACAACTGCAACAGAAACAGAGGGCAACTGCTCGCGAGGTGCACAGAGAGATGGAGAAGGTACGGGGTACCCCCACCATGCAGGTCCCACAGAGTGACACTGGTGGGGACAGAACACTGATGAAGAATTCATCTGAGCAAACAGTTACTTCAAGGGTGCTGTGTCTAAGGATCAAGAGTGTCTCTGGCCAGTGGGGACAAAGACACAAAACTTCCAAGCCTGCAACCAGCTTAGAGTGTTCATATTAAAAAAAATAATCCAGTTATTTATGCATCAACACATATTATCCTGCGTTTAAGAGACCAGTGATGCGAATGCTGAACTACTTGTTCCTGCCCAGGCCTGAAATCTGGGGATGCTTGGCCTAAACAGGAGCAGCATGTAAGACACCACCTAGGCATTAGCAGGATGACATAAAGGATGGTCTCATTAATGGAGGAGTCAAGGACCCCTTGTTTGACAACATATCAGACATGAGGGAGGAAAAGGGACTGCAGGTGAAGGTGGAGGAGCTTAGCAGGCAGTGCATGAGTGAGGAAGCAGGTAGAGAGGCCTGGCAGAAACCAAGAGAGAATGAGAAGGCAATCTTGATGAGAAATCAGCAATCTGTGCATGTGTCTGATATGTTTCGTCCCTTGCCTTCTCTTCTTAACTGCTGGTGTGTTGTTTCTAAATAAGAAGGTAGGACAACATTTGGACAATGCTCTCAGGTACATGATGTGGCTCCTGGGGATGTCCTGTGCAGGGCTGAGTTGGACTCAAGGATCCTGGTGGGTCTCTTTCAACTCAGCATATTTTGTGATTCTGTGTTTGGGGAAGGACAGTGGGGAATAGCATAATGAGCCACTGATGTTCAGATGTCATCTCTGGATGCTGGCACTGATATTACCTAGTGGAAGTATCTTGGCTTATTATTACTGCTAAAATCTATCACTGCTATTCAACATGTAGTGCTGACATTCCCAGTGAGTTTTTAATTAATTTGGTTTTTTTTAAATGAAGTGGAAGGAAGTATATCAGAGTTTTCACCAGTTCCACTAGACTTTCTAGAAAATTGCACATGATGAAGTGTTCTGATGAACCAAGTAAAAATGTGACTACATCATTCTTGCAGAAGCAAGATATGGAAACCATCATCAAACGATTTAAGTCAGATCTTCATAATTGTGTGAGCTTCATTGACGATTCCAAAAAAATTAAAAATGGTATCCGTGAACTCTACACCAAGTATGTGCATCAGTCAGACCTGGTGAGTCAGGACCTTTACCTTCTCCTTGCCCATGATTTTGTCTGGTAGTATAATTACTAAAGCAACATGCTGTGCCCTCTCAGGTGGACGTTCAAGCAGTAGATGCAGATTTGCAGCAGCAGTACAAGAAACAGCAAGAGTATCACGAGAGGAATTTGGCAGTTTTAAGGAAGAAGGTGACAAAGGATAAGGAAATGCAGCACACTGCTTACATGCGCATCATGCAGGTAATAAGCCTTTTCCTTGTGGTATGGAGGGGGAACAAAGGAAGTGGCTGCACAAAAGAGACTTTAGTAACCTTACTGTTACGGTTTCTTAGGACTTTGAAATAGTTTTGGTTGGCTTTCTTGTCGGAAATTCCTACATTTTTCAAGTGCCTCCATTAAATTTTCTGAACAAAAAGAGCAAGATCTCTGAAGTCAGAAATGGCTGCTGTTTTGTGGATACTTTTCTTTATCTCCCACTCCCGAAAAGGAGATAGGGAACTTCTGCTGCATGGATGTTTTTAAGGAAATTACTGTACTTATTTTTTATTTCAAACAGTATTTATAGTTGCCATCATAGTCAATTTGCCCTTATTTGGGTGTCAAGCTGTATCTGCTATGTGGTAATGTTTAGGAATTAATTTTGGAGGAAGAAAAGAAAAAAAAACTTTTTCCGCATAGTCTCATGCCTACTGGTCTGAATTCAGAAGAACTTTCTGCTTTTCACATCCAGATTTTTCAAGAAAGTTCAGAAATACATGGGCAATATGTCTATTTGTACTAAGATCTCTTGCTCAGAATCCTTGTTTCTTACAAAGAAAGGTAAACTCGTGACTGCTGGGGTCAAAGATCCAATTTGTTTTCATCTGGAGTGGGAGGACCTAGAGCCGCACACCAGACATCCTAGTCTAGTGTCTTCTTAATATCATCTCCTTCTGCTCAGTCAGCATTTCCTTTTCCCCTCACTAGCCCTTTTTCCATTGTTACTTTATTATGCTTCCTCAGGATCATTAAATCCCAGTCCCCTCCTAAGTCATCTGTTGTTTGCTATTTATTCATAATTTGCTTCTTCAGGGCTAGACAGCAGCAATCTTCTTCCCTGCCCCTGTTTTAATTTTTTTACTCTTTCTGTGAGTTAGATGTTTCCTTTGGCACAAAAGGAGATGGCTTCAGAAAATAACCTGAAGAATTTCCTTGCTGGAATAGGGTGACAGATGGTGTTCATAATGATAATACTTGATGTCTTGGATCAGTAAGCCTAACATGAAATGATGATTAAAACCAAATTAATAAAACATCTGGAAGATGAAGATATCAAAGATTCTAACCAGCCTGGTTTCTTCAAAGAAAAAGCAGTTCTCTGAAGTCCAGTAGATTAATGAGATTTTACAGCCAGCAGGAATTATCATGGTCTTCCAGTCTTTCACAGGGGGCTTTTAAGACTAGTTTAGACAAACTTCTGTCAGCATTTGCTTTGAAAAAGCAAATGACATCTTGACAGTCTTCTAGCTCTGTATTTTTATTACTCCTCAGTTGCGCTTACATTTTCAGAGCTATGCCTTCCTCTTTGAGAGATTATTCATAGGTACACTCCACTAGTGACTGCTGCAACAGATGATTAGAACTGTCTAGATAATTTTAATTATTCTTACCAGTTGAGGAGTTGCCTGTAATTCAACTATTAGTTTTTCCTCCAGCCTTCTGTATTTGTAATGGCTTCTTTGGATACATAAAAACAGAGACACTGAATAGCCTTGCAGTAGTGCTGCTTAAACTGTAAGCCCATATAGGATGAAATTTTCTATATGTCCTACCTGTCTCTGACAGTCAGCACTGTAGGGACTTGCTAGGCTGTAGATTGCATCCATATCATGTGCCATTGTGCCTGATGGCTTCATCATCCATGCATTTGATCAGTCCCTTTTCTGAAACAATTGGTTCTTTGCCACAACATCCCATGACAATGAGTTTTCCCACAAACATTTATTTTAATCCATTCTGTGACATGGCATTGCAGTGCAAGAATTCTGTCAGAATGCAAATACTGAATTAAAGGCTAATTTCTCTGGAGAGAAGGTGTCTTCAGAAAAATATTATCTGTGTCAACCAACAGCCTTTTAGCACCAAACAAACCAAACAAGACATTTCTACACAGCCCAGATTGCCTCATACAAGATACTCTGTATTATATTTTCTGATAGACCAAAAGCAAGATCTTCATTTGATAGCAGCAGGCAATCACTTGGACCGAACCTATGAAGGCGCTCATGACTAAAGTACACCTAAATGGAAATGCTGTGACCTAACCCTGAAAGCTGGTCAAAAGAAAATTACCTTGACTGATTATTGGAAGTTACCCTCTTCATGTGTTCTCTCAGGATCAAGCTCTGGAATAAATGCATAGAGTCAAATTTAATCTGTATTTAAAGGCTTGAATTAAACAAGTCAGACTCAACAAAATATTACAGTTCCAGAGCTGCCTGAGCACACCAACTCCTGCTGCATTTATAGTCCAACATAACCACTGCAAGAGCAACTCTTCTTGCCCAACAAGTTCAGATCTTAATGAATCCCACACTCTTCCTTCAGTCAGTGACCTTCAGCTGAGGAGAAACTAAAGCACAGCTGCTGTACTTGCCTTAGTGTGGAGTATTGATAATCTTGCCACACACGTGCCCTGGGCTGTTGCTGCCAAGCTGAACTCCTTGAGTGCAGCCACATGCAGAGAGGTGCAGTGAGCTTTGTACTTTGCTACTGACCAGTCTGCAGCTGTGTGGTGCCAATACTTTTACAAGTATACTCGAAGGAACTGAGTCATATGCTTTGCACAATCTTTTATGGCAACATGATTATCTCTATCAACCAAAATTATCATTAAAACAAAAGTAAAAAACAAGATTTGAAGACACCACTTTCATGGAAATATTTCATTAATCCTTGTTCCTATCTCCTGTTGTTTTAGTGGGTTCCCTACTGCTTGAGACTGGTATTATGTGAGGTACCCTAAAGCATGCCTTATTGCCATCGATCTTTTTTAAATATTGCTGCTTTATGATGAAGTTCCAGGGGTTGGAATGGTGCTGTGTTCCAAAAGTTCTAAAAAAAACCACCACAGGCAGCTGCAATAGTTGCTATTCTTGGTTCAAGTATCATGGCAGGTGTTTATCTTTTGCTGTAGTTGTTGATGTGGTAGAGTATTCAAGGTCCTTGTAAGAGGCAAATATACATTTCCACTTCATCCTCTTGCATACAGAAAAAAATATTTAATTAAAGGTGCTCCTGCTTCTGAATCATGAGCAGCAGTTTTATCATCCTTCACTGGTTTTGCTGAAGTCTTTGAACCTGTTGCAACAATGGGTAAATTACATTTACTGGCACTTTCACAGGTCCTTCAGCAAGATGCTTCATGGTAGGCTACTAAAAAATTAGAGGATTGAACTTTTATGGGCTGAAAACTGGCTGGAAATAGAACAAAAGATGAATATATTGCTAACTTTTCCTTATAACAGCACGTTATCAGAAGGTATCTCAAGTCTTCACATGTTTTATGTATTTGTTAATAGTTTGGAAGGAGTGTGGAAAAGTGATGTCTGTCAGAACTAATGACAAGGGCTTTGAATAATTGCAAGGAGGTAAAGATAATTTCAGTGAACAAATATGTAGTGACAAATGAAAAGCAAAATAATACACACTGGAGGGAGGGATGGGAATTCTTTGCATTAATTCTGAGTTAATTGGATCAATTTAGGAAGGCCTTGAGCTTCCCTTTGGGACTGGCAAGGAAGATGATACCTTGGCGTGCAGCTGCAGCCAGAAAAGCAAAACAAATAGTTTTTTGAGCTAACGTGGTTTGAATGCTGTCATGTTCTGTGTCACATCCACTGTGGTCTTACCTGAAATGTGGTGTACTCTACTGATTGCCCAGCACCTTCTGCTTGTGATACTGATTCTATACTGTGCAGTGTCTTTCTCAAAGATATGAAGATACATGTTGCTCAGCCAGATAGCACCTGTGCTTTTCCTTACAGAGCATGTTGTTTTTGCAGGAAAATGTGAGTCTGATTAAGGAAATCAATGAGTTGCGGCAAGAACTGAGGGTGGCCCACGCCCAGGTGCACGACCTCCAGTCAGCACTGAGATTAAACAAGGACAAAAAGGCAACTGAAGACACAGGTGAATAGTTCTTGTATATTTTCCATATTGTCAGTACTCATTGCAGAAGCCCTTTTTGTCTTTGGTGAACAATTCTATTACTGTCTGTGTTTCATTCTAGCTTGTCTGCCTGGTGGTACCTGTTATATTTTAATGTTAACTGTAGAAGCTGCTAAATCCTGCAGATTCTTACTATTTAGATCTACTCCTTCAGCCCTGAAAGATGCCTTCCCTTGTTCATGCCAAAGAACTGTATGAGCTGGACCTTTGTCACAGTCCTAAGTCCTCTCTATTTTATATTCTAGCTCCCTCCAGTGAACTTCTGCCCAGCCCAGCTGTCCTGAGGTTGAATCCAGAGATGGAAAGTGAAAAAATCATAGAAATGCAGCAGCTAGAAATTCAATATCTGCGAGATAAAATCCGGGAGAAGGGGCAAGTCCTGAACTGTCCAGGTTCAGTCTCTCTTGGTCAGAAATCTTCCTGAACTGAATCTGGAAAGACACCACAAGACACAGCAACACTGACGTGGTTCAAGGATGCCTTATGTTATTATATCCTCCTGGCAGGATCAGAAATGCAACAGCGTAGATTAGACTTACATGATCCTACACTCTTCCACTAGAAGCATTTGTGCAACAATCAGTGCTCTGAACACTTCTACTTTCCTGAAATCTGCCTTTTCTTAAGACTTAGGAGCCAAGAGAAAAAAAAAATAAACTTGCGTTAGTGTAAAACTAATCTTTGTGCCTTCATGCTAGGTACTCATCTTTCTCTTGAAAACTAATGTGTCCTAATTCAGAAGAGCTGGTCAAACTGTAAGCCTTTTCTGCTAGAATTCAAATTTGGTGTCATTGTGCTGCAAAATTCAACATCAGTCTTTTATTTTCCAGTATTAAATTGTCCATGTCCATACAAAGGACTGCTGCTCTTAAGACAGATGTCAGTGTTATTCCAAGCAGGTATTCAGTCACAGATTAACAACCCTTGTGAGGGCAACCTTTGACTCAAGCACACCCAAGCTAGAGCCCTTGCTCAGGCCTCTGCCTCCTGTCTGGAGATGTGTTGCCTCATCTGCTACAATAATTTCAGTAGGGCAGAAAAGGCAGCCCAGTTTCAGACTCACAAAATCTGAAAGAAAGTTGAAATCTTATGTCATAACTCCTATAACTTTGATAAACTGACTTTTGTTTGTCTTTTTTCCAACATCCACAATCCCTTGAGTTCAGTTTTTCAGTGATATTCTCCTAGTAAGTCACTCTGCAAAGTACTCATACACAGAAAAAGGCAGGGAGTAATTTCTTTAAAAATGAGGGGGGAAAATCCCCTAAATTTTTCATCTTTTGTTGTCAGTGCATGACACACTGAAATACTGAGGAGTATTTCACATATATCAGAACTTTAAGCTACTAGTTGAGCATGGAACTATAAGGTACTATAACAGCCAGTATGTTGCTGTTTCATTTCCTATCCTGAACTGTGGAAAAGTGATGAGTGCTTTTATATTCTCCTAATAATAATATACAGAAGAAGGTGGTGCCAGGGCTGGGTAACATGTAAGCTGCATTACAATCAGGAATACTAGACTCATTAATAGATGGTTCCATGAGCTCCAATGACCTTGGAGACTTCAGCTGAGTGCTTTGTCCCTGAATGTGGAATTAAGTTTCTTTAGTCTATTTTTTTTCCATTTTGCATCTTTAACCTGTATGGAGCATAGGTTTCACAGAAGCAAAACGAAGAAGGTAATGGTTTGTTAATGGGCTAGCTTAACACCCTTTCTTCCTCCTCCCCTCCCCATATAATCATCTTGATACTTCCTGTACAGAAAGAGGATGTAATTAATGTAATTAGTAAATACTTTAGAAACTAGTTCCCTCTAAAATTTTTGGGACACACCCATTTTAATTTGCTAGGCTCTCGTGTGGTATAATTTTCCCCTCTCTCTGTCAGGACAAATTGAGTGCTAGAATCATACAACACACTGCTTTAAGAGTTGTGGTTTAGAGAAATGCAATCAACCTCTCTGAAAAAGAAGAATTTTTTCCTAATATGCATATACAGGTAGAGAATTATTTCTAAACAGTAACTGATATGCTTAAAAATATCCCCCTATGTCACTCTCATTAGAAAAATTTTAAAGGCAATACAAAGCCTGTCAGATGAAGCCCAGGTAGCTTCAGCTGCCAGACTAGGCAGAAGAGGATTTTGAACTTGATCTTAGTGGGCAGCTAAAACATTGCTTGTACGGGGGAGCATGAAACATCAGGCACAGCAGAGTGTCACAACTAAAGTTCATCAGACCTGCTAGAAGCAAAATAGATGTACAAGCCCCAGACCAAGGTCAAACTCCCACACACACACTCTATAAATATTTTAGAATTAAGTTGTAACTGGATTATGGTTTGTGTGCTAATGGTCTTCTGAATTCTCTCAGGGTGCAAAAACATTTTCTGCTTTCATCCTCTCTTGATCTGCATTGTTCTGTCTCTCCTTTTGGTACCTCCCTAAAGGAGCTGGTAAGCATCTCATGCTCTTAAAAAGCTACAGCCCACTTTTTAAAATGACTGACTGGCTATCTGAATAAGGTTTCCCCTTAGATGACTCCTTTGCTGACTGGGCCAACTAAAAGACCAGGTTTTTCTGGATAGTGTCAAGCTCATTGTTCAAAGGTGTTTGTGTAGTAAGACCTATCACATCCCATTTGCTTTTTTACATTTAGGACAACAACCTCTGGACTGATGATATTTCACAAGTCCCGGAAGATCTATCAGATTTTTCTCAGACAAATTCCTGAAGCTGTCACACTACTTGGTTTCTATTTGATTAGCTTATCCTAAGCTTCCCTTCTCACAGCCTGATGAAAAACTAGCATGTGACTTAATAACTGAGCCTCCCTTTCCATTAGCCAGGCAAGAACTGTTGTTTGGTCCCATTCTCCCTGCATTCCCCTGGAGATTTTCCAGCTGCTCAGACTAACGGTAATGATCCCTTCTGCTATCATGAAATCCAGCCAGGAAGGAGGGGACATGGACTCAGTCTGGGAATCCCATTCCCCTACTGACTTCAAAATTCCTGCTACTCCCATTTTTTATTCTTCAACTCTTAAATTAATCCTTTTCTCTTTCCCTAATTCCTCTCAAAATGGCTACCCTTTTTTTCCCACTGGATTACCAGGAAATCAGCTCTTCTGCAGCATGGTAAACTGCTGGTGCTGCTGTCTCCCAGGGAGGGGGTTCTGCAGCTGCCTTTTGATGGGAAGATAGCACCAGAATGACATCTTGCCTGACTTGAGTGCCTGCCTGAACTACTGCCATAGAAAGATCCAGCCCTGATATGACTGGATGGCCCTAACCTATACGGCAGAGCAGGAGCTACTTTATTTAATACCAAATACTTACTGAACGTGTCGAATGTCCCCTAGCACTGCCAGCCTGGCTGCAGGCTTCTTCTCACCTTGCTGCCCTGGGAGCTGCTCCCTGGCTCTGGCACCCCTTCACCTCCAGCTGGGAGGAAATGAGCCACCTTCCAGGATCGGAGTGTGGCCAGAGGCCAGATCCTGCCCGAGGAAGGAGGGAGGGAGGGAGGGGTAGCACCTGCACACCGGCGCGGCTCTGGAGCGTCTCCAAGAGCAGCAGCAGGTTTGCTGAGACGCCACCCAGCTGGGGAATGCACCTGCCCGCGCAGGAGGTGAGCGCTGCAGCCGGACCTCGGCGCTGCCGCGGCACCAGGAAGGGGAGCCGGCAGGGGCACCGCACCTGGCTCTTGGCTGGCACTCGCAGGAGGAAGGGAAGAGATTTTCCCCGTGGGCTCCTTCGTTAGCTGGATCCAGGGGAAGGAAAACCAGGAAAAACCATTGCTGCCAGCCAGGAGCAGGGAAGTGTGCTGGGTTGTCGCGTGTGGGCAGCGGCTGCCGCAGGTGAGTGATCCCTCCTCCCTGGGCGCTGTGCGGGAAGGAGCTTCAGCAGGAGCTGCTGGCAGGTTTGAGGCTGCTTCAGACTTACATCCTAAGAGACCCTGCTTCTTGCCTCCAATTCATTTCTTCCTTGTGCCATTGTTTCCTCTCAGCACGTAAGGCTTGGGAGTTTCTTGTTCCCTTGGAACTCCCAGGCCGCCCTTGGCAGAGGTGCATCAGGACAGGCTCTGCAGGGTCAGGATAATGGGCACCTGCTGTGCATACAGAGAGGAAGGGGAACATGGCATTTTACAATGGAGCGTGCCAAAACTGTCTAGATCTGTGTAAAAGGCAGCTGCACACTGACCCTGCTACAACAATCCTCCACCACCCTTAACCCCAGAGCCCCTAGGCTTGGGGAAAAGAAAGAACAGTCCACCACCACCCAGGGCTTCCCTGGGGCTTCCCAAATGGTGTCGCATGGCAGGAGCACTGGTAGGACAGATGCTCACTTCTGGGAAAGCATTATCCATCTGTCAGGGGAGAGAGGGTGGGCACTCCCCAGAGGTGCAGGTTGAACTGCACAGGTTTGCATGGATTTTGAGCAGCCCAGGAAAGGAGAAGCATTGGGAATTGGTAGTTGGTGTGACAGGCAAAGGAGTATGGATCTCTTGCTAGGATTTTGGGTGAGACAAATAGATGCCCCATAAAAGCCCCATTACTCCCATTGCAGGTTCCTCTATCCCCAGTCCTGAGTTCTCAGAGACAGAACCTTCCCACATGCTCCCAGGGGCACAGACAGGCCTTGAGCACCAAGACATCCAGAGCTTCTGGTTTGTGCATTGGCAGTAATTTATGCATAAAACAAGATACATGAGCTCCATTCTCTTTGAGCCTATAGGGAGTTAGAACAGAATCAAATATGCTTAGGAAGCATTTCTTTACTGAGAAGGTGGTCAAACACTGGAACACACTCCCTAGAGAATTGGTTGATACCCCAAGCCTGTCAGTATTGAAGAGGCTTCTGGGCAATGCCCTAAAAAACATTCTTGAATTTGTTTGGCCCTGAACTGGTCAGGCAGCTGGACTAGATGATCACTTTACGTCCTTTTCTATTGAAATACAATTGAATAGACAGAATACAATAGACAAGAATACAATAGACAGAATAGAATGCACTGTTTCAGTTGGAAGGGACATACAGCAATTCAGGGCTGACTCTCTTGGTAAAGAAATGCTTCCTAAAGCATTGGAAGTTGAAAAAATTACATGAAATTATGGGAAAATGTTTATGCCTATTCTGGACTAAAGATTTTTGTGAGGCACAGAGCGGTGGCAAGTCCATCCCAAACAGGCTATGGCCAGACCAGGCCAAGAAGCAAATAAGCTGTGATGGACTGGGAAAGCAGGGGGCTGAGACAGCTTGGATTTGTTTGAGATTGTGAAGCTCTGCTGGCTCTCATCGACATTGCTCATGTAAATAATTTTATGTGTTGTTATTTTACAGTGAATCTTGTTGGACTCTCCCAGTCTCCGTGATGCTCACAAAGTCCACATAAAAGCTGCATAAAACCCTTCCAAGGCTGGAAGTACAAGGAAGCACTGCAGGAGCCTGTCTCATCCCCAGACTTCCCCTCCTGAACCCTGTGGGTAAGCATTGTTTCAACGGGTACTCTGGGTTTGAGGAGAGGAGGGAAGTGAGGAATATTTCAAGAGCTGAATTGTATGTGGCTCTGAAATTGAAGTGTTAATTAATATACAGTCCATGGCCTGTCTGTCAGGTATCAGAGTCAGGCACAGAAAGTTTATAAGTAAATAAATAAATATATGCATGTATCATTCTGAGGCGTTCAGCCAGTGTACATCTCCCACACCTGCAGCCAGGAGTGGCCAGGAGCACATTGATGATGACCCTCAATTTCCAGTTAAAAGTTGTCAGAGTAGGGGAAAAAAAAAACCACAATGAAAAAGGAAAAACATGCATATTTTTGTTTTCCTGCATTCCCAGTGCTTTCCTGTTCTTCCTCCACAGCTGCCAGCCAGCAGTGGGGAAGGACAGCATGTCATTTTTTTTCCTGAAATGTGCCCTTTGGACTTAAAGCATTGTGTGGCTGGGTCAGTCCTCTCCTCCTTTTTCTCTTGCACACAGAGGTGGGAGCACAGAAGGTGCTGGCTTCAGTAGTGAGTAAATGTTGAGATTAATGACCTGCGATCCACACTATCAAATACACCAATCTGATGGGCCAGCTGGCCTGTTATGGTCTGTCCCAGACCACTGAGACCAGGCAGCCCAAAGAACACCAGTGGAAGGGGCAGCAGCTTTGGATGGCTGTCCTCCCTCATGGCAGAGCAGGCATCTGTATTCCTTCCTTTCTCTCAGTCTGATCTGGGCAAGCTGATGTGCTGCACAATGCCAAGAAAGCAAATCAGCAAAGTTGCTGTGAGATCTAGGTTCACCCCTTCTCCAAGGAGTGGTGGGTGACAGCTCAGGACAGGGCTGCTTTGGTTTAACACATAAAGACAGAGTTTTCTGAAGAAGGTGGTAGGCAAGGCACCCAGCCTGAGGAATGAGAAACTGTAGCTAGATTTAAGGAGGAATGTTTTCATGGTGAGGGTGATCTAACTCTGGAATGATCCCTGAGGGGCTGTGGATCCTCCGTCCTCGGCACCTAAATGAATGGGGCCCTGACCTGCTCAGCATGACTTTTAGGTGAACTCTGCTTTAAGCAGGTAACTTCACAAGGTCCCATCCCACCTTAATTATTCTGTGATTCTAGGAGTAAAAATACTGTTATTAGCAGCACAAACCTTCATGGTCTAGAGAGGCAAGTGTGGATGGTTTTAGAGCAAAAGGTCATATTCCCAGAGCATTTTCAAACAGACACAAAGAAATATGAAAACACACTTCAGTGGAAGCCTTTGCCTCTCCAAATCATTTGCTTAATAGAGGTTAATGTAACACTGGGAAACTCTCCAAATAGTTTGTTTAATAGAGGTTAATATAACACTGGGAAATACATGCTTGTAGAGGTGATACCTAATTTTGTTCCTTGGCCAGATGCTCCTATGGTTTTATTTTGCTCCCTGTCCTTCTTCTGAGTAAATAAAAAACTAAAACAGTTAAATTTTTAAAAGTAACATGAGAATGCAGTGCTGTAGCTTGATTTTTGATCACATTTTCCCTTGTTGAGGTTAATGCTGTTGCGAGTTTTTGTTTACTGTTTGACTCGCAACTTGTGTGCGTAACTTGGGTCAAGCAGCAGAAGGACACAGACTTTGCACTTCTCCAAGCTTTATGTTCTCTTAGTCCAGAATCTCAATCTAATCTACAAACTTGCTATCTACTAGACTCACCCATTCACTGATAAGGAGGAGATACGGCCCCTCTGTGCTTGGAGAAGAAAAGGCTGGAGGGAGTAGTTTAGCACCAAGCTGATTTGCATAGGCTGAGGAAACAACTCCAGACTCAGTGTCTCCTCACCCCTCTCTACTTCAATAGTGCCCCGTGACATCCTCACCTTCCTGGGGACTTGTGTCCTGTGGCAGCGGACAGGGAAAGGTGTCATGCAAAATCAAAATGTGTCCCAGCAGGCACAAACCAACATGCTCAACCACAGCTCTTTTCTCTCTCTAATTCATGCTTTCTGGTTGTTCTGGCTCCAGCCAGGAGCTGTAGGTCTCCCACAGGCCTCCCAGCAAGGGTTCCCCCTCTGGAGCCCGTGTTTCCGTGCCGCAGCCCATGGCTGCGCGGGCGCTCCAGCAGCAGCAGCAGCCGTGCAGGAGGAGCCCTGTGCGGCTCCCAGGGCGGGTGGCTGCCGGGCCCGCAAACCCGCCGTGGTCACAGACTTCCTGGACACGTGCTGCCGCTGGCAGCGGGCCCTGAGCCACGTCCAAAGTGACCTCATGCTCCATCACAGCCGGGGAGTGACTCAGGAGGAGCTTGGCCTGACACTGTCAGGCGGTGTCTGGTTCGGGCACTCCCCACGCAATTGTGCTCCCTCTCCCCCCCGCCCCGTGTTGGCTGGGCCCTGATGGACGGGGATTTGAGGTGTTTGCTGGCAGCAAAGGCATTGCCATAAGGGGATGCAGCCTGTGGAGAGCAGGGACAGGGAGAGCAATGGGAGGAAGGATCCCTGGTGTGTGCAGAGCTGCCACGCGTGGAGGCCATGCACTGTCCCTGCCTGTGTGTAATGAACCCCGAGCCCCAGTGCCGAGCAGAGCAGGGTACGAACAGAGTGTGTCCGACATGGGCTGATGGGCTCCTGAGAGCCATTTCTAGCAGGCAGGGTGGCCATCCCCCCACCCAGGAGAAGTGACACAGCTCTCACACAAGGGACCTGAGTCAGTTCCTGCCCCTGCCATGGGCTCCTGCAGGACTCACGGCAGTTCATGTGTGTGCCTGTGGTGGTCAAGGGTGCATTACCATGTGTAGGAGGTGACCAGAGAGGCTGTTCTTGGGTCTCCAAGGTCTGCCCCATGTCTCCCGGGCTCAGCCATACCTGACACGCTCCCGTGCTGTCCTCCCCAGCACCTCTCCTTGGTTTGGGTACTAGCTGTTCTAGGGGGTCTTTGTGGTGCTGTGGGACCAGCTGGAGCACTCGCATGCCAGGGAGGAACATTCTATGAGAGAAATGCAAGTGGTTTCCACTCTTGGTCTAAAACTGTACCCAAAGAAGCATTGAGGGGGGCCAGGATAGCGGGGACATGAGCCTGGGAACCATGGGCTGTGAGCTCATCCAAGGTGCTGTGCCCAGGGGAGCCCAGCTAGGCACAGCACCTCGGGGCCACCACTGCCCTTCCCATGCTCCCCTCCAGTGGCATAGTGCTTCACAGACCAGCAGCGAGGAGAGCAAAATCTCAGGGTGCCAGCTCTCTGAAGGGTCTTTCCCGGGAAGTGCTGAGACCACTGGAGATGTAGCTACCATATTTCTGTGGGGAACTTGTGTGGGGAAACCACTGTCAGTGCAGGGATAGGGACAGGGCTGAGAACATGCAATTATGGCAGCTCTCACTCTTCCAGCTGCTGGAGTGGAAGGGTTAAACCCTGGTCCTGACCCCCACCTCCCGTTCTGGGCAGCAGAGCCAGTTGGTGACAAGAGGCTGATGCTGATGAGGGAGCATGTGAAGCCGGAGCTGTGAATGGGGCTTTATCCCAGGAGGGACCTGCCTCTGCTCCGTCTCTGCCCTGCTGCCAGCACCAGCTGCAGGCAGAGTCCTGTGGGCAGCAATGTGCCAGCAGCCTCTGAGCAGGGCACACGGCTTTGGGGAGGCAGGAGACTCGCCCTCGGGGCAGGCCGGGGTTCCCCGCAGCGCGTGGAGGTCTCCAGGGAAGGCGAGTGGCTGATCTGTTCTCCGGCACACGCGGCTTTTGTGAGGGAATGCAGTAAGGTCTGCAGGCCAGCCTGGAGCAACCACAGCCCAGGGTTCGGCACGGGATTATTTGGTACAGGGGAGCAGGGTCTCTGTTTAATGATATTTTCTCTTCTTGACTCTTTCAGATGAAAGACACAGGAAAGGAAGGACACAGCCTTGGTTATTCCCCTGTAGTGCTGCTCTGGGAACGCTCCATCATGCTTCACAGCCCAGCCTGGGTGGTGGGCTCTACCCCAGCCCATAGACCATAGCTCTCCATGGGGGCCACCACTGCAGAAGGAAACTCCATCAGGATCCAAACAATGAGATAGAGACATCACTGCTGGAGAAATGCAGCTGCCTTCGCCATCACTGCTGCCTTGACCCTCCATTTGCTGTGAGGGTGTAAATTCATCTGTGCCACCACTGTGCCCTCCTCACCCAGCTGCCCACCATGCCAGAGCTGGCAGAGCTGAGCAGCCCCCGCACCCCTGCAGATGCGGACCACATCCAGAGGAATATCTTGGAAGAGCATGTGGAGCTCTGGTGGTTCCAGGACCCCAAAAAGTCCATCCTGTGCTATGGGATGGCGGTGGTGCTGATCCTGGCCTGCGGGATTGGGGGCATCATCCTGCTGTACAGCACTAGCAGCCGGTCTGGAGAGTGGCGGCTCGCCGTGGGCACCACACTCTGCCTCCTGGCCCTGCTCGTGCTGCTGAAGCAGCTGCTGAGCTCTGCGATCCAGGACATGAACTGCATCCGCAGCCGGGATCAGATCGAGCTCCTGAAGAGCGGGGGCTTCTCGGACTGCCTGGTGCTGCTGCTGAGCGCCCTGGTGCTGCTGGTCTGCGGGCTGGTGCTCACCATCCTCTCCACCACCACCATGCAGCTCAGCCCCGCACGGCCGCTGGCCAGCATGTTCACCAGCGGGGTCATCCTCCTGACTGCTGGCAGTGCCATCCTCCTCTGCCTGCTGCTATACCTGCTGTGCACCTCCTGCCGCCGGGCTGCTCCTCGGAGCCTGGAGACCGGCGAGATCCGCGTCTTCACCATCTCTGGCCGCCTCGCTGGGAACAGGCGGCTTCCTCCCACCTCCAGCATGGCCAACCTCATCTGACCCAGGACACCTCTGTGTGAGCCTTAGCGGATACAACCTGTCAGTGATGGCCTTTCCCCAAGGAAGGGCGAGAGCTGCAGTGTGCCCTGTGTTTCTGTTGGAGATGACTGGCATTTGCTTTGCCCTGGGCTGGTGGCACAGCAGAGACTTGGGGGTGCCTGGACGGGCTCTGACCTGGCTGGCATTTTATCTCCACAAAGCCTCCTGTGGCAGCTGCTGCCTGCCTGGCTGTGACCCATGTTACAGAGTGAAGGTGAGCCTGTCCTGCACCCCTGGGGACCCCAGTACTTGCTTAGTTCCTGGAACCGTGTCACACGTTCTCCTAGCAGGAGAGGCTGTGATTGCGGGTGGTATAAAACCAACCTGTGCTCTATGCAGAGCTTCCAGCTCCTGAGTGAAGTAGAGCCTCCAGCAGCTGGTGAATGGCAGGAAATATTCTGTGTGTCAGCAGGCATGAGGGAGCCTGGTGGGAGGTATGGCTGCAGGAGCTGCTCCCAAGAAATCACCTGTGTGTCTGTGGGAATGAGTGTGGGATTTGCATGGGATTGCGTGTGCCAGAGCCACAGCATGGCTGGACCTCACATGAAATGCTGTTTGTGTTTGCAGTGCCAGGATCTGTTCCAGCATTACATTTCTGCAGCCCGTCACCACTTGTGGTTTATCAAAGGGCTGATCAAGGGATGCTGGTGTCAAGGCCCTGATGGGTTACCTGTGCTGGACTGAGGGCTGGGGCTCTGTTATCATGCCAGGGTGCTCCAGCTGCATGAGCCACAAACAGCAAGGTGCAGTTGCTGGGGGATGGTGACGGGAGACCTGAATGCTGGGGCTGGGGCTGCTCTCTGCGAAAGCTGTGTGAGCAGGGAGTGCTGTGCCCTCCCACAGGAGTTTCCCAGGCAGAGGCACCTCTGCTGCCAGGAGCCCTGCAGCTCCTCCCAGTCCCTGCTTGTTCCCATGCTGTTTCTGTTTCCCTAATGCTGCAGGGCAGAAGAGTTCTTCTACTGTCACTTGGACCTTACCTGGAGCTTTTTTGTGTGTTTTATCTCTACAAGGTGCCTTGTTTAATCACCAAGGTGTCTCTCCCAGAGGCAGACTAACAATTCACCCCAGGAACTTTTCCTGTGATTTAAGGCAAATTTACCTGTCAACATTCTTATTTCCTTCACAGACCCGTTAACCCTTTCACTGCCCTTTCCATAGACACAGTTCCCAACCTCCATCCGAAGATGCTCGTGCATGACCTTTTCTTCCTCTTCGCCCAGTTGGTCAGAGCATGGTGCTAGTAACACCAAGGTTACAGGTTTGAACCCCATGTGGGCCATTCCCTTAAGAGTTTGACTGCGTGATCCTTCTGGGCCCCTTCCAGCTCAGACTATTCTGTGATTCTGTGATTCTTCATCTTCCCATCTGCTCCCATTTCTCCCTCACCTGAGCTGCTCTGCCCCAGATGTTGGTTTTGCTCATTATTTGCCAAGTTTCCCCTGCAATGGAACAAGACTGAGCTATTATTTTTTGGAGCCTGGCAGCAAATTCATTTGGAAGAGGATGGTAGCTGATTCCCTTGCTAACAGCACAAGTCACTGTCCGTGTTACACCTAGAGGCAGTGTCAGAGCTCACCACCAGTGAGTCCCCCCAGGTATACGCTGGACAGTGAGGGCTTCATCCTTCACAGCTCCAGACCTACCATCCCAGTGCAGTGAGATCTCATGAGACCACATCTGTATTCACCTGCTCTTGCCCTGCTCCTGACTGACTTTCCTTTGCCTGAAGCCTTGGATTGTTTCCCCCAATGTACAGGTACATAATTTGGGCTTTTCTGTCTGTATCTCTGTTATTTCTACATTTTGCTCTGCCACTTTCACATCATCTGTAGATTTTATTAAACTGCTGTTTCCTCTTCTCTCTGCATCTCCTCCCTTAATCTGCCCAAGAGCTCAGAAAGCGGCGGTGAGCCGAGATCCTCCTGTGCTAAATCTCTTCAAAGCTGAGCTGTTCTTCCCCTCTGGGCTGTTTGGCCCCAGGTCCACCAGGGACCCCTGTGCCTACGCAGGACGGGACAGGCCAGAGCTGAATGGTTTTGCACCATCACCACTGCTGCTGCTCTGCACGTCTGTGTCAGTGCATGTGCAGTTACGCCAGGCTGCACCCCCTCTGCCAGCACCAGTGCTCCAGCAGTGACTGCCAGCTCCCCCAGCCCGCACGTGCTGATGGGCCACAGCTGCCTGCACACCAGCTGTTTTGCACATCTGGGCATTTCTGTGAAGAGGCGTGACTGTGCCCAGCTCGCAGTTCCACGCTGCCTGCATGTCACTGTGAATCCTGTCCCCTCCACAGCCCCTTCAAAATGTGCCCCAAGTGCCTGTCAATTGTGCCAGAAAAGGGTGATTGACTGTGGGCCACGACAGCAACCCAAGGAGATAATGGCTGAGAACAGGCTGTCCCTGAAGATGGTGGTTGGGTGTCCAGCTGCCCAGAGGGACAGCCTGTGCTGCCCAATCACTGACTCCGCCCTGCAGCACAGGTGCTGGTTTGTTTCTTGGTTCCTGTGTTGTGTGTGGAAATACATAATAAAGTGTTAGAGAAGCTGATTGTGTTGAAGGCTGATACTTGAGCACAGGCATCTCTGCAGAGCTAGAGGTGTCAGGGATTTGCAGAGTAATCACAACAGCCCAGGGTCCCTCGTGTGGCTGTGGTTTTGGATCACCAATTAGCGTGGCAATGCCACCACAGCCCCCAAAATGCACATACTTCTTTCCTGATACACAACTCCCACCTCCAGCTGCATGTTAATCTCCATCTGCTTAAGAAGCCTGACATATCCAGATCCCCCCACCACTGCTCTGTGAACCTCAGACCTGGCCGTGCCCCTGCGAGATGCTCACATGGAGCACACAAAGCCTCCTGAATATGTCAGTGCTGGCTGGTTTGTTTACAGAGAAGCTGTTTCACCCTGTGGCAGGGCTGAGCCTCGCGGCGGCAGCTGCTGCCTGACACGAGCCTGGAACCAGTCTGCCTGCATACCTGCTCCTGATCCTGGCCAGCCTCAGCCAGGCCCTCACAGCAGCTTCCTGGGTGGACCTGGACGAAGAATCCTCCTTTTCTGCACTGACCCCTTGTATTCCCAGCTCTGCATGCCAAATGTATTTCACCCCAAACATGACTTGCCAGGTTTCTCCCCACTTGCACTACAGCTGCCTGAGAGAGGGGGCGGAAAAATACACACACACACACGCACACACACAAGAAAACCTGCCATGTCTGCTTGGTTAAAAAATAAATGGGTGGGCCTATCAGCAGGGTCAAAGTAGACAAGCCATCCAACCACTAAGTGCTGAGGGACTGGTGAGATCCTAGACAAATAAGCCTGGGTGCTTGTATTTTTAATTTAAGACAACACCGAGACTAAAAATAAAAGACTGCATCTAGCACAAATTCAAGTGATTGAAAAGCATGTTGAAAAGCCCAGAAAATACACTCCAAAAGATAACTGAAATGTATTTTCCCAGCCCTCAGATTGAAATCTCTTACCCAAAAGTATTAGAAATTTCCAAAAATTACAGTATATAGTGTATTTTCATGGGTAGCTGATGAGCCCAGAAGGCAAACCATGAGACAGTAACTGAAAAAGTAAAGCTCAGTTTAGAAATATGGCATTTAAGAGCAAAACCTGGCTGACCACTGACAGAAGCCAGCAGGTTTTCCTCCTGCTCATGGCTTCAAGTGGCACATTTGCTCTCTGGCCTGTATCACCCATCCAGTGCCTGACCCATTTGTCCCTTTTGGTTTACATTCTCTGAGGTGTATTATTTACTTTTTTAACATACTGTAAGTGTTTTAATGAGTGGAGAAAGGCAGTTGGCAGTGAAATAGAAATTTGAAGGAGGTGGGGGAATTAGCTGCATGGCAGAGCTTTGAGAAATGCTGTCCTGTGTTGGTACCTCATGCTCTGGAGCATGACAAAGAGACTCCCGAGCTATCAGGGATGGTAATGACTGGGCTGTGTCCTGGGAAATCTTCCCAACCGGTTGGTACCAGCCTTATGAATCACTTACTAAAGGCGAATGCCACTGCTGCTTCCTGCTTTTAACTCCAGCACAGCCCATGAAGGCAGGACTGACTCCAGCAGAAATAACTTGCAGTTACCTGTGTCTCATGTACCACAAAGATGACAGGAATGTAAAAATTATCGCATTCGTACAACTGTACAGTTAAAGAGACACGTGGGACTCTGTAACGGGTGCTGGGGGAGAGGGTGGTCTCGGCCCAGCGCATGTGCCTGGCACTGCAACTGGCACCACTGACGAGTTCACTCAGCCCTGCACAGCTGACAGGGGAAAGGTGAGTGTCTTTTAGCTTGTCTTCTTGGAGAGGGAAGAGAGAAAAGAAAGAAGGGCCGTGGTGGGACTCAGCGCTGGAGAGACATGCACAGAAACCCTGTGATAATGCACCAGGGCTGCCTGCACCACAGCAGGTGAAATACGTGCTTGGACAAGAGCCCTCGTTGTGCCACAGACATGGTCTCTCACTGCCACAGTTAGAAGAATGTATTTATGGTCCTTGAAAGCACATGCAAAAAAAGCCACACCCCAGCTGTGGGGCTAGGGGTCTCCTCCCGGCACTGCCACTGGGAGAGTCACAACAAACTGCTGCAGGCAGAGGCAGGGCTAAATTATGCTTTAATCACATCTCAGAGTGACAATGCATTGAGAGACAGACCAGGGCTGGGTCTGGCACCATGGGGCAGTGGGGCCAGCACCCAAGACCCTGCAGGCAGCACCAGGGCAGGCTCCTCTTCCCACTGCACTGGGCTTCCCGGGCGCGGTAGGCACCACCTCCTTCATCCTCAGCATCCGAACAAGGCTGGGAAAGCAGCGGCTGGTTTGGTGTCCCTGTGACAGTGCAGCTTACTGGGGTCATGCTGGGACGCTCTGGGACCAGCTGCCTTCAACCTCCATCACCATTCCCAGCTCATCCCTCTCTTCCCTGCTCTCTGCTCCTTTCCTCCTGCCCCAAACATGTGGGGCCAAAAGCCGAGGGCAGGTGGGAAGGTGGTGAAGCTAGGGAGACAGCAAGAGGCCACAGCAGTGGTGGCTGAGTTCTTGTAAGCTCAGACGGAGTGATGCAACTCCCGCTCCTCTTTTGCTGGCAGCTGCTCGCTGGGCTGGATGTAGTTGTCCTCGATGAAGCCATCATCATCCTCAGCTTGCAGGTCAGCAGCATCAGGTATGGAATGGCTCCCAAGGGAGCCCCTGTCCCAGCTGCTGCTATCCCCCATGGGGCTGCCTCCAATGGAGCTGATTTCAGGCAGCGGTCGGTGGCGGTAGCTGGTGAAGTTCTTGTGGACGAGCTTGCACTTGGCAGCCAGCGCGATCAGGATGGAGATGCCAATCGCTGTCACTAGGAATCCCACCAGGTATGGCCAGCTCCTTCCCCCCTTCCCAGCAGGCAGTGCAGTGGCTGTGGCACAGGAAAGGCACATGGTCAGCCTGTGGCACACCCAGTGCTCCCCATCCTCCAGCCCTCTGCCTGCCTGAGGCGTGCAGCCAGCACTGGATCACTTTCGTTAGGAGTGACACAAATGCTCTTCAGCAAGAGCCAGCTACCGAGGGGGTGTGAATACTGGGGGCAAAACTGCCTGACAGCTGGCTGGTGCTGCTGCCCATCACTGTGGAGTCTGTGCTCCATGTGGCTTCATGGCACCTGTTAACTTTCCTGTCACAAAGCCAGCAAACACCTCCAGCTGCTGGCCACCCTCCCACCAAGCCACTGCACCAGCGTGGCCCAGCAGCCTGAGCCTCTGGCACTGTGGGGCAGAGCAGGGGGTCTCCACCTGCGGCCCTTTCCAGTATGATGGAGGACAGGAAGGTGCTAAACCTTATGGACACCTCTGAATCTGCACAACTTACTGTTGTTCTCGGTCACTGTGATCTGCTGTGCCGTGCTGAGCCCACGAGCAAACCGCTGCTTAATCTGGCAGCCCAGGTCCTGAGAATCCAGAGCTGCAATCTCCTGGCCCCTCAGCCTCGGGGGCGACACACAGGTCACCTGCACAGCTGGGAGACAAATGGGCTAAGCTGGGATGGGGGTCTGCGCCCAACCCCTCTCCAGTTTTGAGAAGACAATCCCCACTTGCTTCTGGGTTGATAGGATGCACTGCAAGACTGGCTCTGCCTTACAGATTCACTGGCCCTCAGCATATTGTAGGAAACAACCAAAGGGTTCCCTGACCAAGGAACTGCGTGTGACTCTGATTAGCAGGCTCCTTTTAACTGGATACAGACAAATTCACAGATACCCACAGAAACCCCACTGCTCTTACTGGGAGCAGAGTTCAGCACTTGGAGTCTGAGCTGGCTCCAGAGGAGCTGCCAAGCCCCTAGCAGTGAAAATGTGGTCACTCCACAAAGACACATAAAGATGGATTTAGAGGCCAAAGCATACATGCAGCACATTTCCCAGAAGAGTGGCCAAATTATCCTGCTGACAGTCTTAGGAATCCTTGGTATCCTGTGTAACTGCAAGCAAGGAACAGACACATCACCTTTTGGTTTGCTGTCCCTTGACAGGGTAGGACAGAGAGCCATCTCAGAGCTTGCCCAGGGGTTGGAGCAAATGGATCAAGCAAGACTCCTACACTCAGGGTTCCCCCTGCCCAACAGCTCCCCTGCCACCCATCCCCTCTGCTCACCTCGCCTGCGCTGCAGCCACTGCTGCAGAGGATGTGCGCTGCAGTCACAGACCCAGGGGTTCCCTTCCAGATGGACCTGCGGGACTGTCTCCATCAGCTGCAGGCTCCAAGCGTCCACAGAGACCAGCGCGTTGTGCTGCAGGTCCAGGTGGAAAAGAGCCTTCAGTGGCAAAAGGAAAGGGACATCAAGCTCTTGCAGGCTGTTGTTTCTCAGAAGCAGTGTGTGCAAGTTTCCCAGGCCCTTGAAAGTGTCCATGTGGAGGTAAGTGATGCCGCAGCTGCTCAGGTCCAGCAGACGCAGTGCCCCAAGGTTGGAGAAGACTGCTGGGCTCAGCGTGAGCTTGGCATTGCTGGAGAGGTTGAGAGAGCGCAGGGAAGGGAAATGCTTCAAGAGAGTCCCGTGATGGGGCATGACCAAGGAGTTGAATGAGAGGTCCAGACTGGTGATGTTTCTTGGAAGGGAACTTGGAGCATGCTGAAGGCTCTTCCCACTGCAGTCGGCCCATCCCTGGGGAAAGAGCTACTGTCTGAGATGGGCTATCCGTGATGGGGAGTCTCTAGAGAGAGACTCCCCAAGGGTTCAACTGTCTTAATTACCCTTGCAGAGTTTAAAAAAAGCAAAGACACACACAAGTTTAAAAAACACATGAGCTGCCAGATTGGTGGGGGGCAGGATAAATGGAGAAAGATGAGCAGGACAGCCCAGGACTGAGAGCAGCTGACTGAAACAGTAAAGGAGGAGCATGCAGGGCTGGAGGAAAAACCCAAACGGATGAGGTGGGTGCGAAGGCAGCAGGTTGTCACCCCCCTGTCCTTCCTTACAGGGCAGCTGCCATATGGGGTCAGTTTGCAGAAGGCCTTCCTTTTCCTCCCCTGGACCCCCACCTCCAGCCCCCTGGGAGCTCTTGTGTGACACAAGGGCATCCTCCCAGGTGGAGCAGGGAAGCAGGCAAGCCCTGCCTGTAGCAAGGACAGGCAGGAAGCTGACTGGGCTGCAGAGCTATAGGCACCTATGCCATGCACCCATGTCAGGAGCAGCCCCCTGGGGCCTGTGCAGGACAGTGGACCCATGCTTCCATCTGCCCCATGCTCCTGAGGATACATGGTGAGTAGCTGTGGCTTACTGCTGGCTGGCTGTGTCAGTATTAGGAAACAAAGCAGACCAAGGACCATTCACTGTCCCAAAAGACCAACAGTGGAGGATGGTAGGATCAATCAACCCACACAGATGGATTTTTTTTTTTACCAGTAAAACCAGTAAAACCTGCACTGGAGGAGAGCAGCCTGAGCCTTGCCCCAGGTCAAGCTAGTTTTGGGGAGCAGTCCCCAGCATTGGTTACTCCTGCCTGGGCTTTAAGTGGGAGGGGGACAAATGTCCAAACTGAAGCTGCCAGAGAGCAGGTCAGCAATTTAAATTTGGTTGGGCAGGCACGAGCTCCTGTTCAGTGCCGTGTTTAGGCCTTGCAAGCAGAGATGCTGTGCTGTAAGTGTACTGTGGTCCATAGTCCTAAGTTTCTGTGTCTGGTTACATTCCAGCTAGCCAGGCTTTCCATTTCTTTCACCTCTCCTTTCATCCTCCTATCCACCTCAATCTCCTATCAGACCCTGCTGTTCCTGCTTGGTAGAAGAACAGATATGCCCTTAAAAACCTGGGATGCTGAGGACTGGGTTATAATGGGGCCAAGCCACAGGGGCACCACATGGGTCCTGTCTCCCGCTCAAACACAGCTGGGCTCAGGGAGGCTTTGGAAAACACTGCAAACCTTTGGGTGAAATAACTGAGAGCTCAGTGGAAAGGCCAGCGGCCCATGACAGCCACTTTTCCTTCATTCTCTCAGCTCCTGCCTGATGCAGCCAAGCTGCTGGCTGCAGTGCTTGTCCCAGTGGGTTAGTTGTGTTTCCTGTTCCTTGCTGGGTGCTCAGGGATCCTGGCCCCATCCTTGCCATCACGCTGGCTCCAGTCACTGCATCACCATGCACTGGGGAAGGGAGTGAGGGGCTGGGAGCTCTTCAGGGATGTGACTGATGGCTGCTTGCCACGCACCCCTTGAGGGGAGCTGTGTTACAGCTGCAGCCAAGAGACCCCCACAGTCAGAAACGCCGTGGATCAGACAGTGCTTTGCCAGGCCGTGCTCTGGTGAACAGGCTGGACAAGATGACGTGTTCAGCCCAAGGCTGAACGCAGGGGTGCTGCAGGGCTGGGAGCACGACAGCCAGGCTTTGGGTATGGGTGAACCACCCCTGTGGCTGGTGGCCACTGGCACAGCACATCTCCCAATTAACTCCGCTGGCTCCCATGGGTTTTCATCGCTCATCTCCTCTTAAGCCGCGCAGAGCAGGAGCTCCTGCCAGGCCCTGCTGCCCCGTGGGCACCCCAGCTGTGCTGGCAGGACCAGAAGCGGGGGTCCCTGCCCAGCCCCAGCCGCTGCCCCCTCGGCCCCCCTACCTCGTGGTCCAGGCTGCAGGGGTGTCCCGTCACCGCTGACCAGACGCAGAGGAGGCTGCAGACCCAGCAGAGCAGGCAGGTAGGAGCCATTTGGCTCCAGGAAACTTCCGGCCAGAAAAACAAGTCTCGGGAGAGCTGGGAAGCCGGCAGAGCCGGGCGAGGTGTGGCCGCGGCCGCACGGCTCAGGGCCTCCACCGAGTCCCCACACGCCGGCCCCGCAGACGGCAGCGCCCGGGATCCAGCCTGGCCGCCGCCCCGGCCCCGCTGCCGCCCCGGCCCCGCTCCTCCCGGGCTGGTGAAAGGTGGCGGTGCCAGTTACACATTAACAGCTGCGCCCCATCACCTCCCACCCGTGTGACCGCCCGTGACCGGGGACCGGGGGACCGCCAGCATCTGCCTGCCGCACTGTGGGGTCCCGTGGGGGCTGCCGGAGTGGCAGCAGGGCTCTGGGAGGTGCTGGAGGGCCTCCAGAGGAGGAGGGGGCAGCCTGTGGCATCTGCCCTGAGACGCCGCGCTGGAGGAAAGCAGCCTGAGCCTGGTCCAGGTGTTGGTCCACGCACCTGGGGCAAGGGCACACAACCAGCCCCGGCCAGGGAAGCTGGGGCTGAGGCAGCAGGAAAGTGTCCTACAAGAAAGTAAAAGTCTTGCTGGGATTCCGGCAGAAAGGTGTTTAAAGCAGGCAGCAAACTGGCAGGTCTGTGGGCCCAGCAGCTGCAGCTCAGTGAGCAGCACCTGTCTGTGAAGGTCCCTGAGGATGTGGGTGCCCCACCACCTTCAGCACCCCCCATGCAGACCTGCCACTTTTCAGTAGTGCTCCCCGCCAGCCCTGCCGTGGAGCCAGTGGAAGTCTGAGAAATCATGTCAAAGCAGCATCTCGTGGGTCTTTTCGGCACACCAGACCTGCTCCTGTGCCCACGGGTGATGGGGCGGGTGAGTGGGCAAGGCTGGCAGAGCCACAGGCCAGGCAGGGAAAGTGCAGGCTGCACCTGCTCCTGGCTTTGCCTCTGCAGCAAGAGGGAGCCCCGAGCTCTCTTCCTTGCTCCCCATTTCCTGGTCCCACACCTGCTCAACAACAGGAAGGCGATTGCCAGCAAGAGCACTTTGGAACTGTCGGCAGCTGGGACAGTGCGGCCCCTCTTCCCCCGGCTGCCAAAGGTCTCCTCCACAGCCGCCCGTCCCGCCCTTTCCTCAGGGAAAGGGCTTCCCAGCAGCCTGGCCTTCATCCTGTGGGCATGTGCTGGATGCCAATGTAATCAGGCTGCTCCTGCTTCCCAGCTGCCCAGGCAGGCTGGGGATGCTCGACCACCTCACTTCCAGGATGTTCCTATGCCTGGTGGGAGCAGCCCTTAGCCCAGCCTTGCGGGGCCTCTCCAGGACCCACTGAGCATGTAAAACAAAACAAGCATCCAAAGAAGCGGGGCTAGAAAATGTTGCTGAGGCAGCCCAGTCTGTCGGTGGATCTGCAGGGCGTTTGCATTTCCTGTCAGGAAATGTATCTGTGCATTATGGTTTCTGGTATGTGGTGCCGTGCATTAGAATGTGCAAATGATAACAAAAAAGTGGTATTTTTGTCAGTCTTTGTTTGGTTTTTTTTAGTCTGTTGTGATTCAGCAAAAAAGCTGAGGTCCATGAAATCAGCAGATATTCAGGTGCTTGGAATGTCCTGTGGGTTGGGAAATTGGAGCTTCCCATGTTGCATGAGAGCAAGTGTGAGGAGCTGCTTCGACTGTGCTCAGCTGTACCTATCTCTCTGGTGCCTCCTCGGGAGACAGATAAGCTTAAACAGGAGCTGTGAGGTCCTGGCTGGGCATCCCCACAAAACTCCCCAGAAAGGTTTCCCACCCTACCTCCAGCTGAAGGAATCTGCACAGATAGACAGCACAGCTCTTATCCAGGTGCTTCTAGGAAAAACACAAGTGGACAAATCATGTTGGGTCAGATTCCTCAATGGGCCCCTGAGATGTCCTGGGTATGGCCTGGTGCAGAGAATGATCCCATATGGCTCCCATTCCGCAAAAATTCTGTTTAAATAATCCCATCCTCAAACGGATCCTCCTGAAAGATGACATTTCAGGGTGCACTGTAACTCAGGCTCTGTGTGATGTGCTCCCCCACAGCTGCCAGGGGAGCACAGAACGAGTTGCACATGTAAGCACATGATAGCAATTACAGTTCCGAGCCTGACTGGCCTCTACAGCCAGCTTCATCTTCCAGGCAAATGAGGGCAGCTGCACCTGGTGTCCACCTTCTTCAGATCCTCTGCACCCCTCCTACCGTGGGGTGGCCGGGCAGCTGCACTGTGGGAGCCCCTGCTCACTGCCATCCCTCCCTCAGCATGCCGTGGGCACGGCACGGCCCCAGAGCGCTCTGTAAATAGTCGGAAGCGATGAATGGATTTCCCTTTCCTCTCCATGTGTGCTTTAGATTTTTGGCCGGATACAGCATGGGCTCAGGACACATCAAAACATGAGACTCACTCCCTGGCAGCCCTGGCTTTCACATGGGAACAGTTTGATTTGTGAAACAGTGTGAGGTTTGGTGTGTGAAGCTTATGGTGATTTCCTGGGGAACGCTTTGTGTTTGCCAGGCCTGGAGCCTGCTGGTGGCTGGCACAGCCTCTCTGGAATGCTGGGTGTGAGACCCTCTGGGGCTGGGCTGTAGTAAGGCCATGCTGTGCCGTGCCCGTGCCAGCACTGGGCATGGGAAAGTGCTCAGGGGAAGCCAGGCTTTCTCCTGCTTCCACTTCCCCCCAGACATGTTTACCACAACATGGAGGGTTTTCACTCTGGGCAGTGGCCACCCTCCTGTGTGGGCTGGGCAGCTTGTTGCCGCCCTGCCTGTGCCCCCACTCAGCCCCTTTCAGCCCGGGCAGTGTCCCCACGCTGGCCCGCTGCAGGATGAGCCAGGCCCCGGCAGAACACGGAGCCCGGGTGGGCCATGCCTCGCACCCTGGCTCGTGGCGGCAGAGGCTGAGGTGTCGCGAGGTGTGCACGGCCTCAGCCTCGCCGCACGCCGCTCCCCGGGGGACAGGGCTGCTCCCGACGGCTCCTGGAGTCAGGGCCGTCTCCAAACAATGGGTGGAGAGCAGGAAACGCCGCATGGGAAACAGGATTTGGCTCCGCCGCCACCGCCAGCCACGGCCCCTTGGCCCCTTTCCTTTCCCTGCTCCAGAGAGCCCTTCCCACAGCCATCAGCCACAGGGCTGCACCGAGGGGATGGGGTTGCCACTGCCTGGGAGGGCTGAGGCATGAGGCACTCTGAACCTTGCACAAAAAGCAGGGTTGGGACACCTCCTGCCTGGGCTAAGGGCTCAGCATGGCTCAGGGAACCCTGAGCACGCAGCCCTAGCCCTGGAGGGGTGGGTGGGTGCCTTTTCCTGGAAGAGCTGCCACCAGGCAGGGGACCCCAGTGGCCCCTTGGCCAGCAAGCCCTGCTCCTGAGCAGCTGGCTGACCACTGAGCCAGCAGGAACGGGGGCATCTCTCTGTCCGTGCCCAGGCTATGCACCAGAGGAGGTGATCCCAGCTGCCCTGGCAGTCAAGCAGCAGCATGGAGAAGAGATGGGGGGCACGGGCAGGGAGCAGGGGTCCTGAGCTGCCGCTCACATGGAGCTCCTAGGCAGCCACAGCCTCCAGCTCTGACCCCCGTAGCCAGGAAATGCTGGGGATTTTCTGACCTCTGCCAGATTCGGACCAAGCTCCAAGGACATGGGACTCCAGGTTTATCTTCTGCTTCTCTTCCTACATCTGGCAGGTAAATCGCCCCTTTTTGTCTGCCCTAGGTGAGCAGCCCCTGCCTCAGGGTGGCTTGGTGGGACGAGGCAGCTGTGGAAGCTCAGTGGCGCCATCGGAGCAGGATTGGGAGGGAGGAAATATCCCTTTGTGATCAGCCATTTGGAGCCCTCAGAGGCCTCTGGCTGCCTCTCCCCAACACGGGAGGAGAGGCACCCCAAGACCCCTGTTCTGCTGCATGCTTGGCTCGTGTTGGGGAGCTGATCCAGCTGGAGTCTCCAAAAAGAGAGCAGAAATGCCCATTGTGTCGTCCCAAAGGGGCTCCAACACACCTCGCTTTGCCCTGACTGTGCCTTCTGGGCTGGGGGTGGCAAAAATGTCCTGGAAAGGGGGAGACATCTGGGTGACAGGATCCGGCCCTGAGGCAGGGCCGGTGTGGCCATGCTCTTGTCCAGCTGTGACACGCCCTCGTGCTCCCCCACCCCAGGGGCCATCCTGGACATCACCCTGATCGCCAACGTGCAGAGCCTGTCCCACTCCGACTTCTTCCTCTCCTGCGTCGTGGGGGAGCGCGACGTGAGCTACCTGCAGATCGAGCGGGAGAACAAGATCGTGATGACACACCCCAAAATGGGCTTCCAAAACTACCGCAACCGCAGCAACCAAGTCCAGGCCAGGGGCTTCTCCAAGGCCGACCTGGTGGGGATCCTCTACTGCCTGGGGCGCACCCCGACCGAGCAGGCCCAGGTGGTCTATGTGCACAACAGCCACAATGGTGAGTGGCTTTTGGGGGCAGCAGGCGGCCCTGCCTGCCAGCCGGGTGCACGGGGGCCCTGCCCACCCCGTGCTTCACAATCCCAGCACCAGCCGGAGTGGTGAGGGGACAGTGGTGACCCATAGGCGAGGTTTGGGGTCCACCAGCACTGGTGGGGTGGAGATGGAAGGGCTGTTCACCTGGAGGAGCATGGCCAAGCCCCATGGAGGAGCCATCTGGATTTGTAATGGTGCCTGGGAGAAGGGCAAGGTCCAAGAGGAAGTTGAGTTCCCTTGAGGGAGGTTGTGGGGTCTGGAAATCATTAACCAGAGCAGAGGGCAGCCCTTCAGAGCTGTGCCAGCCCATGCCCCCACCACAGGCTCAAGGAGAGGAGGTAGTGCTGGGGCAGATCTTTGGCAGCCTCCCCAGGTGCTGGACAAACACCATCCCAGGGCAGCACGTTGCCACTCCAGCAGTGGGGCTTGCTGAGAGGCACTGCCAGGCTGCACTGTAGCCAAGAGCAGTGCTGGGCCCATCTCCCGCTTCTGTTTTGGGCCATAAAAATGGAAAGGGCCTCCCTGGGCTGACCAGCAGCAGGAATACCACCTGGGGTAGCACTCTCCCACACTGCACCTCCAACCTCCCCTCCCTCTGCTTGAGACTTTGCAAAACTATTAGGGCTGAAATTTTCTGTGATGTTTGCCTCAGGATGCTTTCTAGCTCTTTTTTCGAAAGTCTGGCTAAAACAGTTGACCTTCTGCTGAGAATAAGAGAAGGGCATACAAGGTTCTCTGCCTATATTAAGACACAGCTTCAGCAAGGAGCTGGAGTGTCTCCAAGCTGGGGCACAGATGCTGCTGGTGGGGTCCAAGCATCCCCCAGGAAGCAGGGCTCATGTTGGAAATGGAGCTGGATGGTCTGAGCAAGCAGGGTGGCACTGAGGGAATGGAGCAGAGGCAAATGGAGACAGTGTGGGAGGCACAACCAGCAGCAGGGGTGAGGAGCACAGAGACCCTGTGCACCCCCAGATGTCCCTGTTTATAAACCATGGATAGAGGTGGTGTCTCTGGGACTCCATCCTTGGGACAGTGTTTCCCATGGTGGGGTGTTCTCAGCCAGCCCCCACTCCTGGGTTGACTTGCCCAGGCCAAAACAGTGCTGTGGAGAAGCTGGTCAGTGCCTGGGTTCAAGCCCCTGTGGGAATTACATGTGCCAAAAAGGTGTCTCTTTCACAAGTTCCAAAGAAGCTGTCATTGCTCTGTTTAAAAGAGAGGTTAAGAAAATAAAGGAAATAGTAAGCAAAAAAATTACATGTTTGCAGGGGGGCTGGATACAGAACCCACTGGGGGGGCTTGGTGTGTGTCATCTCTCCTGTTTAGCCTGAGAGCACACCAAAGCAGGCCAGAGTGATGAATCAGTGGGTGGGGAATGCTGTTAGAGGAAAGCTGGCAGCTCCCAAAAGGTCATGCATGGGGAAGAACTTAGGAAGTTTGATAAATTTTGGAAGCACTGCTTAAAAAACAAAGTAAAGCAAACCAAAGAGATCCTGAGGAGCACTTTCAGAAGTGTTTAGATCTGGCAATAAACTATTTTTTACACTATCCATAGCAGAAAGACACCCAGAAAAACAACTACAGAAAACAATTTTTTTAAAATTTTTGCATCCATGTGCACAACAGAAAAGCTGGGAGAACTTGGTGGGGGATCTGTATAAAATGCCAGTGTTGATGGCAGGAGACAGGCGATAAACAGCAGAACGGAGCAGCGCGACATCGCCAGGCTGGGCGTGCCGTGAGCGAGGCTGTGTTGCTGCCTGTGGGACACCAGACTTTCCTTAAAGCTTCTGGGTAGGGAGTTACACACCTGAAAACTCAGGTCAGAACCCAGCAAATTAGCAGAAACTGTAATAAAGAGCAGAATTTGTGGTTATGTGGTCCCTGAGAAAGAGGCAGCTGAGTTTGCAGTGGGAGAGTCTCTGAGGCAGCAGCAGTGAGGATGCTAGGAAGACCAAACTGACACTGTCCACTCAGATTCCTGGAGAAAGCTGGGAAAACTCCCTTCCTTTCTTTGAGAGAAACTTTGCACCCAGGGGGTGGCAGGAGAGATCTTTGCGTGGGTAAATAACTGACTAAAAGAAGGGAGAGCAGGAATAGGAGTGGTCCTCGTCACACAAGGGAGTTCCCACTGGCATGGCACGAGGTCTCGGCATGGACCTGTGTCACCAGCTGTGGGTACAAAGAGCTGAACAAGCAGCTGTGCTGGCTGCTGTCCCCGAGCTGGCTGGGGAGATGATGGATGCACTATTGAGTAACAGAGAGGGGAGAGATGCAGCCTGGGAGGGCTGCAGTGATGGAGTGACAGGTAAATCGGTGTGCACAAATGCAGAGTGTTGTGTTTGGGGGTCCCCAGGGAGCGTTCCAGGGAGTGAGGTGGAGTGAGACAGGATGAGGGCCATATCTGTGAGCCCTCCACTGGGGGCTGCAAAGTCCATGGAAGAGAGATCCTAGCTAGAGGGATAGGTGGGGAAGCGATTCTGGGAAATTACTGCGAAGTGTGACCTGCAGTGCCCTTCCCTGGGCGTCTGCGGCGTGTGCTGCTTCCTCCTGGTCCTTGGCCTCAGAGGGGCAGGACACAGGGCTGGATGTGTTTTAGCTCCAACCCGGCGTGGCTCTTTTTAGTGTGTGCAAGCTGGAGTACTGCCAGGCTCCGAAAGCCAGCAGCCGCCTGTGTCCTCCTTTGTGTCCGTCCTGGCACGCCCAGGGCTTGGTTTCCCAGGCCTTAAGGTATTTATAGCCCCGTTTCTGTCAGGCTTGGGGCTGGCTGACTCACATTAATACTCCAGGAGTTCACTGCTGCAGCACCTGGGGAATCAGGAAAACAGCCATTACTGGGCTGCTGGTCCTGGGGGCTGGAGTGCAGCCTCTTGCACACTTAATTCCCCTCACCTGCCCTGCTGTCCCTGCCTGCAGCACTGCACACCTCCCCAGCGGGCAGCAGGCAGGGTGCACAATGCACACTTGTTCCAGATGTCACCTCCCCAGACTGCTGCCACCAGCATCCTGTGCAGATGGTGGGCTGGTCAGAGGGCAGGGTGCCAAATCCCACTCCTTGGTGTCTGCCTGAAGGGGCTGAAGGGGCCAGGAATGGAGCCCTGTCTCTGCAGAGGCTTACAGGGTCCTAGGCCCAACATAGAGTAGTGAGATGTGTCATGACATTCCAGCAGAAACATGTGGTGGGTGTTGGGTTGTGCCAGGGTGTGTCCTGGTGTGGCTGGTCTGAGGGTGTCACAGTGCCCTCGGGTGTGAGTGCCCTTGGGGGTGACTGCCGTGCAACCTGTTCCTCCTCCTTCTCCTCCACAGCCCACCTCTTCCCGGTGAAGGCCACACAGTCTGTGAATGTTGCCGAGGCAGCCACCTTCTCTGCCAGGATCCTCAAGAGGAAGCAGACAGATGTTATGTGGAAAAGAAACGGCAAGTAGTTCCACGAGCAGGCACAGGGCTGGAGCTGCTCCCAGCTGGTGCCTGGCGCTGGCCCTGGGGGCATGGGAGGTCACAGATAACCCTCTGTCCCCTTGCAGGCACCTACTACCAGACCACGGACCGGGGCGAGGTGCAGGATGACCATGTCATCCTGACACTCCCCAACGTCAGTGTCAGCGAAAACGGTGTCTACAGTGCCACGTTCATGGGGGACAGCCCTCTGTGGAGTGCCTTCTACCGCCTCATCGTGAGAGGTGAGCAGGACCCTGGCTGCCTGGGGGCTGGGGACAGCCATCTGTACCCTGCTCTGCAGCAGGAGGCACTCTGGCCCCCTCTGCTCTCTCTGCAGCCTGCCCTGCGAAGAAATGGGGTCCATCCTGTGAGAAGGACTGTCCCGACTGTCTGAACGGCGGCATCTGCCACGACCACGTTGGCGAATGCATCTGCCCTCCAGGCTTCATGGGCACCCGCTGCGAGAGAGGTGGGTCCCACCTGCCCAGCACTGGGTGCTGTGCCCAGGGCATCTGTGGGGGCTCTCTTGCACCCCCAGACCCGAGCACTGTGTCTAGAAATGCCATGTCCATCCCCAGTGCCTCCCCGCCCGCAGTGCCCTCTGTTTCTGGGCCAGGGCCGGACCACCCGCACGGGTACCGTGTCCCTCAAAGTGGTGATCCGGGGCTTGGGGCACCTGAGCCGGCTCTGCCGTGCACGAGCAGTGCATGGCTGGATGGTGGGTGAGGGCAGACCATGCTTCTTTTTCCAGCCTGCCGCGAAGGCCGCTTTGGCCGCAACTGCCAGGAGACGTGCCAGAGAGCCCAGGGCTGCCGGGGGCTGAGCTTCTGCCTGCTCGACCCCTACGGCTGCTCCTGCGCCTCAGGCTGGAGTGGCTCCCGCTGTGACCAAGGTACGGGGACGTGGGTATCCATCAGCTCTCCCACCCAGCCTGGGCTTCCTCCAAGGGCCTGGCTGCTCTCCAGCAGCACCTGTGCAAACCTCTCCCAGTCTGAGGGTTGGCACAGGCTGAGCAGTACTGCTGTCTGCATCAGCTGCTTCCTGTCTCTGTCTCCGTGGTCCTGTGCCACGGCCACAGGTAGCAGTGAGCTCTCCTCTTCCCACAGCCTGTCCCCCAGGATTCTACGGCCCTGACTGTGCCCTGGGGTGCACCTGCCAAAACGGAGGCACCTGTAACCGCTTCAGTGGCTGTGTCTGCCCTGCAGGCTGGCATGGGCAGCACTGTGAGAAGTCAGGTGAGACTGGCACAGGGTTGTGGCAGGTTTCCGTCCCCCACTCTCAAGTGGGCTCTGGCTCCTTCCTCACCGGTCACTGGGAGGGCTATTGGCTATCAGTCTCACCAGCTGGTTCAGCAGGACCTCTTGCCTGCAGAAATAGCCTCCAAGTCTGTGGAAACCAGGACGCTGCAAGGGCAACATCTGGTCTGGCATCCCAGCATTATCTGTGCTGAGAGTGTTGCAGAGCCCAGCATGTGGGGTGGGGATCAGGGCTGGACCACAGCATCCATCACCTTTCCCTTGGCACCACAGTCTGACTGCGTCTGGGTCCAAGGAAAAGTGCCAGGCATTCTTGTGCCTGGGGAGGAGCAGGGCCAGCCCTAATGTTGATTTCTGTGTACCAGACCGGTTCCCCCAGATCATCCAACTGGCCTCAGAGCTGGAGTTCAACCTGGGCTCAGAGCCCATCATCAGCTGTGTGGCCATTGGCAACCCACTGCCCACCAGTGACCATGTGGAGCTGCGCAAGGCTGACGGCACCGTGCTCAAGGTACTGCCCTGTGCCTTTGCCCCACCACCACCTCCATGTTGCCAGCTCCCTCAAGAGCACTTGGGGCTGCTGGGCAGCTTCAAACTGACAGGGAGGCTGAGCCAGGGGCTGAGTGGAGAGGCTGACAGCACCCTCTGTGCCGCAGCTCATCAAAACCATCATTGAGCCGAAGCAGATCACCTGCGAGTTCGAGGCGCGGCACCTGACAAAGGCAGACACGGGGCTCTGGGAGTGCCGGGTCTCCACAACTGGGGGCCAGGACAGCCGGAAAGTCAAGGTCAATATCCGAGGTGAGGAAAGTGTGATGGCATGAGCAGGACAAGCCAGGCTTGCTGGGGGAGGCTGCCAGCATGGTGTGGCAATACCACCCCTGCACCGGACTGGTTGCCCCCCATCGTGGGCTGCAGTGCCACCTGACAGGTTCGGGTGATTATAAAAGACTTTCCTGACAAAGCTGGAAGGAGCCAAGAGGTGGCAGATGTGTCCATGCTCTGCTCCTTGTTGCTCCCAGTCCAATCAGTGTCATTCCCTTCTTCTCCCCAAGTGCCACCAGTGCCCTTGAGCGCCCCCCGGCTGTTGGCCAAGCAGAGTCGCCAGCTCGTGGTGTCGCCCGTGGACTACTTCTCTGGTGATGGACCCATCACCTCCATCAAGCTCTTCTACAAGCCCAAGGATGACAGTTCAGCATGGTCATCCATTGTGGGTATGTGTCTGCTGGGCTGGGGGGCACAGGTAGGACCTGTGTGGGAGGGTGAGGTCTGGGGTGGGCATATGTCTCCACACCAGGCCCCCCGTGGTGATGCTGAGGAGGATGCTGGTGGCAGGGCAGACTGTGGATCATGGACATGGTTTTGACGCATCCTCTTGGCCAACAGTTGACAACAGCGAGAACATCACCCTCATGAACCTCCGGCCAGTGACCGCCTACATCGTCAAAGTGCAGCTGAGCCGGCCAGGGGCTGGTGGGGAGGGCAGCAAAGGGCCCGAAGCCATCATGGTAACCGACTGCCTCGGTGAGCCTCCATCTCCCTCACCCTGACCCCGACCCTGCACAGCACAGAGCCTGCAAAGTCTCACGGCTGATGTGCCGTGAGGTTTTGCTGCCTTTTTGTTTGCAGAGCCCACAGTCAAGCCTGTGATCGAAGGCTGGTCCGTAGAAGAGAAGAACATGCTTCATGTCAACTGGAAGTTGCCAAGTAACCATGAGCCAGCACACGGGTTCATCGTCCACCTCTTTGACTCTGCAAGGCGGTTGGTCTCTGAGAAAAACATCACATCCATCTCTGTGCTCTCTGCCCGCATCGAGGACTTGGAGTTTAACAAGGAGTACAGGCTAGAGGTGCTGGTGTACCACTGCACCAGCCTGGGGCCGCCCTCTGACCCCTATAAGGTCATGATCAACAGCAAAGGTGGGTCCAGCAGAATGCAGGGAGCTATAACAGGGAATTACAGTGATAAATCAGTTATAATGGTAACAGCAGCCATCTCCAGGTCCTGCTGCTCCTGTATCCCATCTCTGATAGAACATGAACAGCTTTCTGGGGAAAATGGGCCCTCCTTTCCTCACTAGACTCTGCAGCCTCCAGCACCAAGCAGCTGAGAAACGTCCTAAACTGAACATGACATTCAGGCCATCACAAGTGATGCTCACAAACAGATCTGTTCTCTGCACCCCTGCCCAAACCCTGATAGACCTGTCTATACTTGCAGCCTTTACAATATCCTGTAGCAACAAGTTTCTCAATATAATTATACTCTGCATGAGAAAAATATTTCCCTTTGGTTTGCTTTAACCCTGCTGCCAGGTAATTTTGCTAGGTGGTCACTAGGGTCTGGGGTGCCCTTCAGTCCCACCTGTGGGCACACGCACACACAGCCCCTGAAGCAGGTGGAAGACCATGGGGAGGTGGAGCACCAGCCTGACCAAGCTTTCTGACAACCAAGGGGAAAGGCCTCTGGGGAGGCTTGGCACCAGCCTGTACACACTGGGAGGACTGGTAGGCATCAGGCTTGAGGGATGTGGGCAAGCAGGAGAGGGTGGTGGGAACTCAGTGTGTGAGAGAGGCCTGAGAAAATAAAATGTCACAAGAGCTAGTCAATACACAGGCATCTAGGCCTCAGATGTTCTCTGTGGCTGGGAACATTTGGGGGTACAGCCCTGCTTCACTGTGGTACATGGAGAGCAGCTCCACCTCCCCCAAGCGGGGGACAGGGGTCCCTGGAGGTCCCTCAAAGCTGGCCTGGCTCTGGTTGCCATTGCCACAGGGTCCTCCCAGCAGCACCAGGAGCCCCGTCCTGGGACTGACACTCTCGCCTCTCTGTCCCAGGGCCCTCCTCCCCGCAGTTGCTCTTGGCAGAGCCCGTGTCCGACACCGCCGTCAGGCTCTCCTGGCAAGTGCCCGAGTACCCCAATGGGGGCATCACCAAGTACATCGTGGAGCTGCAGCAGTTGGGGGGCACCAGTGAACCCCAGTGGATCGACACTGACAGCGGCGCCGAGACCACCAAGATCGTTGGGGGCCTCAATGCCAGCACCAGCTACCAGTTTCGTGTCCGTGCCAACTCCCATGTCCCAGGGGAATGGAGCCAGCCCGTGAAAGCCAAGACCCTCGGGGATGGTGAGAGGGGTGTCTCAGCAGGCAGGGGGCTCACAGCTCTGCTGCAGCCTGGGCTCAGATTCTGGGTCAGCAAAGAACGATTGGGGTGACAGTGGCTCTGAAGCAGCAGCCCAAGACCAAAACACTCGGTGTCTTAAGAAAACCTGTTCGTCCTAGTCCTAAAGGGGCAGGCGTGGCATGATGACAGTGTGGCACCTACAGAGTGGCTCTGCCTTGGTCAGAGGGGAATGTGAATTGAGGGGCTAGAGGAGCAGAGCAAAGCCAGCATGGGAGGAGATCATGGCTTGACCCAAAGGTGGTTGGAAGTCCAGAAACCAGTGGTTCAGTGTCAGGAGCTGGGCTGTGACACTCTCCCCTCTGTGCCACTGTGGCACCAGGAGCTCGGGATGTGGTTGTGGTATCTTCACTGGGGGGCTGGGTGCTGGGAGAGGGCTGCTGTCATGGTGCTTGGCCACTAGTGCGGGCTGGGCAGGGCTCGACCATGGACCACAACCCTCCATCCCTCCGTTTGGCAGGAGCGCTGAGCGTGCCGCCCAGCCTGGGCAGCCAGAGCACTGAGCAGGCAGGAACAGACCAGCAGCTGCTCTTGGCCATTGTTGGCTCTGTGTCCGTCACTTGCTTCACCATCCTCTTTGCTCTCCTGGCGCTTTTCCTCATCAAGAAGAATTTTTTCCACCGGCGCCGCACCTTTACGTACCAGTCTGGCTCGGTGAGTGCCGCCTGCCCCACCAGGACCGTGTCCCCTGCTCCCCACGTCCCAGCCCGATCCAGGTCACGTTCCATAGCCTCCAGTCCGGATGCAGCCAGACCTCACTTCCACACGGAGAGGGTGCGGAGCCCGCCCTTGCCCATCACTCGTGTCCTGCTGGGACTGCCGCATGGGCAGAGAGGTGCCCAGTGCCTCTAACCTCACCTGCTCCCATCTGCCAGGGGGAAGAGACCATCCTGCAGTTCAACTCAGGGACCCTGACCCTGACACGCCGGCCCAAGCCACAGCCTGAGCCCCTCAGCTACCCCATCCTGGAGTGGGAAGACATCAAGTTTGAGGACATGATTGGGGAGGGCAACTTCGGGCAGGTAATCAGGGCCATGATCAAAAAGGACGGCCTGAAAATGAATGCGGCCATCAAGATGCTGAAAGGTGAGTGCTGAGGGAGGCGGGCACGGCAGGTTGAGGGCTGCAGCTGTGTCTTGGGCCATGCTTGTGCTGGGGAGCATCAGGAGTCACTTGCAGAGAGGCAAAGGCCCTTGCTGTAGGCCTGAGGTGTCCCTTCTTTGTTTCCAGAGTTTGCTTCAGAGAATGACCATCGGGACTTT
Source organism: Oriolus oriolus (assembly GCA_013400235.1). Taxonomy (NCBI): domain Eukaryota; kingdom Metazoa; phylum Chordata; class Aves; order Passeriformes; family Corvidae; genus Oriolus; species Oriolus oriolus. The sequence goes on from VXBT01013480.1 coordinate 2,442,286, forward strand.
GCCGGGGAGCTGGAAGTGCTGTGCAAACTGGGCCATCACCCCAACATCATCAACTTGCTGGGTGCCTGTGAGAACAAGGGTGAGGGCTGTCCCATTCTACCCTCTCCCCAGCCCCACAGCCTCTGCCCAGCTGTGTATTCCTTTATGCTGGGGAGAGCCCCAGTAGCCCAACCTCCTCCTGCCCCCCAGGCTACCTGTACATCGCCATTGAGTATGCTCCATATGGAAACCTCCTTGACTTCCTCCGCAAAAGCCGAGTCTTAGAGACAGACCCAGCCTTTGCCAAGGAGCACGGCACTGCCTCCACCCTCACATCCCAGCAGCTCCTCCAGTTTGCTTCAGATGTGGCCAAGGGGATGCAGTACCTGAGTGAGAAGCAGGTACATCCCAGCATGACCCTCAGAGCATCCTTCCCCTAGGACCTGGGGGTTCCCCACTGGGGCATGAGGTCCCTGGGGCCAGCAGGAGGGAGCGTGTGACTCCTGCTAACTGCTCTTCCCTTTCAGTTCATTCACAGGGACCTGGCAGCAAGAAACATCCTGGTGGGAGAAAACCTGGCTTCCAAAATTGCTGACTTTGGCCTCTCCAGAGGGGAGGAGGTCTATGTGAAGAAGACAATGGTGAGGCAGGAGTGAAACATCTCCATGGTGCCTGCACCAGTGTGGTGGGCAGGATGCCCACCATCAGTGTGACCAACCCACCATGGCAGGACTGGCTGGATCACAGCTGTCTTCCACCCAGGGGGCACCCCCCAGCCCTGATGGTGGCTCTCTCTTTCCCCAGGGCCGTTTGCCGGTTCGCTGGATGGCCATCGAGTCCCTCAACTACAGCGTGTACACCACCAAGAGCGATGTGTGAGTCCTGCAGGCGGGGGCACCGGGCTGGGGCATGGCTGTGGCCCCTCCACCCCTCTCTGGTGCAGTCAGAGAGGCAATGCTATTGCTCTGGGTGCTGCAAGGGCAGGAGCTGATGCTGGTGCATCTCCCTGGGGAGCTGCTGGCTCAGCCCAAGCTCCCCACCCTGGGATTTACCCTGTGCCTGTCAGCAGGGCACAGCTGGGCACTCTGTCACAGCCTCGGCTCCTCCTCTTTCAGGTGGTCATTCGGTGTTCTGCTCTGGGAGATTGTCAGCTTGGGTAAGGCTCTTCTGTGTCCCCTGCCCTCGCTCAGGCCCCTTGTTGGTCTGGTTATCCTGGAGCCCCGGAAGGAAGACCCTAGGGACTGTCACCTCTTCAGCCCCTGCGTGTCTCTGGCTGCAGGGGGGACACCGTACTGCGGGATGACGTGCGCCGAGCTCTACGAGAAGCTGCCCCAGGGATACCGCATGGAGAAGCCGCGCAACTGCGACGACGAGGTGTAAGTGGACAGAGCTTCTTACAGAGCCCCGGCTGGTGGTGGCACCAGCGTCCCGGTAACCCCACCGCTCCACAGGGCTCGCACCAACTTTCAGTAGCTTCTGCCCGGTTGCCTCTGCATTGTGGCTGAGGGATGGGCTGGGGTCCCACACCCCCAAACACCTTTCCTGGGCTTTAGTTTCCCGCCTGCTTCCCCCATCTCCCACGAAGAGCTTTTCTGTCCCCTCTCCTGCTGTGCGCCCTGAGCCGCCCCCGACTCTCCGCCCCCAGGTACGAGCTGATGCGGCAGTGCTGGCGCGACCGCCCCTACGAGCGCCCTCCCTTCGCCCAGATCTCCATGCAGCTCATCCGCATGCTGGAGGCCAGGAAGGTGAGTACTAGCAGCTCAGTGGGAGGGATGCCCACGGGGCACAGGGCTTTTCCACATGCTGGAGCATCCCTTGGGCTCTAGGATGAACAGCCAGCAGCCAGCAGAACCATGTGTGGGGGTTAACTCCAGCATCACTTTTTGGATGTGGGGAGGCAACAGGGCACCGTGCCTGTGAGCATGCCAGTGGGGACGGGAGGTAAATGTGGACGTGCTCACAACTGGCTCCTAACTGGGGTTTCCCCACAGGCCTACGTGAACATGGCCCTGTTCGAGAACTTCACCTACGCAGGGATTGATGCCACCGCCGAGGAGGCGTGAGGCTGTGCTGGCACCGCTCAGAGGGGCAGCGCTGGCCCCAGCCTGCTGGAACAGTGCTGTGGGGACATGGGGCAGCTCGTCCCGCTCCAGGGCCAAGCAGCCAAATGCCGGTGCCCCTTCCCAAGAGCGCCTTCCCCACAGCAGGACTGTGCCATCCCCTCCCTGGCATGGCACCAGCCACCAACAGCCCCACCACTGGGATGGCCCCCAAGGACAAGCAGCAGCAAGGTGCTTGCATCAGAGCAGGCAGGAGGGGGCCTCCCTCGGGAGCCAGGTGCTGCTTAAGCCCACGGACACAAATGCTCAAGCTTTGGGGTGAGAGGAGGAAGCAGCAGCACAGCAACTGCCTGCCCTGCAGCTCTCAGCATGCTCTGGGCCTGAAGCGGTGCCAGGGGGCTGTGAGCAGTGCTGCTGGCATGGCACGGGCCCACGCCGGCGGGTGCAAAGGGACAGTGTTGGCTGTGCACAGCCTCCAGCTCAGCAGCGGCCCTTCAGAGGTGTCAGCTCTGCCTTACGGACAATAAAGATCATGCAATAGCCGGGTCCGGAGCAGTGTTGGTGGGGGCCCAGCTCTGCCCCACTGACAGCACCGGGGAACAGGACGTGGGGGCCCAGTGATCTGCTGCTGTGGTGGGCACTCCTCAGAATCCTGTTCCCATTGGGGTCCTCTGAAAATCCCCAGGAATGTCTCAGCGTTCCCAGGCAAGTCCCAGGTCTCATCGTGCCATGGACATGGGTTTTCTTAGGATCCAACTGGGATCTTTTCCCACACACACACAATTTAAGACTTGGTCCTGTCCCCGAAGGGATATGGAGAACAGGCTATGTCCTCCTTTTGCCCAGCTGCCTCTTGCATGCTTGAAAATTGTTCCTGCAGCTTCCCCTAGGTTGGCTGCTCTTCAAATGGATGGCCCTGCTCCCCTAGCTGGGTTCTGTGGAGCTGTGCAACTCCACACCATTCCCACCCTGGCCAGCTGGCACCTCACAGCGCTGTGCCAAGCCGTCAGGTAACTTCTCACATCTGGCAAAGTGATGGCTGTGTTTGACCAGCCTGCTCAAACATGTGCTGCCGGGGTGATCTTCACGTGCCCGTCCCTCAAGGGTCGCCTGGGCCCTGTGCTGACCCTCCTTGCAGCAGCTTCTGTCCCAGGCTTCGGTCCCTCACCTGCACTCCTGCTGTTTGTTACCCTGACAGTGGGGAGCTTCACCTCTGCTGGCTTCAGCTTGCTCAGCCCTGGACATGCCATCCAGCTGCCTGTCCATCCCTCTTCTGCAGTCCCAAGAGAAGCAAGAGTGGCTCCTGCAGAGCCTGGTATCCCAGCTGGAGACAGGGGCATTTGCACTGTCCTTCTGGGCAATAGTCTGTTATCCCCAGAAGGTCTCTGAACCCAGTCAATACCATTCTGATTTTCCATTCTGGCCTCCAGTGCTCTTTGGTGTCAACTGCAGCTGTTAATGAGCGGCCTCTCTGCCCCATCCCTGAGGTTCCCAGTGAACCAGTGATGGGAACTGGCCCTCACAAACAGCCTGACATGTGCCACTGCCTCTGCACCTCCTCTGCTCCCAGCTGGGAATTGTGTCTGGGGCAGTGTCACCAGCCCTGCTCACACCTAGGTCTTTCTGCTTTTTTTGACAAAATTTGTCTGTGACAAGTTGGGACTGTCTGCTCCTGTCTCCCCTAAGTGCCTCTGGTGCTGTCCTCAGCTGCTGGGCACGAAGAAGCAAGCCTGGCCTTGGTGCACGGGGGACACGTGTGCCAGTGACTCCTTGTGCCCCCAGGGCTGCGCAGCAGTGCTGTGCCCTGGCAGCGTGGGAGACCCTCCAGCCACCCATGCCAAGCGGACGTAGTGGACTGGCACGAGGTAGAGCATGACTGTGGGACCTCACTGTGGTGGCCCTGCTCCTGCACCACTGCCACCAGCCCCTCTATGGGCTCTGGCAATGCCCCCTGTGCCTGCAGCTCTGCTCCCAGCACAGCCACAGAGACGGTGCCACTGGCAGAGCAGACCTGCAGCACACCGGTGCCAGGCGGCACAGGACACAAGGGAGGCAGATCAGCTGTCCCATCCCATGCTCCCATGTGGCAGCAGCCCCAACAGCCTGCCTTGCCCCACACAGGGGCCTCCCTAGTTTCTCAGCAGTTGTTTTTCTTCCTACCCCATCCTCCCAGCATGCCAGTAGCCACAAGGGCAGGACATGCCACCTATCTGATAGGAGCAGTCTCTCTTGGCACTGCAGCCGGCAGCAGAGGGGTTGTGGCATAGTGGTTTCAGGCACAGGGAAGTGCCGGTGGTGGGGAGGGGCGAGCCCCCAGCCAGGCTTCCTGAGCTGCACAGCCACCACTTCCCAGATAAAGGTATCGCCCGGAGGAGCCGCAGCAGCTCCCAGGACACTGGCAAGGGCCGAGTGTGGCACATGTGGCCCCGGCACACAGGTTGCAGGATGGCAGCCTGCCTGTGCCAGGTCTGGCAGCTCTCACTGCTCCCTGCCATCCTGCTCAGCCTCCGCAGCCCACCTTCAGCCCCTGAGCCAGTGACATCCCAAGGTAGGTCCTTGGGGCTATTTTCTCTCCCAAAGGATAGGCCAGAGTAGAACTAGAATGCCAGGTGTGGGCAGCGAGCACCTCACAGTAACCAAAATCTACAGGATTGGGAAGGGGGCATTCCAGGATGGTGTGCAGGGGGTGTTCAGGGCGAGAAATGGAGTGCCCTTCTCACCTGTAGGACACCCTGAGATATTAGGAGTAAAGAACATCCATGCTCTCTGCAAGCAGAGCTTGGCAGCCTGGTGCTCCCAGTCCTGCTCAGGTAGCAGAGGGGCTCCCCGCTCATCAGAAGTTCTCGCAGTTACGACGTGACGAGGGTTTGAGCGAGACATCTGATGGCACAGCTCTGCACCACAGACAGTGCAGTGGCACTTCCAGGCTAACCCCAGTGCTCCTGCGCCAGCCTTGCCATGATGCTACTGTCGCACTGGGCACCCTGGTCTTAGCTGATAGCTGCCCTCAGTCCAGCTCACTGCACCTGCCAGAGCCACTCTCCATCTTTGTCTCATTTCAGGCTTCTCCATGCATTCTTTGAGAGCCTCTTCAGCCCCTTTAGAACTTTCTGTAACACCATGAAAAGCATTAACTGAATAAAACACTGTTGATCTCCTGCTTGTCTCTCCAGCCCCACCCCACGTCTCTGGCCAGGACAGGCTTGGGGCAGATTTTGAGTCACCCCCATAGCGGCAGTGGGACTCAGAGGGAGGCAGAGGGTCAGGGTTGGGCTCATCCTCTTTCTGCCCATAGCCTCTGCAAAATCGTTGTGCCCTGAGCTCTCCACTGGCTTGGCAGCACTGCCCAAGCACGGCTGGTGTGGGCTGCAGAGCTGGGCATCTGCCCTTCCTAAAAAATGGCCTGTGCTCAGGAAAGATGCTCTGGTAGCCCACAGGACGAGGGTGGCCTCCCACCGATGCCATGGGTCCCTGTGCCACCGAGCTGCTGGGACCTGGCCCCTTCATCTCCTGGTGCTTGGAGCTGGGTGAGGTCCATGAGGCCTGGGTAAAAAGGAAAGGACAGGTGGGGGGGGCTGGGGGGGAGATGGGACAATGGGCAGGGGGATGAAGGCAACACAGGGCTGGGAAATGAGGAACAGGGCTGGGGGGATCTGGACAAGAGAAGGGACAGGGCGAGAAGAATAATACCAAGAAAGTGTCAAGGACATTTGGGAACTGTGCCCATTCTTTGCCCAGGGTGGGCTCAGCTGGCAGTGCAGTGGGTGTGTAGCAGAGAATGGATACACTCAGCAAATGGAGCAGACATTGGCAGCAGGCTTGTGGGGTCCCGAAGCTGGGAACAACCCCTGGGGAAGACAGCAAATGCCAGTAGGAAGAGCAGGAGGAAGAGGGCTGCAGCAGGTCCCAGGGCAGAGGAAGTGGGGGAAAAGGGACTGCTGAAGCAATGCTGGGGGCAGCAAGACCACCCCTGTGCATCACACATCTGCATCTTGGGGCTGTCCCCTCTTCCATGACAACAGGGGCAGGCACCCATGTGTCAGCAGAGCCACCGGTGCTTTGGATGGAGATCCTGCAGGGTGTGATGCTCCAGTTTGTCCATGCAATGACAGGGAACATGGTTTTCTGAGGGGGGCACAGAAATCCATAGGTCCCCAGGACAGTCCCTGGGCAGGGGTTTGGGCATCCCCCCTGTTCAGGACCACATGCCCCCACACCAGCCCCCAGACCCTTTCCCTTTCCCTGGGGTGCTGCTCCTCCTTATCTCACTTCCGCACACCTTCCGGAACGGGCAGGGCAGGGGTGCTTCCCCCTGATCGCTGGGCCCTGAGCTCCCCTCCGACCACAGGGCTATTTTGGGATGTTTGTTTGTCCTCAAGGACCTCGTGTACTGAGGAGGGGGGTGTGGTGGGGCCGGGGGGAGCCCTGCACCAGCCAGGACCCCAGTGCAAGACAGCAGCCAGCATGTGTGCCGTGTCCCTCCCCAGTGCACCAAGGAGGTGGGGAGCACCTGTGCTGCGGCCATGCTCAGGCTGCCCCGGGTGCCAGTGGGCTCAGGGTGGGAGGAAGCAGGTGAGATGGGGATGGGTTTGTGCCCAGGGGCTCCTTCATGCCCACGCTCTTCCCAGATGCTGAACTGCTAGCAGGTGTGTCCGAGGACATCCTCTGTTTCTCCCGCTCCTTCGAGGACCTCACCTGCTTCTGGGACGAGAAGGAGGAGACAACAACTGGGAGGTGCCACTTCTACTACTGGTACAGCAGGTAGGAGATGGTGGGGACACAGCCCAGCCTCCTCCTTGCTGCACAGAGAGCAGCAGGGTCGGGGTGTCACAGCAATCTGTGCCATCCCAGTGGCTCCTAGCTGCAAGGGGAGATGGAGAGCCCACGGGAGCTACACAGCAGCCACTGCACACCCTGCAGCAGGGCTGGGGCCTTGGATGTCCCTCAGTCCCATGGGGACGGTGCCCTGCAGCAGATGGTGGCACGGAAAAGGAGCTGGTGACACCGAGGTCTCGGTGCTGTGCCCCACATCCCCTCTCCTCAAGCTTGGCCCGAGGCAGGCGTGAGGTGCTGCAAGACCCTGCTCTCCGTTCCTCAGGGGCATGCCCACAGTGTGTGTGGTCTCCACGTGGCACCACGGGGCTGGTGGGAAGCGACATGTCTGTGTCTTCCCCAGCCAGGACGTGCGGCTCTTCACCCAGCTCCACCTCCGCGTGCTGGATGCCACCACAAACCAGACCAAGTATTGGCGGGAGCTCAGCGTGGATGCAGTGGGTGAGTCCCTCTGACTGGACAATACCTTGTGACAACAGGACAGTCCCCAGACCTGGGTCCCCTGACCTTCTGCCTGCCACAGGGGCCAGCAACACCCTGAGCGCTGCATGCTGGGCACAGAGGCAGCCTTGGGGTGCACCTCCACGTGTCCCCCAGCAGGACCAGGCATTGCCCAGACCAGGGCTGCCACAGGAGGGCAAACACCCCGGCATGTTCCCTGCAGGTCTCATTGCCCCCCCAGCGAATATCACAGCCCGCTGGGCTGGGGCTGTGGGGCAGCTCTGCGTGTCGTGGCAGCCACCGCTCGCTGACTTCCCGAACTTCTTCCTCTACGAGGTGGGGTGCTGCCCTGCCAGCTCCCCAGGGCTGCCCTGCAGCACCACACCGAATCCCAGTGACCCCTCCATCCACTCAACTGTCGGCACCCACACACCCAGGGCTGAGGCAGCCTCCCCGGGAGTGGGGCAGGTACATAGAGGGGTCAGGGATGGGCAGGGGGTTTGCGGGCTGCAGTTGCTCCTCAGCCTGGCTCCTCTCTACAGAGGCTGGTCCAGGCCAGCACCTGGGTGGTCCTCCGGGGCCTGCTGCCAGGGGTGAGGTATCACATCCAGGTGCGCAGCAAGCCCGACGGCACCTCCATGGACGGCGTCTGGGGGCCCTGGTCGCAGGCAGTGGCTGCGGAGACACCGCACTCCTCCGGTGAGAAGCTGTCCCCTCTGCAGGGGGGCTGGCAGGAACAGCAGGGAGGCACCCACGCCTGGGGCTGCAGGGGCCAGGGGTCCTGTGGTAGGCAAGATGCAACACCCAAGTTTTGGGGGCCAAGGGGAAGCAGCTTCCTTCCTTCCCTGGCTCTTGCCTGCCCAGGAGACATCGGGCTGTGCTGCAGTACCCCTGACCTGCGGCACGTGCGCTGCGAGTGGAGCTGGGACCCTGCAGAGCCCCACAGCTCCCACCAGCTCTTCTACCGGCCACCTCCAAGCGGGGCTGGCACGAGGTAAGCGGCATGGCTGGCATATGGCACTCAGGCAGGCACGTCTCAGGGACCACTGCTCCTTCTGTGTCCCAAGATCCCACACTGGGCCACTTGCCCGTGCCCTGCTCTGTCCCGCCCTACCACCACCAACCTCATAGCTCCTCACCACCTCTCCCTGGCCATACTGTACCTCTGACTTCAGGCAGCAATACCTTCCCTGGGCAAGTGCAGGAGGAATACTGGTTGTGGGAATGCTTTGGTGGGACTGACTGGCTCCCCACTCCTCCCACAGGGAAGATGCATGGCAACAGTGTGAGGAGGTGAGCAGGGGTACACAGGCCACCCATGCCTGCACCTTCCAGCCCAGGGCTGGCAGTGCCATCTCCATCCTGGTGAATGTCACCCGGACCCACATGCTGCCCATACTCAGCTACTTCAAGGAGCCCTTCTGGCTGCACCAGGCTGGTGAGTCCCAGTGCCACCACTGCTCCTGCCTGGCTTACAGGGGACGGGGACATGGTGTCCCATGTCAAGTGTCACAGGAGTGACACCTGCCTGTCCCCAACACCAACAGTGCTCACAGATGCCCCACAGCTTGTGCAAGCAACAGTGTCGAAGGGCCGGCTGAGCCTGCAGTGGCTGCCGCCCCTGGAGGTGCTGGCAGAGCAGCTGGACTACCAGGTCCGCTATGCCGTGGAGAACAGCCATGACTGGAAGGTGAGACCTGGCCAGGACACCTCAAGCAGCCCTGCCAGCCTCCACTGCTGACACATGCCAGGCATGGGCTCAGGCAAGCCAGAGCCTCCCCTTGGCTGCTCGGCCACACCACGGCAACCATGCCTCCAGCTCGGCTCTGTCCCGCAGATCCTGCAGGTTCCACGAGCAGCTAGGAGAGAAGTCCTGGACCTACGGCCAGGCACCCGCTACCACGCCCAGGTGCGGGCCAAGCCCGGCGGGCCGCGGTACCAGGGCAGCTGGAGCGCCTGGTCCAAACCTGTTGTGGTCGATGCCACGGATGATGCGGGTAAGGGACAGGGCAGGGGTGGAGGCTGCGGCCGGAGGAGCCACACGGCTGACGGCAGGAGACGGAGGGCCTGGAAATGGGGAGCACCGGACAGAGGGTGACAGGGCTGTGAAGGGCTCGGCGTTGGTGGGTCCGGGAAGGGCTACAATTCCAGCGTTCCTCCTCCGATGCAGGCTGGCTCATCCCCAGCGTTACGGTGGTGCCGCTGCTCTTCTTAGCAGTGCTCCTGGGGCTGCGGTGCACCTTCCCCTCCCTCTACAGGTAAAGGGCTGTGCCGGGGGCAGGCGGGGGGCCCAGCACCAAGCCTGGGCACCTTGCACGGGGGCATCAGGGCACCCCAAGTCTGGGGTTACCTTCGATGCCCCTTCCCCCGTAACCAGCAACGTGAAGCAGAAACTCTGGCCGCCCGTTCCTGACCTGCACCGTGCTCTGGGTAACTTCCTCCAGGAGAGCAGCAAGCACGGCCAGGTGAGGGGCTGGGGCAGGGCGGCTCAGCTCCCCCCGGGGCAGCTCGAAGGGCAGCCCCCACCGCGTCCACTCCGTGTCCCCCCAGGCCAGCGCCTTCGACAAGCAGCCG
>VXBT01013480.1:2453159-2475681 GCA_013400235.1 Oriolus oriolus
TTGGCTGATAGAAAGGGCCCTGAGGAGCGGTTGGGGAGAGTGGGGGGTGTCCGGTGGCGGGGGAGGACCCCGAGGAGCGGCCGGAGGGCTTGGAAGAAGGTCCGGTAGTGGGGAGGCCCGCGGGGCCTGTCGGAGCAGGCCGCAGCCCGGTCGGTGTCCCCGGCTGACGCCGCCCGCCCCCAGGACCATGGCGCAGTTCCTGTTCGAGGCGGACCTGCATGGGCTGCTGAAGCTGGACACGCCGATCCCGAACGCGCCGCCTGCGCGATGGCAGCGCAAGGCCAAGGAGAGCGGCCCGGGGCCCAGCCCCGTCGGCGTGTCGCCCATGAAGCCGGCCAATCGCTCCCACAGCTCCAGCAAGACGCCGTCCAAGACACCCGGTGAGCGCCGGCCACCAGCGGCAGAGGTTGGATGCGGGAGCCTCGCCCAGGCTGCTTGTCTGTAGCCATGAGGCTCTGGGCTCCCTGCCACGCTGCCCCACCGGCTTGCTGGTTAGGCAGGAAGAGGTGGGCTGTGCTCCTGGCAATCACCCACCTCCTCCCCAGCATGCGGAGGGCAGAGCTCTGAGAACTAGGGCTGGCGAACTGCTAATCCCCCAGCTGAGCCTTGCTGGCACAGCTGCATGTTGGGACAAGTGTGGGCAGGACTAAGCTGACAGCTTCACATGCTGCAAGTGTTTTTATATCCTCCCCTTATCTGTGGACTCTGGAATTATTGCACTAGACCCAAGGAGTTGTCTCCTGACAGTCCCTAACCAGAGCTTGGGGGGAGGGGGGAAAATATAGGTTAGTTGTGACTGGGTGGCATGAGAACTCAGAGTCCTGCTTGTCTAGAACTTGTCTGGTGGGTGTGATGTGGAAGAGTGCTGGGTTTGCTCTCATGAAAGCTCTAATACAGGCTGTTAAATAGCTGTAAGACAATGTTTTCATATGCGAATGCAGGTAAATCTGGATCCAAAATTCAAAACACCCCCACAAAGGCTGGGGGGGATCGCTACATTCCCAACCGTAGCACTATGCAGATGGAGATGGCAAATTTCCTCCTAACCAAAGAGAATGACCCTGCTGAGGAATCCCCTACCAAGAAGGTGAGCGTATTGCTAAGTTAAAATTACTTCAACAACCACTACCAAACACCTAATCCTTCCTGCCCCTTTACAGAGAAGTAAACTATAGGTTCTATCAAGTGGACACATGGGACTGACAAGCCCCAGCCATCACTACTTCTAGCTCTGGGCTTCAGGAGCCTGGGATGAGATTGAAGCTGTAGAGACTGCCACTCACTCTAGCCTATGCTGCTTCTGGTACCCAAATTTAGCTTGACTAATGAAGCTTTAAAATATAGCAGGCAACAAAAACACAAAGCTGTGGGCCTGTGCAAAGTGAAATTGCTGGTGGTAGCTATTCTAGGACAATGTCTGCACAGGGAACAATTCTGGAATGTTTTACACTGTGTTCTGAAATCTGTTTATGAAGCATTTTGTCACTTGTGGCTGTGGCTTTTCCCAATAGCAACAACCCTGAATTTGCCACTGTGTGAAAATGTGAGCAGGACAATGTGCAAAAGTCTGAGGAAAAACTACTTTGGCCTGCCTGTCTGTGGCTGACCCTTGCAGCACAGTTGTACACCTCCTGATTCTAAGAGAAGGGGTTCAGGTGTCTGTTTTAACTGCAGTGTGGGAGTTGTGTTTCAAATGCATCGCACTGAGGGTGTTTTGTCTCCGTAGGAGCAACAGAAAGCCTGGGCAGTGAATCTGAATGGTTTTGATGTAGAAGAGGCAAAGATCCTCCGCCTCAGTGGAAAACCACAGAACGCACCAGAAGGTATGATACAGGGTCTGTGTGAGCTGAATCAGCGGGGGAGATCTGGTTAGGGGAACAGCAACACAGAGGGTCCTGTGTGTGGTCACAGGAGAGATCAACTGGCTTCTGAGAGCTATACACACTGGAGTCTCCTTTCTTAGGGTTCCTGAGGTTGAGGGAGGGCATAACAGTTACAGTGAATTTGTTTAGGAAAGTTGCAATGACTGCCAGTTGCTCACATGTACTGCAGGTGGCAAGCCTTCATGAGGTCTGTAAGACCTTCAAACTCTCTGCTGTGCACTTTCTAGCTTAACTGTAACTAAACATAATGGGATACAAAAACCCAAGTGTTTGTTAAACTTGTTTCCATGAATGAGCAAATTGTAGCTCACCCTGGTTCAGCAGTTCATCCTGCCAGTGATGTTAGCAAACACACTCACAGGAGTGCAATCTTAGGACTTTATTTTCACTCCAAGGGATTCCTAGTTTGGTGAGCAACACTCAGCTGGGAGGAAACTAACTCAGGTCAACAAACCTGTTCCTCTGCACACAGGCTATCAGAATAACCTGAAAGTGCTCTACAGTCAGAAAATGACACCTGGATCCAGCAGGAAGAATAGCAGATACATTCCCTCAATGCCAGACCGGATCTTGGATGCACCAGAGATCCGCAATGACTACTGTAAGTAGGCTGCAGTGTTGAGTGCTGGGCGTCCAGAATGTTCTGCACCGGAGTGTTGTTCCTAGGACAGTGTAACTGGGCTGTTTGTATAATTTAATGCACCCAGGCTAGCATAGATCACTTCTGGAGTGTCCCCGTGTAGTCTTACAGGAACAGTGGTCTAGGGCACTCTGTAGGCAACTTGGAGGAGGGTACCTGACCCTGCAACCTGGGTGTAGTGACAGCCAGAAGGTTGTCCCTTACTTGTACATGTGTGCATGCACATGTGTACACACACACACCTGCTGCATCAGCACGGGTGAAGGGCAGGGCTCTCTAGGTAAGCATCGTGTCACCTGCATTGCTCTTTCAAATTGTAGATCTGAATCTCATCGACTGGAGCTCCCAGAACTTCCTGGCAGTGGCCTTGGACAACTCAGTTTATCTGTGGAATCACGCTTCTGGGGAGATTATCCAGCTGCTGCAGATGGAGCATCCAGATGTTTACATTTCCTCTGTGTCATGGATTAAAGAAGGAAACTACCTTGCTGTTGGCACAAGTAGTGCTGAGGTCCAGGTGAATACAGGACTAAAACTAGAGGTGTTGTCTAGGGATTGACAGAACTGTGGGGCCTGGGCACAAAAGCTTGGCTAGCAGAGGAAGGATGCTGTGCACCTGATTTGTCTTGCTTGGTGTGGGGTGGAACTGTCCCCAGCCAAGTGCAGCACGCAAGGCAGGGTTTGGTTTGGGGGTTTTCTGACATGTGGTGTTACCTTCTGTGCAATAGTCATGAGATACAAATTTTCTCTGCTCCCATACTGAGAAGGCTGAATGCCACAGCCTGTGCAGTGACGTCCCTAGGGCATAGCAACAGGATTGGGTTTCCTCTGGAGAACTCACTGCTTTGCCTCTCTAGCTATGGGACATTCAGCAGCAGAAACGTCTCCGAAACATGACCAGCCATTGTGCCCGTGTGGGAACCCTCAGCTGGAACAGCTACATCCTCTCCAGGTAAAGCAGTGGGTGGTGGTGGGTGGGTCAAGGGCAGTTGCCAGTTATTGCAAATTCATATTCCTCAGCCTATGCGTGGTGGATGGCAGAGAGAAGTTTCTGTCCTGGATTGGGATTCTTACTCAGCATTTTCTGTTGGGACTGTGAGGAGAAGGCCTCTCATCTGTATTGCACTTTGCGCTGAAGTTGTAAAGAGCTTGTGTGGCTGTTTCACTCACACCAACAGACCGGTGTTGCTGGTAACACTGGTTGAAATGCAGTGCCAGGTACAGCAGTCTTGCAACAACACAAATGAATTTGGTCGAAAACATGTCAGCCTGACCCTGCAAACCTTCTCTTCTCTCTGCAGTGGGGCACGGACTGGCCACATCCATCACCATGATGTCCGAGTGGCTGAGCATCATGTGGCCACCCTTACTGGCCACACACAGGAGGTGTGCGGACTCAAATGGTCTCTAGATGGCCGCTACCTGGCCAGTGGTGGCAATGACAATCTGGTGAATGTCTGGCCATGCACCCAAGGGGGTGGTGGAGACTTTGCTCCTGTACAGACCTTCACTCAGCACCAGGGTGCTGTCAAGGTGAGCACAGGGCTGCCATGGGCAGATGTCTGTGTGCAAGGTACATGTGCAGCACTGGCTGGGTGCAGGTTGCCTCTTGCATGTCTTAAACTGAACTCTTCCCTCTCAGGCTGTGGCGTGGTGCCCGTGGCAGATGAACGTTCTAGCTACTGGAGGTGGCACTAGTGACAGACATATCCGCATCTGGAACGTGTGTTCTGGCGCCTGCCTCAGTACTGTTGATGCCCATTCCCAGGTGAGACATGAACATCAGCTTGGAAACAAACACCTTCTGGCAGCACACCTACACAGAGCTGCTGGCTCCTCAGGCCCAGAGGCACGGGAAAGGAGGGGACCATGCTCACCTCTGAGTGCTGAGCATCAGCACAAGCAGCTTGTCTTACCTGTGTTACTGCCTCTTCTCAGGTCTGTTCTATCCTGTGGTCAACAAACTACAAGGAATTCGTTTCAGGCCATGGCTTTGCACAGAATCAGCTGGTTATATGGAAGTATCCAACAATGACCAAGGTTGCAGAGCTGCAAGGTAGGTGGACAGGGCCTGGGGGAGGGGGGGCTGTTAGAGGTTGAAGGCAGCTGCAATCCTTGGTTAGAGCCTGCAACATCACTGATACAGGCCGGTTTCGAGGGCCATGCTGCTAGGAGCAAGGCCTGCCCATGGGCTGTGGAAGAAACACCATTGCTCCGAATGTATGCTTGGGGTCTGATGCTGCCACAGCCAGCAGGGGGACAGCTATGTAAGCTGGCATGGCTCATGGGAGCATACAAGAGTAAATGTGCATGTGCTGATCAGCTCAGCCCTGACTGCACACTCCTCCTCCTCAGGTCATACTGCCAGAATCTTGAACCTGACCATGAGCCCTGATGGTACAACAGTGGCTTCGGCAGCTGCTGATGAAACACTGCGACTCTGGCGCTGTTTTGAGATGGACCCCATAAAGAAGAAAGAGAAAGAGAAGGCAAACAGTGCCAAAAGCAGCATTATTCACCAGAGCATCCGCTGAGAGCACTGGGTTGTTGTGGGGAGGGGGATATGTGGTTTACACACTGTACAGTATTTTAAATGTTAATAAACTGCTTAACTTGACTTTTTCTTAATGGAATCAGATGGAAGAAAAAGCCATGGCTCCCAGACCCAAGCCCCATCTCCGTAAGGTTGGGGAGCCGAGCAAGGGCTGGTGCCTTTGTTGTTTAGGGCCAGTTTACAGGCAGCCTGAGCCTAACACAGCCTAGCCAGAAGGATGGTGTGCAAGGGCTGTACTTCTGTTTCTGTCCCAGCTAAGCTAGGTATGTCACCTGCACCATCTAGATGCTGACTACAAGCACAGCAGCTCCACCCCAGGCTCAGCTGAAAGCACAGCATCTCTGTGGCCCCAGTGTCTCTTGTGTCCTGTCTCACGACCCCCATGGGCCTTACTGTGGCTCTACAGGCAACCTTCAGTTTGTCATGTTCAGCTACAGGCAGCCATCACTGCCTGCTTAGGGTGCTGGAGTAGAACAGCTACTTTTGCAGTGAGCTTAGTACTGAATTGTTATTAGAAAAAAAAATGAGGGGGGAAAACACACAGCAACAGCTGTAATCAGGCCAAAGGCCAGAAAGGGGCTGGCACTGGCATAAAGCCTGATGCAAAACAAAAGGTTAGTTTACACTGCCACAGCCAGCCTCGATGTCATGCAAGAGCCACGCAAAGCACCACCAACCCTGTGCTCAGCTCTTAGTCACGTATTCTTCCAACAACTCGGATCTGTCTTCCCCTCCTGCTGACAGGAAGCCCTGGTGCCTAGCTGAGGCTTCATGCAGGGGAGCAGGCACCAGGGCTCAGCTGACATTTGTTAGAGCTTGACTCCTCTGCACTTGGGAAAAATGCCTTTTTTCCAGGCTGAATTGTGCTGGAGCAAGTTGCATGGAGCATATTTGAGCCCTTACCTGACTTGAACAAGAGCCAGCTCAGCCATGCTGCTCTGCATGGTGGAGCCACAGTGTCTGAGGTTGTGGGCCTGCACCAGACCCATCAAACTTGTCCTTCAGCTGTACCAGCATTGCCAGGGGCTGCTGGGGCCACCACACAGCTGATAAGCACCTTGGCCTGTGCAAAGCAGCTCCACAAAGCCTGTGCCTCCCATCAGCCCTCAGTGATTAGCTGAGGGTGGATTATTAACTGTTTTCACCTTCCCCTCAGCACAGTACCACACTGTACCTAGCACCAGCTCTGCCTCCTGAGCTTTAAACCAGCCGGAACTTTCAAAGGTGACCAGTGGCAGCACCAACTTGTGCTGGGCCAAGGCCAGTGAGGGTGCAACCAAACCCACCAGAGGATGCCCCCACACACAGCTGATATGGGGGCACAGTCTCAAAAAACAGCAGCTAAGCCCAGCACCTTCCCAGCAGGGCTGCTACTGCATCCCCATTTGGCCATTTGGAAAAGATCACAGGAGCTCCAAAGAAGCAGCTCTCCCTCTTCAGACACAAATCCTAGGGCAGCAGCTATATCTAATGGGGAAGCAAGCAGGAACCCAGATGCAAGGTTGGGCTCTTCCCCAGAGCTGGGCTGCTGTTGTAGGAGCCCTGCCCCACATCCCTGCACTTCGGTGCTGGGAGTTAGCACAGACTTGCCCTGTAGGCCCACAGCTGACTAGGCCTTCCCCTGGTCCCTGGCCTGGAAGGAGGGCTTCATATAACTGAAAGCTGCTGCATTTTTTTTCACACCCATGTAAGAGCAGCTCAAGCTTTCTCTGACAGGCTCTTTCTCCTTAGCACATACCCCACCCCCAGAAGCCCTTGAAGGTCCTCTGACCATTACTAGAGGGTAAATATGTTGCAGGGTCTTTGGCCCCCACACTGGTCCCAACAGTCCTGGAGTGAGGAGGAGCAGAGGAAGGAAGGCGGCACTGCTCCAGCAGGCCCAGTAAATGCAGCCCTATAAGGTGTGAATTCAGTTCACAGCATGACAGCATATTAATTACCAAGTGCCATGGCCAGCCCATAGAAGAGCACAGCTAACAAGAACAATTGGAGGAAGGGAGAGCAGAGCACATGCAGGGGACAGCCCATTCTAAAATACCAAGCATAAGTAGTTTAAAGCATTGTTACTATTTTGGGCAAAAGCAAAGACAGTCCTGTCTTTACCAAGAGCCAGCTGGAGAGGAGAAGGAGGCTTGACAGGAAAATGTCCCTCTCAGCTGGACCATCACCTACAGCTCCTGAAGTGGTGACTTTTGAGCACTGAACTAACATTACACACCACTTCAGCACAGACCAGAACAAATTCTCGTCCAAGTCTTTACTCCCAGAGAAGCAGCAACAACTGGGAGAACATTGCACAGTGCAGCAGCTTGATCCCACTTTAGGGCTTCATACATACAAGGACACTGAGGCCTGTAGAAGAAGGTGATACCCACGTGTAGTTTAGGCAATTAGTCACACCAGTTCAGGGCACTGGAAGGTGCTTTCCTACACTTCAGAGCATGGCCTTGAGGCGTACAGCAGCCCAGGCAGGATCAGCAGAGCTCTCTCACACCAAGCTCTGCTCCAGAGCTTTGGCTGGACATCCACGAAAGCCTTCCTGCCGCACAACCAAGCCTACCATGAAACTCAGCATCTGGAGGCTGCTGCTCTAACACATTCCTCCCAGCCCCAAAGCTGCCCAGCTGGCTCCCCACTCCTCTTTCCAGGCTTGAGTCAGCACCCAGGCTGGCCTCTACGCAAGAGGGGCCCAGGGGCCCGGAGATGGGGAAGGCAGCCCTGCACCCCAACAGCACTGAAGGGACACCAAAATGAGACAGTTGGAAAGGTAACAGAGCCGAGCCTGGCAAAGATGCAGTGCTGCAGCAAAAGCAAGGCAGCAACAACATCAACCTCCTTCTGACCAACCTGAGCTACATCCTGCACAGTTCCATACTGCAGGGGCATTCACAGATGGCAGCAGTTTTTGCTTCAGCAGATGCTTTAAGAAACACACTGCTGTTTCCCAAGGACTCAAGGTTCCAAAGTCTCTAGACCCGGCTCTACCTCAAGCCCCAGGATTTCTGAAAAGCCCAGGGCCCAGCCCACACCCATGCTCCACCCCAGCCATTTTTTGACAGGGTGGAGTCACTTTCACAACAGCAGCCTTGACATACTTCCAGCCCTGAGCACTGCTCTACCAAAACACTCGGAAACAATCTGCCATCTGCTTCACCAGCACACAACTATCACCCTCTTCCCCCGACATAAACCTGCTATACCAGCTGCTTCTCCCAGCCCTGCCTCCAACCACACTGGGCAAGACCAAGCATCTGGAACAGCTTTTGCTTACATTGAGCCAAGAAAACAAGAGGACAGAGCCGTATCTCCTTCTGTTTGTTTATTTGTGATAGAAGAGCAGCCCAGTCTGACAGGGCCTGGCTCCTTCACCTCGTCCTCGAGGCCATCAGCATGTTTTGGTTACAACCAGAGCAGGTGACAGGCACCAGGCCAGGAGAGCTGCTGCATTGCACTGCAGAAGGGCAGAGCACATCTTCACCCAGGCCCAGTCAGATCCACAGAAGCAAGAGGTGCTCACTCTTGCACCACAGCCGAGCACACTAAAACTGCCCTCTGCTGTGCTCAGGCTAGGCCAGAGCAGGGCTGGTCCCAAGCAGGAGAGCCCAGGAGCTGATTTGAGGGGCACTTATTGCTCACGTCTTGAATTTACAGGAATGGAAGTGGTCCAAGACTAGGCTGAGCTTGGTCTCCCCACTCTGGAGCAAGCCACCAGCTGCCATAGAGGATCAGGTAAGTGTGGCTTAAGCACACACTGAGCACCCAGCCCAGGCACAAGAACAGCAAGGCAACCTGGGCTTATCATGTGGGGGAAGCCTCTCAGGCTGTCACAGCCCCTGCTATGTACTAGGCACAGGGCATGTGTACTGTACTGGGCAGGTCTGGGCCCTTAAGTCCCATAAGTACTGCCCCTACATTCTCCACAGACACACCTGGGCACAGATATGCCAGGGCAGGACTCCCAAGCTGGGCACACAGGGACCAGAAGGGACATGCAGCACTGTGGCATGGAACAAAGTGGCACAAGGCATCGTAGAGCAGGAGCACTCACACATGAGCTGGCAGTGGCAAGCAGCCAGGGACGAATCTGCTCATCCACACAGGCTCTTGTGAGACAGGGAAGAGGAAAGGGCACCAGGACAGGAAGCGGTCTCTTCTTTTGGTCCTACTCAGAAGGAAATGGCCCCTAGGCAGAAGAGCCAGATGTAGGCACTTGGGGGAAGTTCCTTTGGAAACACTGGAATGGGACTGCAGCCCCACAGCTGTGATGCAGGCAGCTGCCTCTCTGCTCAGCAACACTGAGAAACAGCACAAGCCCTCCCAGGAGCAGAAGTGACCCATGGCTGCTCAGAGCAGAGGGGCTGAGCATGCAGACAGGGGACAGCAGGACTGGGCACAGGGGTACAACAGTCTGTAGGCACTTGACTTGGCTAGTGGCACCCAGGAGCAGAGGGACAGGTCCCAGCTGCCTCTGCCCCGGGGCTCTCATTGGCTCTGGGAGCGCTTTACCCTCTAGTTGGCTTTGACCTTGCCATTGGTGACAGTGCCATTTTCATGGATGCTGCTACCGTTGTGCTGGGCTGCTTGTTGAGCCACCCTGGGCAACCGTTTGCCCTTGGTGTAGGACTGGTACCAAAAGTTGGAGAAGAGGATGAAGAAGATGGTCCCATAAATCCAGATAAGGTGAATGAAGATAGGGAACTGGTATTGGCAGTTGGGCATGAAGTAATACTGGGAGATGTGGACGGAGACAATCACAAACTGTGCCTGGGAGCAAGGCAGAGTAAGAACAAGTTATTCATGGGAGCAGGGTCAGGGAACCCACTAGAGACCTTATTTTTAAAGGAAACACCTAGATTCCTTTCCCAGTCTGAAGCAGAGGTCCTTATGGTGAGACAGTTAGCAGCAGCTGGAAGAGGCACGTACAAGTCTCAGTGCAGCATATGCCGCTCACCCTCCCGACATGGCTGCAAGCCCAGGGGCAGCAGGCTGAACAGCATCCACACCCCAGCCAGGCTGGTAGGGCTATCAGAGGCCCACAGTGGGGCAGAGCTGCTAAAAACTCAGAGCAATATGCTACAGAGGAGACAACTACAGCTGCTGGCTGCACCCTTCAAAGGTACAAAGGCTGACCTGCCCTTCACATCAGGCACGTGCTCTGCTCCACCGCACAGACTCACCAGCTGGATGGCTGTGATGTGCTTCTTCCACCACAGGTACTTCTGAAAGGCAGGTCCTGCTGCTGAGAGCCCATAGTAGAAATACATGACCACATGCACCATGGAATTGATCATGGCATGGAATGAGCCCATTCCCCCTGTTAAGATAGATTTTCCTTAGTGTAAGCCAATACTCCACAGCAATCAGCACTACGCAGAGCTGCTAAGAGCCCAGCAGGGCCAAAAACCCCTTCTCAGCATGCTGGGGTAATCCCACCCAATCTGTGCACCCAGACAGTTGCCATCTTACCTGGACCAAACTTTGCTCCCCACCACCAGCTCCATGGCAGAACAGAGTGGTGAAAAAGGTGCAGGAATGTGACCTGTTCATTCTTCTTCCGCAGGACAAAGATCACCTGCAATGAAAGCCCAACAGCATCAAGGACCTGCAGCCCTGGGAGCAGCTAGAGCTGGCTGGGCCACTAATTCAGTGTCTGATCTCAGTGAGGCTTCCCTCCCTCCCTCCCTCCCCACTCACTGTCATCACACATTAGGTCACCCCACAGCTTCCAGAGCTGTAGCACATCAAGAGTGGCCTCAGCAATATTCCAGCGTGGCCTCCTTGGCAGTGATGCCGGACAGAAGCACTACCAGGTCAGATTGGAAGGGCTGCAAAAGCACGTACCCCAAATACACTAGGCCTCAACTCCCTGCCCAGCAAGCGGTGACAAGGCCCTCTCAGTAACGCACTCACCGTGTCTGTCAGTTCGATGAACTTGGAGAAAACAAAGAGCCAAGCAACACTGACCATCTGTAACAGAACAGGTTAACATTAGAGACCCGCCTCAGCCTGAACGTGCCCGGTGACCGAAGGGCTTCATACAGTCACCGTGGCACAAAACCAAGGCCCAGAGACTACAAATCCTCTGCCTCAGGAAAGGCAGGAGCTGTGACCCTGCTGTCCAAACAGAGGGACTAAAGGCCATCCCCACTTATTAGGAGAGGGATGAGAACTCACTCTGAGGGCCTTGGGGTCCTGTGAGAAGTCCACAGGGTCACATCGCCAGGTGTACCCAGTAAGCCACCCTGCCATCAGGAACTGCAACAAAAGCATCATCAGGGTGAGGCCCACCACATCATCCACTGCACATCAAGCTCTGCACAAAAGGGCAGGGAGCAGCCAGAAAAAGGGCTCCCCATCACCCACGCAGCCTGCACACGCTGCTTTACATGTGCCCAACCAAGCTACCGACAACTCACCTCATAGACTATGTAAAGGGAGAGTCCCACCAGAAAGAAGTTGTATAGCACCATGAACTTCTTCAGGTTTAAAGGCTTCCTGTTGGCCATTAGCCGGGGACCCAAGGATAGGACAAAGTAGACATATCCCAGAAGGATGCCCATCACAAGGAATGGGGACTGCATCAGTGGATAATCAGCAATGCGGGGGTCTGCAGAAAGAGCCACAGTGCAGAGCAGTTAGCATCCTCACCCCATCCTGCTGCCAGCAGTGCTACTGCCACAGTGGAGGCAAGGACACAGCAATCCCTGTTCTAGGACACGAGTGCAAGTAGGGAAGCAGTCTGGGAGCAGAGGCTGGTGAAATCAGCCAGACTCAGCACAGTATAGCCTGAAGCCATGCTGCAGGGCAGCCTGGAGATCTTCTGCCCAGGAGAGCACAAGTGCCCAAAAACAACTTGCATGGGCACTGAGGTAAGACAGCCTCATAACAGGCAGCACAAAAACCCCAGAGTTGCATCTGAGTAAAGGCAAAGACAGGATGCAGTTAGACCCAGGGATGCTTCAGGGATGCCAGACCACCCCCCAGTGCCTCTGGCAGTACAGCGTGTAGTGCTCCCTGTCTGATAACTGGGCAGACAAACGCTCACCTGCTTTCTTCATGAAGTCCTGATACATAGTCACAATCCCCTCCATGGTGGTGGCAGTATCTCTGTGGAAAGAGGCAGGGAACATCAAGTAGCTGTTTTTCCAGGAGGGCTGCCTACAGAGCATAGCCCTGCAGATCAGCAAACTCCAAGTCCAATTTCAGAGAAACAGTCATGTATCTGGCCAGTGTTGCCCTCAGCTGATCACACACCAGCATGTGCTTTCCAGCTGAGCCACAGGCCTCCTCATTTCTCACAGAGCCTGGCCCGGTTTCCCCAGCTCTGTTGGGAACTCCATCATCCAATGTCAGCAGTCTTTTCAAGGCAAGAACCCAACATTTCAAGCCAGCTAGGAAAGCTTCCAACCTCAGCACTGTATCTCCAGCCCCTTAATCTTGCTCCTATTGTACAAACTCAAGCATTATCACCCACAAGCACCATGACATTGCCACCAGCCTTGGCACCTATACCTACTCAGCACACTGCTCCATCTGACCCTGGTGCAGAGATGCAGAGCTAGCCCACAATCTCCACAGAGCAGTGCCTTTATGATCATCTTTGGGCTCCTGCCAAGTGATTCCCACCACAGAAGCAGCACACCATCACTGGCAGGCCCATTACATGAGGAAGGAAATCCATAGGTTCAGAAACAAACATCAGTTTCTGGTGTCAAAGTTCCCGGTTTCACATCCTTGCACAAAACCCTCCTGACAAGAAACTACTACCACATAACCTAGTACCTCAGAGGCCAGATGCATCCTGCTTGGCAATGGCATTTCCACTCCCCTTCCAGACAAGAAAAATCCATACAATATAAGGCTGCAGGGAGAAGAACTGGCAGTCCCCATACTTGCTCAGCCTCACTATGAACACACACAAGACAGTGATCCAGGCAGATGCTTTCCAGAAAAGCAGGAAGGGCCCAGGCTCTTACTGCTGCAGGTAAGTGTGAAACAGCCTCACCCATCCCCCCCGTGTTCCCCAACCTCTCCCCATCCCACACCAGAGCAGGAGGAAGCACAGGCCCAGCCTCATCTGACTCATCCACCTACGAGGGAGGCATTCCCCACAGCTGCTACCAGACACTCCACCTACCCCTTCCCTCCAAGAAGGTGCAGAGGAGTCACTGCCCACGCACAGCCTGGGGAAATGGGTCCCCAGCCCAGTCTCCCCAGGAGGTATATTGCTGCCCACCATCAGGAAATACTCAGCCTCTTCCAGACCAGCAGCCAGGAGGCTGAAGCCAGAGCACCCTTCTTCCCAGTATGGTCCCTGAGCACACAGCAGCCACTGCCCCCTCAAGCCCTCACCAGCCAACACCAGGACTGCTCCTTCAGCTTCACAGCAGAGAAAGAACTCAATGCCATCTTTGCTGTAAGCAGGATGGCAGCAGACACTTCCTGTGCAGGCACCTCCATGCCAGGCTTTGCTGGCAGTCATCTTCAGGGGGGCCTGGCCCACACCACTCTGGCTCACCGTTCCCTGCAAATCAGTTTGGTGCAGCAGCGGTGCTGGCTCTGTGCCTGCCCAGTCATACCCTCTGCATTCCTCCAGACTGGGGAGTGCCACCTAACTTCTCTGCAAGAGCAGCAGGCGGGAAGAGGTCTCCTCCTTCACCTCAACCCCCCCGAAACACCCGTTCCACCAAACAAGGCTCCAGAGCAGCCTGCACAGCCATGCACAGTGCCCAAGAAGTTTTGCTGTGTTTCAGAAGCATGGAAGGTAGCTCCTTCTGCCATCTTGGAGGCAGATGGAGCAATAGGACAAAGCCCACCTAGGACTGATCCCCCTACACATCCAGGGCATCTCAGCAGCAAAATAGATGTTCACTCTCCCAAACCAAGGTTTCAAAGGGTTTAATAGCAAGTAATACTTACTTGTAGTATCACTGTGATACAAGTAATATTTCAGGTTCTGGGCACTGCCAAGATAATCCACCCTCCACACACAGCAAAGGCCAGCTAAAAGTCTAGCAGGAGCAATAGCATCCTTAAGAGCCACTCGAGGCTCAGCTGTGGGAAATGCAGTATGTACATATCCAGAAAGCTGCTGAGCTTTATGTTGCTTTAGTGGCTAAGAGCAAGCTCCAAACTTGTCTGTCTAGTTTCAGCTTTCAACCACTGCATCCAGATACACCTTTATTTGATAGATTGAGGAGCCCTCAAGAGTCAGTTCCCAGCAGAGGCACCTGACTATTCAAGCTCTGTGCTTATCTCATCAAGGTGAATGAGTCAGCCTTACTACAGGTCCAGGGCAGAGACAAAAATCCTGCCGAGTACTTGCCTGTTTTGGGCAGGCTAGGATGAGAAGAGCGTATCAGCTGTCTTTGAGCTCAAAGCTACATCTCACACTGCAGCAAAACACTTTGGCTTAGGCACTTTGGATCACTTTGCTGACTCTGGGCCAAAGGCTCCAGTATCACTGGCCAGCTAGGTCTCTGGCTCAAAATAATTCACGGTCCATGACAACTATTCCCCCAAGTAGTGGGAGAAGCCCCTTCAGTCCAGGACTAGCACAGAAGTCCCCACTAGCGTGAACAGAAACAAGCCCCTCTTACTGCTGTTTTGTGAAGCACCTCCAACACTCCTGCAGCCACACAAGCCATAGGAAGTTGGGAGGCATCAGACTTGTTCTGAAGACTTCTACCAAGGCAGAAATAGTAGAATTATGCTACAGGCCCTTATGGAAAGGACCTATGCATTTTCCACTGTTTCTCTAGGCAGAACAACATCCTGCTAAATTCAGCTAACAGAGCAACCACATCTCCAGGGAAACCCCTGAGATCCTCAGGTCTTTGCAAGACCTGGCATCCATCCACCTTGGCATGCTACATCATCTTGCATCAAAGTGGCCAAAGCATGCCTTGCTCAGTGAGCAGATGCAGGTATGTCTTGCCCTCCTCTGTCCCCCAGTGGGCAGCCACGGGCTGTGGGGTGTTGACAGTTGAGCAGCAAAGTGGGAGTGGCAGGGCAGGCCCAAGTGTCACCTTCACTAAGCAGGGGGATGTTAAGTGCACTGGCCTGCCTAAACCATGACTGCTCCATGCCAGCCAGCCTTTCTGCTGTAGGCAGGGGTTTTCCAGTGCAGAGCAGCAGGAACCTGAACTCCCCTCTGTCACCTCCTCTGTGCACAACACCCCTCTGCACTTTGAGAGGGGTTCAGCATCCAGACAGGTATCTGCTCTTGCGCTTACTGCACACCACACTACACTGCACATCACACACTGCAGGCGTTCACAGCTCAGTGGTTGGATCTGTCCTCACCGCACATGGGGGACACTTACTTTCCTCTGACTCCTCCTAAATCCTGACCTTCTTAGGTAAGGAGTTGGGAGGAGATGAGGAACCCAAACCTGAGTCTTGAACACCTGAACAGAAATCAAGCAAACAGGTCCAAGCATCCCAAATGAACAGGAACCCTAGGGGCCCAAACACGCCCTGCATGATACAAAGAAACCTTGCAACACATCTCCTATCTCTCAGCAACAGGGAGTCACTTCCTCATGTCAGACAAAAAGTTCCCACTCTCTGCAAACTAGAGTATCAGGCCACAATCTGCTCCAGTAACCAACATCAAGGATTAAATACTTGCTTACACCAAGCAATGCGTACACTGCATATTTCCAGCAAGCTACACAGCTAATTAGTGCAACTTCAGCAACAACAGCAAGGCCTTTTATGACCAGCCCCAGTCAGACCACAGCACTGTCAGAACCATGACACTGACAGAGACCAGAGCTCAACCCAGTTAGCTTTGCTAACAGCCTTGCAGAGCATATATCTCCCCACACAACAACCATCTGGAAGCAACAGACTATGCCCCAGACATCCAACACTCCTACTCCTCAGCATTCAGGTCAGGAATCAGTCCTGTAATAAGTTAAAAAGCAAACACCCTAATCTCCCCACTAGTTTAATTAAAGGCAGCACCAAAACCATGTGGTAGGTGGCCACAGAGCTGCCACCCCAGGGAGAGCTGCCACCCAGCACTTGCTGAACTGGCTAAAGCAGGCCTGGCCCCTGGGGGGCTTCCAATGGAGTAGCAGCCCTCAAAGGTAAGGAGATAACCAGCTGGACAGATGTGAAACCAACTCACATCCCTGACTTACAAGCTGGCATCAAGGCTTGCTGCCTGATGCAGCTTTGAGCTCCACAACCTCTCAGGAAGAGGCATCTCCCTCCCCCAGCTCCTCACCATAGCACCTACCCAGTCACCTGGAGTTCCAGAAAGTCACTGTGGGCTCCAGCAAGGCCTGCACACAGCCCCATGTGCCCATGGACTGTATTTCCCTGCAGAAGAGTGGAAATGATCAAGCCATGCTCTGGTGGCCCCAGATGAGGCACAGATAGGGATGTGTACTGCACACACAAGGCTGGCACCTCAAAACATCACCACCAAGAGCTGACAGTCACAGCTCCAGAAGCTTTCCTGAGCTTATGCACAGCAAGATGAAGAACATGAAACTTTATCTGCCCCAAACAACACACAAGCAGCAAGGCAGTCAGAGCAAGACAAGAGGGAGAAGGAGCCCAGCCAGCCATAAACTGCAAACCCCTGGTTTTTATCAACTCTGCAGTAGGATCACTAAGACTGAAGTGTACAGTGAAGCATGAAAACTGAATTTGGATCTCCTCTGCTGCTCTGTGCCCAGTGAAAGGGAGAGGGGCCTGTAACCAGGCAGTACACACTTATTTCACACACAGCATCTCCTAACACCAGCTCAAACACATGCAGCAGAGGCCACTCAACAGGAGAGCCGTATTCAAGTACACTTGAATTACTGCTAATAATTTCAGCCATTCACTGAAGACTCAAGATAGCATTGTCCACATGCTTCTAAAGTTATGGTTTTTTCTCAAAAGAAATCAGTCTAAAGACATGCCTGTCAGCTCACCAGCCACAGAAGACAAGTCTGGCAGGACAACCAGAGCTTCCATGTTTCAAGTGTGGAAAGCCATACCAACAGATCAGGGCAGAGCAGTAAAGCAGCCCTCCGAGCTTGACACCTCAGCTTTGAGGACTTAGGGCAGACTCTGATTGGAGCTTGAAAACAACCAGTCCCCAGAACTCAGTTCACAACATAACTACAAAGAAACTTTATCCTAGCAGTACCTGATAACTTTTCCTATTTGAATCATATCCATTTGTCACTTCCCCTGGCTCACGTGCTTCAGGCTGAGTGTCAAAGGACATGGCCAACAACCTGGTACCATATGTTCTACATCAGCATATTCTGAAGTCAGTACAGGAGATCTGTGTTCACAGAAGGGATAAAGACTCTCAAACTCGTGATATGGAACAGCTCTTACAAGAGTTGTCGTTGCAGCCGGGGCAGGAGTCACACTGGCTGGATGCTGCTCCTGGCACGCTGGATCCAAGTGGCAGAAAGTGTCCTGCCTCAAGCTGAGCAGTTTCTTCATCTTCACCAAGTGTGTGTTAATACCCTGCCACTCTCTCACGAAGTGGCTGTAAAACCCTGAGGCCTTTGGATAGCATCCGACACACAGATGAAACTCTCCCTTTCCCATACTCACTGAAAGCAGGGGAAGCAAGAGGAGACACCCAGATTAGCAGGAAAGCTCTGACTGACAGTCAATGTGGCACCTCATAAGCTTTCAGGGAAAGGAGGACACCCATTGCAACAGGGTACTGGTAACCTTGTACAAAAATCAAGGCAGGTAATCAGACCTCAAGGTCCCACCTTGGGAGCACACCTTGCAGCAAGAGGTTTATATGCACAGCATACCTTTTTCAGGGGCAGCACCTCCCCAGGCTGTTAAGAGTAGGTTTACTCCTTATCACATTCAAAGCTGGTAGCTGCATATTCAGAGAATTAATGCCAACAGAGGTGAGACCAGTCAGAGAAAGAAACAGAGAAAAGGCAACATTAGGCAGAAAAACTGACATAGCAAGGAACAAAGGTGTAAAGAAGTGAAGGAAGAAAAGAAACAAAGTGAGATACGCAAAAAGGTGGAAAATAAGGTATCCCCTTTCTAAGCTAACCATACTGATCTATGTCACTCCCTCACACAGCACCAGGTGAAGAGGGAAAGTAGAGATGGCTGAGCTCCCCCTCTGAAGTGAAGGCACCCAGCAGCCCCCCAGAGTACACAGAGCACACTCAGGAAGGACAGAACTAGGCAGGTGACAGAGGGCAGGTGGGTAGATTGAGCAAGGCCAACTTCTAACACTAGCATCCAAAATCAGGCCAAGCCTTCTAAAGCCACCTAGCAAAGAAACAGTGTACCCCTATCTGGAGGTGGGACAGGCTGTACCACAGCGTTCATCTCTGGTTTTAATCACTACGCAAATGCCTCAATACAAGGCTTCACCTCTCTTCTCACAGTACTGGCTGTAACCATGACACAGTGATGATTACTGTGCTCTGCCCCATTCAGGCCTGTGCATTAATTAGACAGGCACATCAAGACAAGATGGACATTAAAAGTCTACAAAGCAAGATGCAGAAAGGAAAGACTCCCAAATTCCCTCCAACAGCTTTATTTGGGCTATTCAAGAAGCCCAGGTGTAAACCCAGAGCTACTTCTCAACGAGACAAGGGGCCACTGCCAGGAACTTACCATGACATCAGCTTTGGGTCCCGCACCCTCCACACCAAGAAGGCAGTGCAGTCACACAATCTTCTAACAAGAGAGCAGGATGTTCTCTGACAGTATGAAGATGTCATACTCCAGGAGCATAGTATATGCACCTAGAACCCAAAAAGCCTGAGGCTTCATGGTTACCACTCTTAAGCAAGTTCACAGCCTTCCAAGTACAAAAAAAAGTGAAGCATGAGGCCTGGTTATCTCAACACAGGTGTAGATTGACACTCAAAGTCAGCACACTTGCTTCTACTGCTGCTCCTGTACGGACAGGGAAAGCCTCTTAGGGTTAAGTAGAAGCAGCACGAGTTATAAAATCTGTGTGTGTACAGAGCAAATCTTAAACTATGAGAGCAAGCTAGCTGATCTGATCCACAGGGTAAGAGCTCTCCTTGCAACAAAGCTGGAGAACTTGCTGCCAGTGATAGCTCACCACCCTGATCCATCCCACAGGGAAGAATCAACCCTATGACACACTAAGGGAAAATCAAGAAACATCAGACCCAGTCACCACCCCCGCCATCCTCAAGCCAATAAAGGCTCAGAATGCAGACAACAGGTCTGATGGTGGGGAACAGGCTGTGGCAGCTGCAACTTGTCATCTCTGAGCAACAGCAGCCCCACAACTCCTGCAGGGAAGAGTCCTGGCTCCTGGGGACAGTCTCCTCCCTATAAGAGCCCAAGCTGCCTCACCTGTTTGACTGGCAAGAACCAGACTTTCCAGCCCAAGTACTCCCACCATCTGACAGCCAGCAGGGCACACTCTACCAGAACTCCAATAACGAAAGCACAGAAACACAGAGCATCTCTTGGGCCATCACAGGCACCACTCCCAGTGTCCCCTGTAAGCATCTCAGGCTGAGTGTTGACTGTGCTGTAACCCCCAGCAAAAAAGGGGAAAGCATTCACCTGTAACATTCAAGGACAGTGCCCAGCCAAGTATCTGCTTCTGACACCAGCTTCAGAGGCTCCTCAGGATGCAGTTTTCTCCACCAGGAGAGAAAGGAGACACTATGCAACTTCAATAGCTCCCTTATTTTTATCTCTAACATATAGTACGAGACACCTCTAGGTCAGAATGAGCTTTCACTCCCCAAGTCTCAGTTTTAACAATACTTTCTCTCATATTATACTTCTGCCCTGAAGGACCACATAATCCCCCCACCCAAACACAGAGGCCCAGGCTGTGTGGGTGGCACAACTTAAACTCCACAGCAAGATGCAGCAACAGCTGGCATCTTGCTGTTTCTCAGAGGAACAGGCCATTAGCAGAAGCTCACACCCATGAGCTAGAGGGGCTTCCTAGGAAAGAGATAAGGCACAGCAGTCTCAGTCAAGCCCCAAGGGCTCAGCCAGCTGTTTGACTCTAAACTATCCTCAAGAAGCTGCCCAGCAGGTCTGGTGGGAAGGTCAGCTTCATCCAGCTAGGAATCTGCCCTGGCTGCATTCTGCTAGAAGAGATGGTGGTCAATTTGGGACAGCACAGCAGGATGGATGCACTGCTGCACAGGCAATCCTGGCCTCCAAGAGGGGAAGAGATGCTCTGAGGAAATGCACTAGTGGGTAAAGCACCCAGTATTATCCCATGCTGTTCACTGAGCATAGGAAGGGGTATTCACCCCACTTCTCCCTGCCTTTAAGACTTCAGAACCAATACGATCAGATCAGTCACAGGGAAAGCACCTGACAGCCCCCCTGCAGGCAGCAGCCCAGGCACTGAGGCTTAGACTGCCACCCCCAAAGCCTGCCCTCTTGTCGCAATGCCTATTTGTGCTGCCTCATTTAGTCTGTTACAACGTAAAAAATAAGTAGCTTTCCCAACTGCCCCTTCGTTACAACAGAGGAACCGGCCCACGTAAAGCGATCTACAGACCAAGCCCGGTACTGCCAGTGGTTATCGAGCCCACAGTGGCTCAGGAAGCGCAGACCCCTGTGCACGACCACAGCAGTGCCAGGTGAGACTGCTGCCACCAGGGGTGTGACAGTGACCTCCTGCTCCTGCCACCGCGTTCCAGAGCGAGGGCCAGCGGGAGGCCAAGCACCTACACGAGCCGGCACTCAAAGCTGACATTGTGTCGCAGCAGCGGGGGAGGCCTGGTACTGCCACCCTGCCCGGAGGAGGAGGGAAGAGCCATCTCAATAGTTACATTGATGCCGAGAGCTGGGTTAGAAGAAAGCTCCCCGGCCGCCGGGGGCTGCTCTCTCCCCGCTGCAGAGAAGCCACAGCAGACCACAGCCCTCGGTTGCTCAGCGTACCCGCAGCTCTCAGCCCGGCGCCCGCGGCAGGAGCCGGGCAGCGCCCCGCTCAGCCTTGCTGGCACTTCTACGAGTCCTTCTGGCACAGGCCCCGGCCCCGCTGCCGCCGGAGGGAGCGCCGGGTCCCCCCGCCCGGGCGGCTCCCGGCCCGGCTCGGGTGTGGCGCGGCCGGGCCCGGAAGCGGGGCCGCGGCCCAGCGGGGCCTGCGCGGCTGGGAAGGGCCGCAGCGGGCCCAGAGAGGCCTCGCGCCGCCGCCGCGATGCGTGGGGGTTCAGCCACCTTTCAGCGAGCCCGCGGGGCTGCTCCGCTGCCTGTGGAGCAGGGACAGTCCCGCCAAAACGCCAACAGGGCGATGCCGATCCTGTCTCTGAGGCTGCGCAGCCACCGGTCCCTGAGCCGGGGAGCAGGCGAACCCTGGGCTGGGGCCACCGGCCAGCAGTGGGGAGGCAGCCCCGTCACCGCCGGGACCCAGCGCGGCCTCTGGTAGGGACCTGCCCGAGTGGAGGCCGGTGTTTGTGCCACGGCACAGAGCGCAGAGGGACAGTCCTTCCCCTGGCCGGCCGGGAAAGCATCCCAGCCTCGCACAGAAGGGGCGGTTCTGCCCCGAAGGAGAGCAGCCGACTGCGGGAAGGGAATTTCACCCTTCCCTGGCACCACAGAGGGTGGGCTGGGGCAGTGGCACCAGGCTGTGAGCCAAGGAGCACTGCAACTCCTCACACAATCAGGATCCTGCTGCTTTTTAGAAAAAAAAAAACAAAACACTTCAACTCAACTCGGACTCCCACTTGTGTCCCTCCGTCTGACAGAGGCAGGTTTGCACACCGGTGGACTTGCCGCACTGTACTACGGCGTACCCTCCTTTCCGGGGGGTGACAACCTTTACAGCCGCACCCAGCGTGATCACCCGCCAAAGGACGTCACAACATCACAACACCCATCCCACCCATCAGGCCACGGCCTCCCCCGACGCGCCCCTCCACCCCTGTGAGGGGACACCATACACCTCCTCCCATGACCCTGAGCATCCCAGCTGACGGGAACATGGACATAAATACACGAGCCTCCTCCAGAAGGCTGGTTAACAGGTGCCAAGCCAGCACATGGCTTTCCTGGGGCAGGACCCGCTGTTCCTGGCAGCAAAGTTTAACCCATCAAAGCAGCTGAATCCTGCTAAGGCCTCTCCAGCGCCGTCCTGCTCTGCGACCACCTTCCGAAAGCCCCCTCAGCACACCCCAAGAACCAGCCTCGACCCACCGCTAACCTCGGACACCTCCACCCAAACTGCCTCCTCGCAAACATCCCAAAAGACCGCTGGGACGAGACAGGTCAGGCATCTCCAGCCCACCCCCCTACAGGCAAGAACGAGCCCGACACCCTTCATCCCACGTGCCCAAAGACACCCGCACTCACCGCCAGCCGCACCCCGCTCTGCCGCCGCCACGGCCGCCCCCGCCATTAAAGCGGGAAGCCCCGCCCCCTTCGTCAGTGCCGATTGGCCGAAATGGCACATAGCTCCGCCTCCTGGGGAGCCGAGGCCAATCG
>VXBT01013480.1:2475745-2497336 GCA_013400235.1 Oriolus oriolus
GGCCGGCCACGTCCCGCCCGTTCCGTGGCCACGCCCAGCGGAGGGCTGGGGCCGCGCCGGGAGCCGGGCGGGCTAGGGGCCGAGCGGCGTGAGGGGAAGATGGAAAATGGCTGGGAAAAGGATGGGGGTTGGGGCAGGGTCAGCGTGAGGTGCGGAGGGCTGGCTCCAGGGTGGTGGTGACGGCATGAGGGAGACCCGTACAGGTCCATAAACCGGCGGCTCATAGGCTTGTTTTCTCCCAGAGACACCACAACAGGCACCGCGAGCTTTCGGAGACTCGGGACAGAACCCAGAGACGCCGACTCTGACCGCATGCAATTTCTAGAGTGTTTCCATCCTGTGGCGCCTTCACGGCCATGCCAATCTGCATCCTAAAAAGCGGCCGGGACTTGACTCGTGCTCGTCTGGTCTGAAGGCGTTTTCAGAACTCACTATTCTAATTGTTAGGAATCATCTTCTCATTTCCAGCTTAATTTGGTGCACGGCTGGTTAATAAACATTTGTTCCTGTGCCAACGTTGTAATTTATCTCACTCAGGTGCTGCCTTGGTGTTAATGCGACAGTGTATTTGTAGGCTGCAATCATCTCCCTCTCAGCCATTACAGGGAAGAGTAAACAAGTTTTTCCAGCATTTTCTTACTAGTCTGCCTGTCCCTGCACCTGATGCCACGATAGCTCTTTTTGCTGTACTGCTGTTCACATTTCCTCTCCTGAAGATGGGTGACCAGGAGCAGTGGCAGACTTGTGCTCACCTAGTAAGAATTCCCCTTCTGGATACAGCCAGGGCTGCGTTTGCAGAAGCAGGTCGGTGTCTCTCTTCTGGTGACTTTCTTGCCCTTTTTTGGTGGTACAGCATTCCTTTACTTTCCCTTATATTGTTAATGCACTACAACATTCTGATTTCATCAGATTACATCTAATATTTGTGCCAGTCCTTAAGGAAATCAGTTTATAAAAATATCCACAAAGTACCTCAGTAGTAACCTTCTGTGTGTCCTGATATGCTCCCTTTCCTCAGGCTTTGCTTTCATCTTGACCTTAACCACTCCTTCCCACACAAAATTCCTGTGCTTGTTTCAGCCCCAACATCTACCAAGGTTCCTGACTGGTCCCAAGGTTCAGAGCTGCTTCCCTGGAGTCCATGCAGGGCCTACAGCTTTATAGAAAGGATTTTTTTTAATTATCAAGTTAGTTGACGTGACAAACTTTATTTTATCCTCCATTTCCTGCCTGTGTGCTGTGTTACTGTTTAACTGAATATTGTTAACACCGGACAGCCAGAGCTGAAGCAGTCTGGATCACTTTTTCTCCCTTATTAAGGATAGGCATCAACCTTGTTTGTTACTCTTCACTTTTTTTTCTTTTTTGTCCTCCTTTTATTTTGCACCATTACTCTATTTTTGGTTGATCTATGGTCCAATTCACTGGAAACCTTGCTATGTAGTTTGTCATGAAATTGGAAGTCATCAGTGGATTCCTTCACACTCCCTAGTACTGGATTCTTTTCCACTTTGTATCCTGCATCTCATAGCTTTCTCCAAGCATTCCTTCTCTCTTCTGGATCCACCCTTGCTAGCAGGCTTGTCAGGCTCTAACAATGAGCCCCAAATTGCACAGCCCAGCCTCTTCCTGCTATTGGAATTAATTTCCAGGTCACTCTCTTTTCTTCTGCTCTGAATGCAATTTACTTCTCCTCTGTTGGTCCTGGACTCTATTTCCCTGTTGTGTCTGCCATCTCCACCATTATTTCTGTGTGGTATTTGCTCATTAGTTTTTCCTTTCTACTGCATCTTCTGCTTCTCTCCTTAATTCTCCAACACACTGAATAGGTTTTACTATTTTATCTCTCCTCTATCAGTTTGTTCTTCTTTTCACAATCACCAGCTTTGATGGGTTCCCTTTGTTTGTGTGTTGGCCTTTGTTTATTTCTCATGCTCAGTGGGTGTCTACAGTTCCAACATTCCCAGTGCTGCAGCAGCCTGGGCAGGAGCTCCAGCAGAAGCTGGGGGACCCGGGTCTGCAGGAGCACCCTGGCTGCAGGCAAGTGGATCCAGCGCCGTGCTGTCCGAGAGGGTGATGCAGGGTCCCCTCCTAACCCTCGGGGACAGGCCTCCAGCAAGAACTTGGCTAATCTGCTACTTGTCGTGGATCCGGGTTTCTGCCTTCCAGCCTCTTTGGAAGCAGGGTAGCACAAGAACACATAGCAAAGAATATCCCTCAGAAATAAGGGAGGTGAGGGAGACAAGTGATGTGACCTGCTGTGTACAGCCTGATCTTCCCAAAGTGTCTTGGGAGAGAATCTCTTACAGATGGGTAATCTTCTGCTTCCATCTTGAATCCTGCCCATCTGACCTGAAATCTGGGGGAGAGAAGCTGTTTGCAGCCAGATGAGCATGTCACCCTGACTGCAATCTGGACCACCAGACCAGAGATGGTCCTGTCACATGCCTGCACGAGGGTGTCCTGCCTGCACCAGCCACTCCTGCAGCTGGCAAAGCCCTACGGGTCACGGACTCTTCACCTGCAATTCAGGAAACAACCTAGCTGTTGTGTGCTTGGTCCCAGCAGCCTGGGCTGCACCAGGCTCCAGTTTGGAACAGCTTAAGCTCCTTCCTCCATTTCCTATCCTGAAGAACACATCTTTCACACTTGAGCTTCAGTGAGGGTCTTGCTGGTCCTTCTTAACATGGGGATCTGATCAGATGGAAGTGGGTGGGAGCATCTGCATTCCTGCTTTCCACTGTTCCCTCCACTGGTCCTTGTCTCCTGCTTTCTCCTTGCTGCTTGCAGAGCCAAGTGCACCTCTCTTTCCCCTCATCACTCTGCCCTGGTGCAAAGAGCAGGCGTGGGCTAATGTAACTGGCTGAAGGCACAAGTACTGAAGCCATCCTCAGTGCACACGATTACCAGAGTATCAGACGGGAAGGTCTGCAAGAACTAGGCAGTAGAAAAGGAATGAAGCTCACTGAGAAGTTGTGACCTCAGGGATTAGTAATGAGAATTTCTTCTGCATGTAATGAGAGATGCTGGGGCAGTGTTGCACCTTCTCTGGTGCCAGTCTTGAAGACTGGCTTAGGCTCACCATGCAGCTGGGTGGAAAAAGGGAGGTTTCAGTCTCTTCAGGTGTCAAGTTTCTCAGTTTTCTGAAAATTTAGAAATTCTCAAAACCCTGGTTTTCTGGGGAACTAAAATATCTTTTTGATCATGCCTGGTTTATATAGTAAATTTATATTCTCTTATTCAATCAATTTATAACTATGAATTAATTTTTTTTAAATACTGATCAGTTGAATAGTGAGAGTTATATTTGGCAAAAATATCAACATTATTCAACTTGAAAAAACTAAAAGAAAATAAAATCTTCAAATGAATACAGTGAAATTGAACACATGCACAGTTGGCCCTGTAATTTTTCAGTAATGTATTTGACACACATAGTAAATTTACACATCTTATTACACTTGGGGAGTGAAAAGATGATTTACAGATCCTCCCATCCTTTTCTTTTTAATCCTGAAAAACCAACGATTTTGCATGTGATCTGATAAAAACACTGAATGTAAATTGACTCTCTAATGTTGTTTTACCCTGCTCCCTTTCCCTGAGGGTGGACTCTGAAGCACCACCAACCACAAATTATTGCTGCACACCTTCTCTGTGGCTCCATGGAAAAAAAAATTACAAGTTGATTATGCTCGCCATTGCAAAACATCCAAGAAATTCCCCTTCAGCACCTCTGCCTATACTGAGAGAATCAAAGAAGTCTTTCACGACCACTAGAAGTGGTGAGAGATGACACTACTCGGTGCCTGAAGGTCCGTTAAATGCCATCCTGTCATTTTGCAATTTCAATAAATGGAGGAGGGCAGGTAGGCCATGCCTGGGCGTGTGTTGTTCAGGCTGATGTGTTGCCTCCTTCCACGGATGATATCAATATTAAGTGACTCATCTTGTGCAAAATTTTGTATGTCATTTGTGCTGATTACATTGTAGTGGCAGTAAAGGCCAATTACCCCAGCACTGCTGCCCTCTCCCCTTAAGCCAAAAGAAATGCCTTCATTCCTGGAATTCAAGGTCCCTACAAGCCCCTCAAGCTACCAGCCAACAACCCACAACATTTCTGTAGCCAGCAGGCATGAAATGACCCCGCTGAAACCCCTGTTGTAACACGACACTGTAGTTTTACATTAAAACATTACCTGGAAAATGGCATTCCATGAGATGAAAGGGGAGGTGGAAGCATCACCTGGAAGCTTGCCGGCACTGTGGTGGTGCACTGGAGCTTTGACAGCAGACTTTCACCCCGGTGTGTTTAATTGCTGGACTTTGCCTGCCAGCCGGGCAGCACACATGACTGTTGTTTCCTGCTGGGACAAGAATTCTTCGTCAGCTGCATAGCAGCCTCTCCAGCGTGAGCCCTGACACCGACCTGCACGGGCTGGCAGCATCACTCCGGCAATACAGGACACCCTGGGTCCTCCACAGACATGCCAGGAGTCTCAGCCCACTCTGGACTTGTTAAAGCATCCTTATTTGTTCCTGTGGCCTACAGTATAACCTTATGGAATAATGGTGCCTGTTTCAAATCCACCAAATCACGGGGCAGGGGGAGGGAAAGAAGCAGAGCCATAGCCACAGCAAGGAGTCTGAGGATACTAAATGCCTGGAGAAGCACATTCTTCAGTGTCTCTGCATGGCAGCAGGCATGGCAGGGCCACCTCAAGGCCCAGAGTGGACTGGCAGGAGGCTGGAAAGGGTCAGGAGGTCTGAAGGTTTCAGCACAGGCAGCTCAGCAGGAGTCCTTGGTTACTGTACAAGTATTGGTGACTGTCTACATGCAGCATGGCAGAAGACCATGGGAGTTCTAGGAGCTCCCTCTCTTATAGAGACCTGAAAACTGCCCCTTCTCAGGGAGCTTTCAAGGCTGTCTCATGGGCACAGGCTCCTGAAGAGAGAAAATGAAGGTGATGAGAAAGTCCTGGTCCTGTTCAACCCAAAGACCCCTTTCCCTACAAAGTAATTTAATTTTATCTCTGTGATTTAAAGCCCACAGGAGTTGATCATCCCTGGCAACCTCTCCCAGACTGCCTGGAACCTGAGAGAGCAGCTTGGCAAAACTGGGTGACTTCTTCACTCAGGCAGTTGGGATTACAGTCAGGTTTGGTGACTTGACACCCACATGTCACACTCCACAACTGTGTCCCAGGGCAGTCCTCCTAACTTGTGGAACAGCGGTGCCATGCAGCTCCATGGAGTGAGCAAAAGTAGAAGAAAAAATCCCTCCCATGTGCTCCAGGCTGCGCTGGGGACTTTCCTGGAAAGACTTTGCCTTGACCTGAAGTGGCCACAGGGTCCCCAGCAGAGGCTGCCCAGGGCAGGGGTCCCAGGTGCTGCACCTTGGCCATGGGGCAGTGGGGTGTTAGCTGCCAGGCATCAGGCCGAGCATGCTGCTGGTCACTCCGCAGGCACTAAGCCATAGAAAGGATATTGTCAGAGCAGAGGATTGTTCTGGGAGAACAGGCTGCACAAAGAGGAATTGTTTTGCTGTGAAATGAGGCTGTGTTTAGCTCCAGCCAGGGCTGGGCTTTGCCTGCCTGTCTGGGCTGTGGGCTGGCAGGGGATGCTGTCCTCCCTGGCCTGCCTGGCATCTTCTCTTCTTCTGAGGTTGTCCACTGGTGCAGTCAGCAGCACAAGTACGTGCCCTGAGACCCATGGTGGGTAGGGAGAAAAAGGAAATTGAGGGATAAGAGAAGTTTGTGGCAGGTCTGCCTTGGCCTCCTGCACCTGCCTGGCAGGTCTAAGGGGCACGGGGGAAGGGCAGAGCAGCAGTGAGGCAGCTCCCATGGTGAAGGGCTGCACTGTTTCTCCCAGTGACACGTATATATTCACCTCTCCAAACAGTGTTGCTGATGGCCTCCTCGGATGCGTATGTGGGGACAAGCATCTTGCACCTGAGTTCCAGCAAGACACAGCAGAAAGCACAGGACACAAAGAGGCAAAGGAGATGGTGCTGTGTGCTCAAAATGTGGGTTGGAACACTGTTATAATTTCCTACTGGTTTTACTCTCTGTGTGAGTGAGTACCAACATTTAAGAGCAATGGTGGACGCACCCACAGGAGCTTTCTGTGAGTCATTGCTTCCTCGGCAGCTGCAGTGGGGCTTCCGCAGGCCAGGGCTGCAGGTCCAGCTGCCTGGCTCCTCCTGCCCGCAGCCCCGAGCTGCCCAGCTCCCTGCCCAGCTCCCTGCCCAGCCCGTGCTCTGCAGCAGGGGCTGCACACTTGGCAGCTCCCGCACAGCCCCACGCAACCAAGTCACAGCCTGATGCATTGTTCTGCCCACTGGAGCAAAACAGGCTGTGCCATGACGATGATGATGATGATGACTGGCACTGTTTCTACTGCTATGATGCCCATGAGAACCCAGATGTACAAAAACAAAACAGCCAAAATAGGCTCCCCAGCCCCACTTACGCAGGATGTGTTTCTCAGGGGGATGCAAACCATTCCTGTATTAGCTACCACCATGAGCTCTTAGGGCAGTGATTTGAAGTCCCGCCACGCTGCTGCAGCTGAGCAGGAGACAAGAGCCGTCTCTCTCATATCACACAGCAGGACCCCGACTTCAGTACTGCATCAGTACCAAAAATAAACTCCATGTAAACACCCCCGAACGTTTCAAACCCAAATTCCCATGGGAGCAGCACACCTCTATGCTGCACGCCAAGGTGGGCAGAGCCCAAGACTGGCACATGGCAGTGGGAGACAGACATGTCCCACCAAAGGCACCTGGTAACAGGCATAGAGCAGGGACATCTGCGTTCAAAAGAGGAGCATCCTGGGAAATGCTGCAGCTTTGAAATAACACCCATAGACAGCAATGCCCCAAAGCATGGCCTTTGCCCCAAAGCACAGCCAGCAAACGAAAAACTTAATGCAAAAGTACTGTGGGGCACAGCTTTTACTCAGAGGAAAGGAGCTGACATGCCAGACAGGACTTAGCACCATTGCTAATTCAGTGCAGAGACTGCTTAGACATGATGGTAGCAAAGGGAGAAGCCTTACAACAAGCAGGTAAATCAGTGACAGAATCTGAGCAGCAGTGATAAGATAGCTGCTGCAGGAACTACAGCTCTTGATCCCATGACTTTGGAAAATATGCATCTCAGTCAGAATAATACATGCAGTAATTTCCTTTCTTTAAAAAACACACACTAAAAAAAAAAAGGGACAAAGGCTTCTCCTTCATAGGAGCCAGCCAGCATGCTTTGCATTCGTCTCATGTACAGGGTTACCCCCAAGGAAATTGCAGAAGGTTTTTATTAATTTCTAAGTGCAGGTTTCCACCAAGGGAGTGTTCCTGGATCCAGCCAGAAAGCTGCAGTTATTACAGGGACAATAAATAAACTGTGGAGTCACATCAGCTTGAACTATTTTTATAGCATGTATTACAAATACATTCAAACATCCCATTTCTTGAGCATGAGCTTTTACCACCACAGCATCTCTGTGAGGTACAAAGTGGTAACATCTCATATCTAAGATAGCTGAAGATTTATTGCGCTTGAGTGGAAGGAAGAGATCCATGGGATTTTTTGAAAGCACCTGTGTATTCATTTGTAGGCACCAGCTGTCACACAGACAGGCTCTGCCTCTCCTGGGGCCACCAAGCTCATGCGGGGAGCCTGGGGAAAAGCACAGACCCAGACTGGGGAGCTGTTTCCACCACTCGACCATTTACCCTTTGTCTGTGCCTTTGACTTTCAAGCAGTCACTTTTCAGCTTTTCAGAGGTCATTTAAGATGCACCTTTTGCTGCTGTTTCCATGTGTTTGTCTTTCCTCTGTGAGCTGCAGGTGAAGCTGCTTTGGAAACAACACGGATGGAAAACTTGGCTGAACATCCTTTGGCAGCACTCACTCCATTATGCTGCTTCTTAGCATAGAAAAGTGCTCAGGCTCTCTCAATCCAACCACCACAAGACTTCTCCTTTGGCCCCAGATGTTTCTGGCAGAAAGATCCTATCCTAGCAGGAGGATGGAAACCAGCCCCGCAGCCCACACCAAAGCCCTGCCTTACCTGTGGTATGGAGCGTGGAGAACTGAAGAGAACTCCTCACTCCTCTGGCCCCCTATTTTTCGGTTGCTTCTTCCCTCACACCTCGTGTACTTCACTTCCACTATAAAGGCTTAATGACACCCACTTAAAAGATCCATAGGTTAAAAAAACAAACAAAAGTGTTATGTTTAGCTTATTTAAACAAAAGAAGACATCTGTGTGCACATCGCTGCTTGGGGACGGGACAAGAGAACAAACAAGCACCAGGTGTTTGCCATGCTGATCACTGGATGCAGAGAGATGCAGGGAAATGGTGGCACCCCTCCAAGTTTCATGGCTCCCAGAAGCAGGGAGGCCAGGGCAGCAGCAGGACAGGCTACAGGCACGACCCCCAGCACGGCCGCATGTGTGGTACAGCCTGGGAACAGTGGGCCTGTGGGTAGCTGGGCAGGAAGGAAAGGCAATAAAAAATATCTCTCTCCTGCATTTGGGAGGAAGCTAGATGAAGCATTCCTGTCACGAGGGTGAAACACTTTCCACTCTAACAGTAACTCAGGAGGATGATAAACGACAGTTGCATAAGGCAAATGTTGAAAACTCAACTGTCTGGGTATCCTGCACCTAAAATACAAAATCCATTTTAAAAACTCCAAACTATTTATGCTGAGGTTCAGCAACACAAGGAAACCTGGAGAAGCTCCAGAGAACAAGCAAGCTGATGTTACGCCAGCATTTAAGAAAAGTAAACAGGATGGCCTTGTAAACAGGTGTGTCTATTTGACGGACATTACATGCAAAATAATGACCAAAAAACATCTGATCACATTGATAAAGACTTAAAGCAGAGAAGTATAAATACCAATCAACAAGGACTACAGACAATAAGTCTGTCAGACTAACACGATAATTTTTTTGGCACTGTGTGCTCTTAAGTGTCAGAGAGCTGGTACGGCGGCACGTGTGGTCAAGGAACAAGCTCATGGGCAACCCAGCCAAGTGCGAGGCAGCAGAGGCGCTGCTCCCTGTGGAGCTGGTACTGAGCATGTGTTTGCAGCAGGGAGTGCTAAATAGTGTAAAGCTGGTTACCTGGAAAAAATGAAGCCATGATAGGTACAGCTTGCTGTCATGGGAGCCCTTGGCATCCCTGGAACAGTGGGGCCATGCAGTGAAAGATGCCATTTGTCTGCATCAGAGCCTGACACGTACTGAGGGGAGGCTTGGGGGCCCAGAACACACCAGTGCCCTTCTCCATCACTCTCCTGCACCCAAACTGGAGCCCAGACAGCCTAGCAGCACCTGCCATGCCAGGGCTGAACCTCCTCCCTGCCGAAATAATCCATCTTGGAAGAGATGATTTCAAAAGGAATTGGAAAAGGCAGGGGAAAAAACCACAAGGGTTCAGAATGACAGCACAACCCATGCTCTCAGGAAGAGTGTGCTTCCCAATCACCCGCTTGGCCCCTGCCACAGCAGGACACAGCCTGAGCCCTTGCCCCGACCCAGCAGGTTTGTACTTTTATTCTGACACAGTGCACTGGGAATGGTGAATCCCTGTTGGACTTGCAGACCACAGTGACAAGCAGTGGACCATGAATTCCACAGTGACTTTATGGGTAAAAGGCTTGCTCCTGTTCCCTGTTTAAACATTCAAGCACTGGCAGCAACCGGATAAGAGGTTAAAGTCACTCTATATCTGAAATTCCCATTCCCACAATTAGAATAGTGTGTCCTGGTTCAGTGTCCCAACGGACACAGATGCATAAGGAGATTTGGATGGGAGTCAAGAAATGGAAAATATGCCTTAAAGCAAAAGGGACTTTCATCAGTTCAGTCTGTCATAAAAAAGGATCAGGAAAGCTTGATCATAACATCTGACTCCTCTGGTGCTAACAACTCAGACGCTCAGTCCCTTCCTGGGAAGATCCACTGACTTGAAGGGAATTAAAGAAATGCAGCTTCAACCTAAGGTGCAACAAGAAAAATAGTTTTTAGAACAACCTACCAGACACTGTAGCAGAGACACATCAGTTTAAGATCAACTGTTTCCTAACAACAGTGCTCTAATTTACACAAGAACTAATTCACGGCAGCCTGTGTCATGCAGGAAGTTACGCTGGCGAGCCTGGCCAGCCTCCCTGCTTTATAATCTGCGGAAAAAACCCTGCCTGTGTTTCCCTTCCTCCAGTCCAAGTGTGTGAAAGGTCTGGCCTGCCCCACTGGAGGCGTTTTGGGAGGCATTTTGCCCACGTTAGCGTGGGTAGCAGGCAGCCATGCCCTGCCTCTGTCCCTGGCTGCCCTAATGACTCCAGCCAGCTGCTGGCCCTGAGCTC
This sequence comes from Oriolus oriolus, assembly GCA_013400235.1. NCBI lineage: Eukaryota > Metazoa > Chordata > Aves > Passeriformes > Corvidae > Oriolus > Oriolus oriolus. Next base: position 2,486,130 of record VXBT01013480.1, read on the forward strand.
CAGCACTGAGGTATTATAGCTTTATAAGGAAGCCAGTCCAGGGGGATGAAGCAAAGCAGCATTCTAGAGCTGAGGCTCCATGAATGAAGATTGCCAAGGATCTGACACATACAGTATTCTGCCTTCCTTTCCAACCAAAGAAAGGACATGAGACAGAGTAGGGGAACAGCCATTCCGTGGTTCTCAGCACACCACAGGGAACAGCCCTGCAGGCTCCGACTCCCCGGCTGTCAGGCTTGTTTTTGCACAAACTCCTCACACTGAAACCAGTAACATGCCTTCACACTAGTTCCCAGCTGCAGTCAGTGGCTTCTGAGAGAGCCAGGACCTCCACGTTCATTAGGGGCAAAAAGCAATTCCACCAGTCTGGCTGGGATGGTGCCACTGCAGACACGTCACTGGACTCATTTAGTGGAGCAGCTTTGCTATTGTATAAGCTGTTTGTGCTTCCAGCTCAACTTCCTACTTCCCAGCTCAGTGCTTTTCAAGGGCCAGCACGTCAAAATGGGTCAATAACTGCCCTAGTCACAGCTTTGTGGATGGTTTTGTTTTGGGAGAACAGCTCACAGCTTCCACAAATAAGCTGGATCTGATTAGCTCAAAGGCAAGCAGTGTAGGAGCAGCTGCAGGCTGTATCTGCTGAGTGGAGATTTCCTCACCCGAAGATTGCTGACAGATGCTATTGAGTAAACACAGGGCTGGCTTTCAACACAAGTCAAAAGGAAGTCCACGCAAGAGCAACCAGAGGCAGGACATTCGTCCTTTAGGATGGTGCTGTATGTACTGACAGGCTCCATGGGCATGTGCCCCCACCCTTTCATCTCACAGGAATCTCTCATTAGGCAGATTGTACATTACAGCTCAAGGGCAGAAAGTAGAACAGGGACGGCTTCACAGTGCCCAGTTCCAAAGAGAAATGGGCCAGACTTCACCTGGCCCATCCAGAAGTGTCACAGTCCTGAGCACATTGAGATACCTTTCTGAAGTGATAAATTAATCCTGAAGCAGCTGAGAAACTTCATAGAAAACACAGAAGCAGAGAAGCAAGGAAGTGAAATCAGATCCAGTTGGGATTTGCTGCAGCATCAGAATACAAAAGCTCTGTGCTTCTGTTCCTCACGTGCTGCCTTCTTGCTGTGGGCCTTGAAATAGTCTTTCCCAGTATTTTGCTTTCTGGGGAATAGCCATAATTGGTTTTCTACGCACAAGATGTTTGCTGTTTATGTTTGGACCCTGCTGACTCACTTGACAACACCCCTTTATGCATAAACCTGCAGCTCCAGCACTCAGCCTCCAGCATTTTCAGTGTGGTTTAGATTGGAGGTGCTCAGTAGCCTTACCCAGAGGGAAATAAGAGTCCTTATGACCCAAGAGATGGACACCAGTGTCTCACAGCGAGCATTATTAAGGTCTTTATTAAACAAGAGGGAGTAAAGAAAGAACATACCAAGTGAACAAGCAGAAACAAGGAGCTCCATGCAGCTCTTCAGGCTCTGTATCAGGAAAGGGTAGTTTTCCTCCAGGCCAGACCTGGAGAAGATAGCATCAATACCAGAAGCAAAGTCCTCTGCTCTGGCTGAACAGAGAAGTACTTGTGTCCAGGAGGCATGGCCACCAGCAGCTCCACACAAGCCACCCAGCACCAAGTAAAACCCAGGGAAGGGCCTTATAACCCCTGTCTTCCTGGATATGGTGTGTGGATATGTGAAGGGACTTGGAAGTCCTAGAAGGAATCGAGGTGGGGTGCCTGCAGCAGTAACAAATGTTGCTGTTCCCCAGGTCTGGTTCCTCTCAGCTCATCTCTGATATGGATGCATTGAGGCAGATTTTATATTTGTTTTTATGCCACTCGGCATTTTTCCTGGAGAGGGAAAAAAGACAAAGCAGTGCAAAATCAGCAATACATGAGGACATTTGCTCAGGAGCACATAAGGCTCACAACAACCCTGTCTGGGCTTTTCCAGTTCCACTCCAGGCTCATATGCTACAGCACCTTCCAGCTTCTGACCTACACAATCAATCTCTTCTACAAATTGGCATCTTTCTCTGCTGACAAATTTCCTTGACAATTCCTGTGTCCCCCTGCTAGCCCCTCAAATTCTATTCTTTTTCATCCTAAGCAAGCCTTTCTCTTTGTCAGGAGGCTCCTACAGGAGCGTCAGACTTAGTTGCATAGAAGTTGCTGGCAGCAGCACACACAGAAGAACTCAGACTGTCCACTTCCATTTCAGAGTCTGCATCCCCTTCCCTGTAGCATTATTTATAGTCAAGGTGTATACTTAAATTACTAAGCCTCTCTCAGATTTCTCAATTTCTTGTAACCACATCCACCTCTCGGGCATTATTACTCTCTGCTGATACCAATCTCACATGGGAGCGTGTTCAAAGACATCTTACTAGCAGCTTACAGTAAGTGTAAAGTGCTAGACAAAACTAAGATGAACTGAAAAATAAACAGTGATTAAAGAGCAGCACAGAGGGATATTCAAAAAACACTCCTTCAGTGTCTTCAAATAGAAGCAGAAAAAAAATGATAACTTCTGAAAGTTAAAATTATAGTGCAGCTGGACAAGAAAAGATTTGATAAGCAAATGCCTAAAACGATAAAGATTATTAAACTTTCTCAAACATATCCAAAGTGGGTCATTGCCAGCAATGAATGGGCAGGTAACCAATAGATATCACTAATAATCAGGAGACAAATACTGTTAGATATTACCCCAAAAGCAACAGGGAACAGGACTGTATGGTTGACCCACATCCGAGACACTGTGAGTGGTTGTGGTGTTCCCAGTCTTGAGAATAACCAGAAAAAGTGCAGGTAAGAGTGACAAGGATGGTCCAAGTCATAATTTCCATACAAAGTCATATTAAAGAGAACAGGACTTGTTAGCTAAGGGAAAAATACCTAAAAATGGACAAAGGAAGGAGACATGACAGATTTCCAAAACATGAAAACCAATATGGAGAAGGTAACTGATTATTCACCATTCCTCACAACATGGGTAAAAACCAAAAATGCAATAAAATTATCAAGCAAAATATTTAAACATAAAAAGGATTTTAAGCAAAATGTGATAAAGCTGTGGGACATATTGCCATATGTCAATATTACAGCCAAAACTGTAATTCAAACAGGAACTGCAGAAATTAATGGCTACTCTATCCAATGGTATCAAACCAAACACTGGCTTAAAAACCCTAAAAAACAGCTGTGGTAAAGAGATACTTTGTTCTTGTATTCTTTCAGCTTCAGCTATGGGCACTATCAAAAGCAGAATAGTGAGATTGACCTTTGATAAAACCCACTGTAGCTGCTCTTAACAAGAGGTGCTTTCCCCATCACACAGGCTGGACAAGTGCTCTCCTTACCAGCGCACTCTGCTTGGCACACAGAAGTGACTGCCTTCCCACCCTGGATACAGTGTCTCTGGATATTCAGCCAGGAATCACGGAGGTCTTCTTTGTTACCAAATTACAGTGGAAATGACTTTCTAACTCTTACATAAATACATATTTAACTTAGGATTAATACTGTTGCTCAAGCTCATATCTGAACAACAGTCATTATATACAGGAAAGAAAACACCAATTAGGATATCTGATATCCTAAATCGCAATCAACATAAACATTCTGACAGTACAGGGTTAGCCTGTAAGGTCCCCCAGGTCAAACCCATTCCTGACAGCAGAGGATTTTTAAGGAGGAATACCAGAACATGGCAAGCCTGCAGTGATGTACCTGCAGAATACTTACTCTGCTTTTAACATATTGTAGCTCAGGGTCATGGAATCAGAGCTGGTATCCTCAGGATTAGCTGTGAACTGATTTTTCATCCAGAAATCTATGTACTTACTTATTTTTCCATCTCACATAAACATTATCTGCCTATCACACAATAGGCAATGTGCTCTACAGTGTAACTATTTAGTGTTCAGAAAAGTATCTCCCTTTTGTTCCAAATCTACAAGCCCACACTTTATTCGGTGCACTTTCACCAATCCTTCTGTATCGTGGGAGACAATGAACAAGCATTCCTCATTTGCCTGCTGTATGTAATTTGGGATTTTATAGGCTTCTACTTTCTTCTCCCTAGCCCAAAGCTATGCCCACTAGCAGAGAAGGTATCAGAACCACCCATAATATTGCAGGTGTGGGTGCCCAATGGATTAACAGAATAGCCTAAAGATATCTTCTGTTTCTATGTTCATTTTCTAGCAATTCCTAGTATTTAGTTTGCATTTCTGCCCCAACTGAACATCCAATTAATGTCTTTACAGAACTCTTATATCATAGATGTATTTCACAAATACAAGTAACTAGGTTAGAGTCCAGGTGCTGGATGTCTACAGTCAAATTTCTATGCCTATGTATTTCACTTTATATTCAATACAAATGTCATCTACTACTATTAAGCAAAGTCACTTTGTATAGGAAAACCTTCTAACTTTTTACACAAGACTTTTTAGTTTTTTCTTACCTTAAATAACTCATTATCATCAAACTTTTCCACTTTATTGCCTACCCACAACTTAAATTTCAGAGGAAAACCCCCAATATAGATCCCTGCAAAACTACACTGCGATCTCCCTCCATATTGATTCCTATGTTCACTAAGCCTATTATTAAAATAGTATTGCAGTGGGAGTTAAGAAGCTGAAGCTGGTTGGCTGGGATCCACCTCAACCTCTGAGCCAATTTTAAACAGGTATTACTACACTATTAAAACCTGACTCATGTTATTAAGGCCAGAAAGGAACCTCGTACTTAGTTACATCTAAAAGGTGACTGAGGAAGAATCTCTACATCTGCATTTGTCTTCCTTGCTCCCTGGATTTCAACTGATCTCAGATATGGAACTTCTTTACCTGGCTGTCCTGCTGGTGCCATCTGCACTCCTGCCAGCATTGGCTGCTGCTGAGCTGGTGCACCTGTCATTGGGACCTGCTGCATGCCTGAAGCACCTGCAATGATGGCACCAGCTCCCGGCTGGCCCGACTGGACAGATGCCCCAGAGCCTGGGGGTCTCCGGTTTGACAGCCCTTTCCCAAAGGCCACAGCTGCCACCAGTGCATTGGTATCTGCAGGGTTGAAGGTCTGCTTGCTCTGTCGTAAACCTGTAAGAAAAGAAGTTATTTTGGAAGTTATTTTTAGACTTGGCAATCGGGTCTAAAAAGTAGCATAGCTGGTCCTGAATTTACTTTTCAGCTACTTTAGCACATGCAATAGAGATGAGTTTCTTACAAGTTGTTCTACAAGAGTCTCAGCAACGTCAAAGAAGCTGCAAAATCCAGGGACAGTGGTGATCCAAGAGCTTTTTCACTGAGAGCAGGACATGGAAGGAGGACAGAGTGAGCTAACTCCTCTATGCTCACAAGAAGTTCCCACTAAAGGCTATTCCATGCTGAATCCTATGCCATGTAACAAGCACTGTGAATTAGATAAACAATAGCAACACCCCCCTTTTGGAAGCTCATGAGCAACATGGTGTCTGCAAGTTTTTTTACCACACATGTGCCCACTTACACTGTTAATCCCAGATACCAGACAGAACCTGTGGTCAGGTCCTGTGTCAAAGATGACAATAAAAACAATGCCACTGCCTTAAGAGTTGTGTGGCACTCCCAGGAACAGTGAACACCACTACCAGAAAAGGTTGGCTGTGAGCCTGAAGCACGCATTATCTAGACAGGATCACACAAGAGCCTGCCAACACGTAGTCTCCTTCAGAACATAGCTAAAGGGTTTCTTGCTCACTGCTGCTGCATTTTCACAGCTATTTTTATTAATTACAGTTGATTGGGAAGTTTTCTTGGCAGACACTAATCACCTTCTCAAATAGGGATATGTCAAAGGGTTGGAATGACCTTCCCACCATGCATAGATCACACAAGGAAGACACACTGCACCCACAGGCTCCCTTCTCAAATTAGGGTGCTCTGGACAGCCAGTGTTGCATCTTCTGGAATGTTTTAGTTTATGCTGTTCACCTGCATTTCCCATACTTCAGGCTCTCCAATATACCTATTTTGCCTCTACTCTCTCAAGCCTGCTGCTTGAACCTGTACCCCCCTCCCACCTCAGTGACATACCTCCACTTTCAGATTCACGCTCCTCCTTACTGATTTTCTCCAGCAAATTTGAGCACATTTTGTTCAGACTTTGGATCTGTTTCTGCAAAATGAAAACTGTCAGAAACTGCCAGGATACCTCCAACTCAGTACAAATCAGCAAGGTAAATGAACAAGCTTTCTCCTCCCAGGATCTGTGTAACCAAACCTAAGTGTTTTGGTAGCTGAGCTGAGAGCACCCAGTGCTAATGCATGCAGGAGGGCACTGTGGGGATAGGACAGCCTTCATCTCTGACTGGTTGGATGGCACCTCCTGTGAACAGCCAGAGAGCTGGATACCCTTGTGAAACTGTGGAGGAAACCAAACCTCAGCTAGGGTCAGCTGGAGAAATCTCAGACAGGAGACACAGCAAAAAAAAAAAGAAAACTGTCAAATGGAAGGGTGAAGGAAGCAGCTAAAGGGCATCTTGTGCCCTAGGGATAAGAGGCAGAAGTATCAAACTCTTCTTTACCTACCTGTGCCGCATCAGGGCTAATTCGAGCTGCATCTGTGATCAGCTGCTTCTCCTGCTCCTCCACCTCAGGGTCAGGCTTAGTTCGAAGATGGTCGGGCACTACTTCATGGCTGAACACCGGCACACGTCCCTCTGTCTGCCGCTGCAACAGTGGGACAAGCCTCGCTCAGAGCCTCTTCCTCCAGCCCAGCACTCAGGCAGCTCCAGACCAGGGCACAGGCCATGGTGCTGAACAAGGCTAGTGGGGAAACCTTCATCTGAGGAGCATTAGGAAGTTTCAACAACTTGTCTAGGAATTTGCACTGTGCTTGTTTAGTCGCAGTAACATACTTATGAACAGCAACACCTTCTGTAAAGTGTATCCAGTGCAAGTGTTTGTAGGTGAAAACCCCACAGCAAAGCAGCTCTCACACAGAAGTACTTGTTGCCTTTCCTTCCTTTACACCCAGACCTGAGGAATGCCCAGCACAAATGAATGACAAGCTGAATATTCAGGCACTCAAGCACCTTCTGATACTCAAGGGACATGTCTTACCATGATCTCCTCATCGCGGTCTGGAGACAGCACTAGTGGGATGATCACCTGGTTTCGCAATAGTGGGGTCTTCTCATGCTTTAGCACTTTATTCAAGGTGTTCAGCTGTCCTGACAGCAATGCAAAGCTGTCCAGAACTGAAGGCCTGGAAAAGCAAATAAAGAAGATAGAACACGGAAAGGGAATGCCACAGAGGGCTTTTCTCTCTTTACTCATATGGCTGAGGAATGAAGAAATAACACTATTAGTCCTCAAATCAGCCTACTTCAGACAGTAAGCAGTAAAATCTAGTGCTGAATATGCAGGTGTGGACAAATCCCAGTCCTTTCTGGAAATGGCTCAAATGCATCAAATACCTCAGGGACATTACAAGCAGTACCACTGAAAGTGGCAGTTGTTTGGGATTTCAGTAACATACACAGAAGCAATTCTTTCCTTGTCACTACCTCTCTCAGTGAAATTCTGGAGCAAGGTCTAAGAAATAATTTCATCCCAAAGCAGTACAGCCAGGAGAAAAAATACTTATAGCTTGGCTATCCAGACTAAAAAATAATGAAGCTAAATAACTGATCATGTTTTCAAGGAGGTCATCTTCAGCTTGGTCTTTGGTCCATCCGCTCTCCTCCCTTATGCAACATTAACTATAAATGTTAACTTATCTGTGAAGCTTTGCTGCAGTGGCACACACTAAGATACCATACAGTTTATTAAGCTGCAGCTATAACATCTTTATGCTCCACATTCTCCAGGAAGAGAATGCCATCTTGCAAGTCTCTCAAACTGCGTGGTAAAGCAAAACTAGCGAAACACAAAAGCTCAGTTTATATCAGAGCCATAAAAAGCTGGAAAAGGTCAAGAAATGCAGAAAGAACTATTGTTCATTTTATAGTGTATGTGGGTCTCTAAGGTGCTTCATCTGAGAACGTCCACACACTGCAGATGCAAGTCTAGTTCCCATAAAATGTCAGGATTAAAAGGTGTTAGCATGACTCTTGTTACTCTACAGCATGAAGCCAATGGATTTCAACTGGTTTTCTGGTGGAAGATGTGTAGTGGTTCCTCCAGCACAAATGTGAAAAGAAAATTTAAACCTACTGACAGGAAGCCAATGTTTTTCAATAAATCCTTTGAGCAAGAGCTTTGGCAGTGATCAACAGTGAGACACCTTACCACGTGAGTCGGTCATACTCGTTCTCCAGCTTGTAGATGAAACTGACCAAGGAGTTCTTCAGGTCAGCCACCTGACTGATGAGCGCCTCCAGGGTCAGCTCCAGCTGCTTCTCCTCTCTCTAAAAAAAAGGCAAGACAGACAAGGGAGGAGGACAAAGGCGTGAATCCACACCCACGCATCCATAATCCAATCAGTCCTACAGACAGCCTCCTTTTCAGAGGAAGCAGAGACATTGGAGATAAAAATCCTATTATTTTACACTGACCCCTTTCCCTTGGGTCATACTACTTAGGCAAGAGACTTGTGCCTGAGACAAATGCTTGACCAGCTGTCCTGTTAAAGATCTAGATGAGTGTAGTGAAGAAATCATCACTTACATCTACTTTTTACCACATCTGGCAAAGTCATCAAAGTTAGCTCATGCCACGTCTGTAAGCCACTTAAGCTAACCCAGCTCAAAGAAGATTAGCATTCCCTCAGCCTTTCCTGACAGCAGCTGTGGGTGCTGTGATGTCTTCATCCAAAACAGTCTTTGCAAAATGAGTAACAGCTCCATGGACTAAAGACTTCAGTTTGTGCCCTTCACCTCATTCTTTACTTTCTTTCTGCTCACATGGCACTTCCAGCTGCCAAGGAAACTGGCAGCTCCTCGTGCCCCTCGGGCTGCGGGAGGCCCTGCCATGACACACACCCGTGCTATACCCAGACACGCCCCTCACCTCCTGCCTTTTCCTGGGATTACATTGTTTAAGAAATCTTTCCCACTGACATCCCCTTCCGGGTGGGGGAGGACAGTGACAGACAAAGTGTCAGGACTGGGGATCTGTTGCCAAAGACACCAAGGCACATCCTTGACTCTTGCAAAAACTGTCTAAACTTATCTACTCGAACTTACTCATACTACAGTATTGCGTAAAATATAATTGAAGTCCCAGCCCTAAGGAACCACTCGTGTAAGTTGAGAACTACAATAAGAATCCATGAGGAGGTTGGGACAAAGCAATCAAATAATAGAAAGGGAATACCGATTGGGAAAGCAGATAGAGTGACTCAGGCTGTTGGAATGCTTGCGATTGTGTTTGTTGTTGCTCTGTTCAAATACACTGCCCCAGTGCAAGCTTCACGGAGAGGTTATCAGGCACTTTCCATGTTCGTGAAAACATAATATTATTCTATTTTATTTGTACTCTGATAAGTTGGTAATCACTGACGGGACTTTATTTTACTTTAACCACCTTAGAATAAACAGCTGAATCAACCTTATTAAAATTTGATCCCCAGTCCATGGAGTGGATTCATGTAACAGGTTGCTGCTGGCTGTTCCACCTAGAGATAAAAGCACTCTCCTTCACCTTGTGACGGGACTAGTCAGTTCCTGTCCAATTAAGAAACGTGCCTACAACTGTTTGTGCACGCTGTGTTTGTGCAAGGAGGCTAACTACGGCCTGTGTTACAAGCTGGGCTGGTAGCCAGTGTTTTACTGCAGGGGTGCCAGGCACATGCACCCAGGGCAATTCCCCTGGCCCGCTGCCTGTGCTTATCCAAGAAGCCCTCAAGAGGATGAATGAAACCCCACTGCGCAAGGACCGCTCTCACGGCAGCAGTGCACTCCAACCCTCCTTCCCTAGGTTCTTTCCAAAGCCATTAGGAGCTGGAAGCAGACACAAGCAGCGCAATAAGCATACAATAAGACTGAGCAGTGATTCCAAGGAATGCTGTGCCTCTCCAAGGGGACACTTAAAGGAGTTTGTTAGCAATGCTAAATTGTGCCGAGGTAGTAAAGATAGGGCTTATGGTAGGGGTTCTGAAGGACCTCCCGATATGGAGCAACTGAGAGGTAAAGGTGAAATTCAGAGTAGGTGAAGATAAAGCAATGCAGGCGGCAAAACAAATGGAAAAAAAAATCCTGATGGGCAAAACAAAGGGGGAAAAAACCCCCCTGACCTTCTGTACACAATGACATTATCTGAGCTGATAACGTTGTAACTCAGCAACAACATCTCGGGATTATCTGAGGGTAACCCATGAAAACATCTGCCCAAATGCTGAAAAGGCGGTCAAGGAAGTAAAAGCAACCACAGGATTTATTAGGAAAGCAACAGAAACTAAGCATCATTATGTCACCACATAAATGCATGCCTCCTTTGCATCTCGAATATTACACGTCACTCTTGTCCCTCAAACTGGAAAGGGATAGAGTAGGAATTTGTACTAATAAAGGCAACGAGGATGATGAAGAATATTCATAGTTCCAAAAAAAAAAACCCAAATCAGTAAAAAAACAGTAAAAAGACTGGTACGAGCAAGTGGTTGAAACGAGGAGAAATAATGTAATAAACCCTATAAATGAGGAATAGCCGGACAATTCATTTTCACTTTCTTTTCCAGCAGGACAACCAGGAAATCTGCATGACGCCAGCAGGCTGCGGTTTCAAACAAACCAAAGGAGGTGGACCTTTACAACTTGTTAACCTGTCATTAACCTCCGCAACTCTTTTCTTTGGACAATACGGATGCTGCAAATTCAGAGCACTTAGTAAAGTAATTAGGTTCTTTTCCCATTAGCGTCATTTCATTCAAGCGGGACCAGGGCACTCAGCTGTGCACACACTCACCCCACAGCCGTGCAGCAACACGGGGCTGCTGCACAGAACAGCGTCGCACCGGCTGCTCGAGGACGAGGACGGGCCCGGCCTCCCGCCCAGGCTGCCCCGGCCCCGGGTGGGCTCGGCCCCCGCGGAGGTGCCCGGCCCCGCTCCCCCCGGCCCTCACCTGCATGGCGGCGATGGCGGCGGCGATGGCGGCGGCGGCCCCGCCCCGGTGTCCCGGGAGAGCGGCACTTCCGGGGCGGGGCCGCGCGGACATGGCGGCGGCCGAGCGGCCCGACGGGGAGGTGGGAGCGGGGCCGGGGAGC
>VXBT01013480.1:2497396-2555178 GCA_013400235.1 Oriolus oriolus
GAGGAGGCTGGGCACGTGTTCCTCCTGATGAAGAAGGACTATCGCATCTCCCGCAACGTGCGGCTCGCCTGGGTGCTCAGCCGCCTGCACCAGGTGATCCGGGCCGTACCCGAGCCCGAGCTGGTGAGTTGGTGCTCAGGGCTGGATGGTGTCACCGCGCCTGGTGCTGCACCACCCAGCAGCACCTGCACCCTTCAGAGCATTTAAGCCCTGTTCCTTTCTCTGATTCTTCCTTTGGTGTGGCTTGATGTTCTCTCATGTACCGTTTGCTTGTTCTGGCAGGTGAAGTCAGAAAATGAGCTTGATGTTCTCAGCATCCTGCCTCACGGGTGGCAGCCGGACGAGCCGGTCCAGCCCAGGCCCTACCTCCTCGTGCCCTCTACACGGGTCACCTTCCTGGCCCGCCAGTACCGATTTGTGATTGAGCTTGATCTGAGCCCTTCCACGGGGATCGTGGTAAGAGCAGAAACTGCCTCTCTGGGGTGTTCTGCATTAAAAGAGAAACCCATTTATATTTGCTGAGAAAACCCATTTATATTTGCTCTCAGTGTCAGTCATAACATTTGCAGAAGTCTTGCTTTTCCCAGGAGGGAGCCATGCTGTGCCCCTGGCTGGGAACTAAATGGCAAATCCTGTTTCTCCATTGGATGCTCAGTGTGTCACTTCTGTTTACTAGAGTTGTCACTTTAATGCAGCTGCCATTGCAGAAGGATGTTTGCTGTTGACTCTGCACAGCGGAACAACCAGCAATGAGACTGAAGGTCCTAGAAGGTGAAAAAGCTGTTCCCTTTCTCTGTTTCCGTAGGATGACTCAACAGGGGAGATAATTTTTGATGAAGTGTTTCACGCCCTTTCCCGATGCTTGGTGGGGTTATTAAGACCCTTTCGTATCCCTGGTTCAGACATTATCTACCAGCCGGAGATCTTTGTCACCATCCAGGTGTATTCCTCCATCATTGGCCTGCAGTCCCACCAGGTAAAGTTCAGGCTCTCTGCTGGCACGGCGTGAGAAGCTTGCTGTGCTTTGCAGGCGTCCTTTGAGCACGACGAAAGCAGGGGCAGGTGGCAGCTGGGCTCTGTTATCTGTGATGCTTCAGGCTTATATCACTGAAACGTGTGGCCTGGCGTGATGCAGAAGTGTATGTAAGCAACTTCTGCTTTCTGAGCAGGAAGCAGAGGTTTCTCTGGAGGATGCTGCCCTCAGGCAGGATCCTAGAATTGGACCACAGGGAATATTTGCCTCATGTCGAATGTGTGCTTGTTGTTGTTGTTGTTTGGGCATTGTTTTTGTTTTTAATTTCTGTTGATTAATTCTTTTTGCTTGTTTTAATTAGCTTGAAGCATTCAAGCAGAGCTTGTATGACCAAAAGCTTGTCTGCCTGTTCCAGCTCTGTAGCAGTGGTTAATTCAAAGATAATTGCCTCTTCCAACAAACCTTGGTTTTTTTGCACTGGTCTGAATATGCTTCTTGCTGCAGGGAGCAGTCAGCCCTAGTGTTGAGATTTTTCAGTGAGATTTTACTTGTGTCAGGGCAGGTCTGTTTAATAAATTCAAGTCTGTTTTATGGGGCCAGCTTGGTTTTTGAAGTTCATCCTTGATCTCTTCCACCTTAGAGTATTTTCATGTAACTTATATGTTTCTGGTGGTGTATTTCATCCCTTTGCTAATACCAGGGAAAGTGTGTGGTAACAGGAGGAAGCTGTTAGTCTATGCTTGTTCCCTCGCTCCCCTTCCCCAGCCCTCCCTGCCCAAGCCTTCTGCCAAGGGTTTGTGTTGTACCTGAGGAGTGTGGCCATCGCTTTGGTCTGTTCTGAGGTGCTGCTGGAGTAAGCGTAGCAGGAAATTCTCCATTTGCCATTGATGTTTTGTGTGTCATCTTGTGCAGCAATCCTGCAGACATCATCGTGCTGTGCCTCAGTATCTCCCTTATTTACACTATACTGAGGACTCTGAAGTTGCTACATTTTTCTTCTTTAGATCTCTCTAAATTCCTACTTTGTATATGAGGCCATGAACTGTGATCTCTGGGTACAACTGGATAATTATGTTTCTTTTATGGAGGAAAAGGCATCTGTGTGTATCACTCACCCAGGAAAGACTCTCTGTGGTAATCATTTATTTCTCTTATGTCACTAGGAGATCTTGCCCGTATGAGGCTGAGGGAATGTGGATAACATGCAGCATCCCACCAATCTGCTGAGGTCTTCGTCTGCATGTTGTATCTTCTTTGCCTCCTGGTTGTGGACAGGGATTGCCTGTACCAGGGTGACATCTGTAAACACAGGTGTCATGCCTGTCACCCTGGGGAGTTTCTGTGGTAGCAGGCTTACTCTGTCACATGACTCAGCCTCTTTTGTAATGTCCACTCTGATTGTTTCTTTTCTTTATTTCAATTTGCTGTTCTTCTTGGAAGGAGGATAATTTGATCAGTCTATAGGTGATGTAGATTAGAATAAACAGTCCTTCCTTAGTATCCCACATCACTTTCTCCTGACAACTGCTTATTCTGGAGAAAGTCAAATGAAGTAGAAGTTTCTTGCCCAAGAAGGAGATTTCCCAAAGTATGATGTAAGCATCTGCAGTGGGGTGCACAGCAGATGCCATGAGACACCACTGCTCACAGGCAGTTGTCTTTGAGCAGGGACAGAGAGAAGTGGCCTTTGCTGTACCTGTGCTTTGTCAGGGACATGTTTGAACTCCACTGTGCAGAACTGTGTTCCTGTGTACCATCTTGGGGCTGGTGCTATAAAATCTTAACTTGGTGACTGACATGCGTGTCCTTGGGCCAGGTACTGTTCCAGGGCTGCCAGCTGGATGAGACGAAGCGCGAGGCCTTTCTGCACCAGGTTTACACACAGCTCTGTGCCTTTGAGAACAAAGTGGCGGAGATGCTTCAGCAGCAGTATGAACCCAAACCGCAGGTAAGGAGGGCAGAGGTAGTTGGGCTCTTTTGGCTTCCTGGAGATCTGCACTCTGAGGCCCTTCTGAAGTGGGGTGGCAAGAGGAACAGCAGCATAGGTTTGCAGAAGGAGCAGCTAAGGAGTTGGTGAGATAATGTTGTGGGATCCAGTAATGAGAACTGAGCACTGAGGAAGCAGAACCATTAAGTGTTTAGAAGGAGTGGTGAGGGTGGTCACTTTCCCTAAAGTTAATGTGCAGTAAGATGGCCTGACTGTCTATCGTGGGAGAAATGGTAGGGTGTGCTTTCTCTCTGAAAAAGATGGTGGGAGAGGTGATTAGGTCCATATTATTAATCTATAAATAGCTGTGAATATGCCCTTAGCCCTTGTTACATTTCTTGAATGAAAATACTTCCTTGTTACCATGAAAACTGGCAGTGAAATGGAATAAACAGCCGGTGCGGTTTCAAGTACTCCTTGGAATCTGTGACAGATGCTGCTTAGTAGCCATGGATATATGTATCAGCATATTAATGATAGAATCCTAGTATGGTCTGGGTTGAAAGGGACATTTAAAGATCACCTTCCTCAACCTGCTGGCCATGCTGCTTTTGATCTTCTTGCAGTCACAGTCATTGTTGGTCTGGCTGAGGTTATTTAGTCCTTAATTAGCATTAGTTGTTAGAGTTTGGGCAAAAAGGAAAAAAAAAAGTCCCAAAATCAGATGACCAGGAGGATGCTCGTGGTGTATTGCAGTTGCATATCTGAAGTGCTGGGAATCTCACATTCTAGCTGAAATTTGTATGTTTAAGTGCTAAAACTGCCAGTCCTGAAACAGAAAGTAGATTGCCGGAAGTAAATACCTCGACTAGTGAGACCAGGTGGTGTTTTTGCAGTGCTTTGTTTGCATTCCTGCTTGATGCAGTATTTCTCTCATGGTAAACTACCCTATAACTTCTTCCATGCAAATGGAGGAGAGAGACGCTCTTGCAGGCCAGAGGGACTGGTGAGTCCTGCCACAGGGTGTGGGGTGGAGGTGGGAGGCCCCAGGGGAAGGGCAGGGACTGAAACTTTTTTCACTTTTGAAGTTGCACTAGCTGTATCGTTGTTAACAAGTGTCTGAATTTAAGGCATCTGGCAAATTAAAGTGACGGATAGTCAATATTTTTTGCTCACAGGCACAGACTGCTCCCATTTGTGCACAGCAGAAGTTTTGTTAGTTCTCGTTTTCTTTTCCCAGCTCCAGTCATCTGTAGCTTTGCGGGAGGGGGGTCTCAGCCATTCTCTGCATTAGCAGTAAAAATGAAGCAATATTTTATTACAGCTTTGAACTGCCAGAGCCTTATGGGGATTAAGGGACTATGAATACAGTAGGTTTCTCACTGGTGCAATTATACAAATTTCAGGCTTTGCCTAGGGGATATTTTTCATAGAAGGTGCAAGAGGAGCCTTCCTGCATTTGTTTATATCAATGCTGCATAACGAGGGCCATTTCAGTAAAATGCATAGGTACTAGACTTTTTCCTTATGAGGCCTCTTGCCCCCTCTGCTGCAGAGCTTCGCAAGTGAGACATAGCTGTCTCTGCCTCTCCAGTGTTTGTGGGCTGAATAGAGTAGATTAAGGGGATGCTGAATAGCTGCAGCTTCTACTAAATGACAAGGGGAGAAAAAGGTATTTACCATCTCTTTAACTGGGAACTGCTTTGCTCCACAGGAGTTTTAGTGACCCTGAAGTGTCTCATATTTCCCAGTCTATGAGAAATAAGCTTAGAATAAAGCTCTGAGTATGCTGTCCCTCCACCTTCAAGCAGCCTTGCCCAGCTGTTCTAAGGGGCCCAAGTGACCAGGATTTTAAGAGCACCTGCAAGTTAAAGCTACAAATGGAGCCTGCTGCAGTGTTCCAGAGTACCATGGGAGTGCCAGACCAAAGGTGTTTGGAAGAGCGAGGACTAGAGCTAGACTGAAATCTGCCCTATGGGGCCTTGTGGGTTCTTTTAACTTTTCCAGGTGGATTTATCCCCCCTGAGCCAAGAGAGCCCTGGTGACGTGCAGGAGCCATGTGGGAGGAAGCCCAGCGTGTCTGTTGTCACTGCCGACGTCGGCCTGGTCAGCATGGTCCGGCAAGGGATCCTGGCCCTGCAGCTGCTGCCCTCCAACTCCAGCGCAGGTTGGCTGCGTCCTCGGGGTTAAGGTTTGCCCGGTTGTTTGCGAAGGGTTGTGTTGCTCCTGCCATAGGCTGAGGTTAATGTTTTGAGGACTGGTGCGTGCATGGACCCTTCTGTTAGGGATGAAATTTCAGCAGAGCCTTTTACGCTGCATTCTGGGGGAAAATTGTGGTGGTGGGAATGGGGAGGACCACACTGTGCCGAGTGCCGTGTGTCAGTGTTGGGGAGTTTGTGAGGCAGTACGGCTGTGACTGCTGCTCAGGGCAGCCTGGGGTGTGAAGAGCCGTGCCCTTTCTGTGTGCTTAGCTGTACCTAATCAGGATGTTTGCCAGCTCCATGATGCTTTGGAAGCTCTAAACCAGCCTCAGGATTTTCCTTCTACTTTTACCCTGCCTAAGCTTTATCTCTGGTGGATTTACTGGGAGAATGATAGCTGTTTGAGATGGAAGATGCACTAAGATGCTGCCTTGTTTACAGGTATTATAATAATTACGGATGGTGTGACCAGTGTCCCTGACGTGGCTGTGTGCGAGACTTTACTCAACCAGCTGCGCAGTGGCACGGTGGCCTGCTCCTTTGTGCAGGTATGTCTGCTGGTACCTGGGAGTGTGGGTGCCAGAGGGAGGCAGGTGGTGGTGGCATTTACCTCCAGAGGAGAAGAGGGGACCTTCTGTGCCTGTTTGAGTCCTTGACCAGCCATCTGCCTTGTCCTCAGCACTGCTGTTCTCACTCAGGTGTCTCCTTTATCCATCCCATAGGTGGGCGGTGTCTACTCCTATGACTGCAGCTTTGGCCACGTTCCCAACGTGGAACTGATGAAATTCATTGCCATGGCCACTTTTGGTGCTTACCTCTCCACGTGCCCTGAGCTGGATCCCCTGAGCCTGGATCTGAATGTGTATCACAAGGCATTTCTTCTGTACTCCTTTCTGCGTACTGGGGAGTCCCTGAATCCAGAATATTACTGTGGTGAGGAATGTGCATGTCCTTCTTCCAGCAGATGGATGTCTTAAAGCACCTCTCTTTGGGGTGACTCCCCAGGCTTGGTTATGCTGATACTCTCCCTTGTTGTGCCTTCTGTAGGCTCTGAGCACAGTTGGTCACACAGCCTCACCTGTGAATCCCCTTCTGGTTCCAGGAATTGGGTGGACCAGGGAAAAATAATGTCCCATTTTTCACCATTCCCGTGGCTCAGCAGTCTGCAGTTAGGCCCACTGTGTTGGGACTTGGAGGGGGTCAGAAGCTCTTGCCCACACTTCTGTGCACACTGGCTAGCTCACAGGTGGGGATGTTCTGGAGAGCTTGTCCTAACAGGGCTTGTAGATGGCAGTTTGGATGGAAAAACTAGACCCCTGAGAGCTGTCCCAAATGCTTCTCCTGGTTGTTCTTGTTTTGTGACTGATAGTGAGTGAGAGTGTGCCAGGAGAGATTAGTTCAGTTACCAGTAAAACATGGAAACACCCTTTCATGTCCCAGCGATATGCTGGTGCCATCTGCTCTTTCTGTAACTTGGCAGTAGAAGCCACATAAACTGGCAAGTTTGAAGAGAGCTGGCTTGGGACTTGGAAATGTTGAATCTTAAAAAGATCAGCTGTTAGTGGTTTAAGCTCAAGGCTTCCACATCCCAATACCTTTTAAAAAGCACCTGGGAACTTAAAATTTTCCAGGGAAATCAGTAAAGCCCCAAAGCTTGCTGTGTGACTGTTGAAACAGATGTGCAGTTTCTGCCTGTCTAGGCTGGATGTGGAATTCCAGTGCGTGCCTTGTCACAAAAGCTGTCCCAGAGGAAGCAGTGCCTGGCACCCCACCCTGTCCCTTTCCCAGGCCTCTTGGCCACACTGATGAGCCTGTTTGCTGTATTGCAGAATCAAGAGTGGGTGTAAATAAATGGTGCCTGAAGGATGTACTGTTCTTCAGGCCAGCGAGTGTTCCTGGCAGCTTTTATGAAGCTCTTGGGGAGGCCTGTTGCTGCACGATGGGGCTCAGGGGAGCTGCTGCCTCACAAACCCATCTCTGCCATTTGCAGTGTCCCAGCACAGGCTGTTCAATGAGCACCTGGTGTCTGCAAGCAGCAACCCCGCGCTGGCGATGCGGAGGAAGAAGCACACGGAGAAGGAGGTGCACGCCGACCTCGTGAGCATTGTTTCGGTCCGGCTGCGCGAGGGCTACAGCATCCGTGAGGTCAACATCACCAAAGGTGACTCTGCTGCCTTGAGGGCTGGAGACTCAGATAGGACTCTGTTCTCAGCTGCTTAGAGGAAAGCACGGGGTCTGCCATCTCAGCAGAGCGGTGGTATTGTGGAGGAAGGAGCCATTTCCCCCAAATTCTGTTTTCATGAATGATTGCCTGCTGCAGGGCTGCTCAGTATTGAGTGGTTAGGCTCTTGCCAGACTTATCCTGTGTGGCTATGCCTCGGGAGGGACAGGCAGTGATGCTCTGTATCTTGGAAATGATTCCCCACAATTGCAGAGACACTAGTGACAGAACTGGGGTTTGCACAGAGTTTTTTGAGATTTCATCTATATTTCTCCTTTTTTTCATCCCTTTCTGGTTCTTTGCTAGATGCACTCCACAGTGTTGGAGTCCTTTGGTACAACAGGCTTAATGCCTCCAAACTACAGTCTTCCAAAGGAAGAAATTGGGCGAAACAAGGATATTGTTAGGTGAAAATGTCAGATCAGTCAGGACCATGATCAGTTCTGGAAGAGCATAAAACCTTCCAGTGATCCTGTTCTCTTACCTGACTCACAAGGCACCTGGAGGGTGAGAACTAGCTGCTGACTAGGGACCTTGAGGGGTTTGATTATCCTAAGCAGGGACAGTAAATCCTACCTAAATTTCCATCTCCAGCTGTGACTAGTGATAGTACTTTGACTAAAGGGGAGATGAAAAAATCCAAATGCAAACTTATTAGTACACAGAATGGGTTTTAGCTCAGAGAATCAAAGTCCGTGATCTAACTCCAAAACCATTCCAAATTTGCCATGTGATGTTTTCTGTGAATTTACTGTGGTCTGCCTAAAAAACATGTAAATACCTTCTGCCACTGCTCTGGTTGGAAGACTGTCCCAGAGCTTCATTGCTCATTCTCTAGCTTCCTTTCTGAACTCTAAAATTGAGGCCAAATTGGACCTGTGTGACTATTATTTTTAATTGTTTATCCTCCTTCTCTGACTTGGACAAACATATTTAATGATGTCTTCCTCCTTGTAACCTACCTTTTGGCAGGTTAATATTAAGCAAGCCAATATTTCACCTTTCGTTTGTAAGGGCAGGCTTTCTGTTTTGTTTATTCTGGTTAATAGCTCTTATTTTTTTTTCCCTTAAGTTGTTTTCTTTTCCGTTTGATCTCATGTTTCTCAAAACAGTTGGTAACAGTGTTGTAAGTGTGGTTTTATCAGTGCCTTGTTCAGCAGTGTTAACACTTCCCTGCTTCTGAAGTAAAATAACAAATCTAATAGACTGGGAATCACGTGAACTTTCTCCACTGCAGAAGTCCCTAAATCTTTCACACACCTTTTCTTTTAGCTGATGAGTCCTTGGGGGTGTTTTATTGGGTTTTCTTTGTTTAGTAGTCCCTGCATGTGCTGCCCTTCACATGACAGTACTCTTAAGTTCATCTTGCTCAGTTCACCTTCCTGTTCCTCTGTGATGCCTGGGAATTGCAGTTCTTTTGCCTTGATGCATCTTACAAATGGAATGTATCTAAATCACCTTTTTGGCGGGGGAAGATTGCTAGCAATCAGGTGGGATAATTTCTAAAGTTGGTCTTCCAGGAATCTCCCTAATTCCTTGTTTCAGGAATTTTCTGTTAAAAGTAATTATCTGCTAAGTTTTCCCAGTGAGACAGCTGTTCCAGTAGTGTCTGCAGATTGCTTTGACTAATGTAGGTGTGGCATGAGATTACTTTCCCTTAAATCCAGACAGATTAGATCCATTGCACTCTCCTTGTCTAGGACTGTCTGTGAAATAGTGTGACAAGTCCGTTCGTGTCCACGCTCAGTGTCTTTTATCCTTCTGTGCACGAGTTCACTCACAGCTTGAACAGTGCTGGATAAAAAGCCTTTCTCTTTAATCTGGCAGCAGTGCTGAAGTGCTTTTGGTGACTGTGTAGTCCTGTATAGAAATACTGGAAGAGCATTCACCAGGTATGAATCATTCAAAAAGCAGTCAGACAGGTTCACGTTGTATCTTTTTGCACAAAAGTGTAGCTACAACCTCTGGCTCAGGATATTGTAAAACAGTGAATTCCTGCACTCTGGAGGAATGTATTAGAAATACCACTACATGTTTCCATGCTCCCGGTATTTTCCTCCAGGTATTTGCCTGCTGGCTTTTACTCCTTGGAATGCTAAATGGATTGGTCTCCCATTTTCACATGAGCAGAGAGCAGAAGAGCAGCTGCTGGGTCAGAGTTGCCTTCTGTGGTGAATAGCTGTGGGCAGGTGCACAGGGAGGAGTAAGATATCCTGCTTCTTAAGGATAAGGATAAACATACACGATGATAATCTCCATTCTGCTTTCCTTTTCTCTTCGTTTGAGCCCTCTCTAGCTCTTTGCAGCTCAGGGGCTCCTTGAGCCAGAAATACTTCATGTATTTTTTAGAAGAAATTTAAAAATGAAATGTCAGAGGTATCAAAAACATAGAGTGTATTTCTATGCAGCATTCAGACTAGTAGCAAGTAATGTTGCTTAGTACTTTGGAAAGGCTAAATGCTCTGGGGAGTTGCTTAAAAATTTGCTGAACTAACAGGTTGAAGTAGAGTTGAGAAATGATCAGGACATTTAGGCATTCAGCACTGCCTTTGCTAAGGAAAAGCATGTATGGCTAATCGGAGTTCTCTGAGCCATTCTACAGAGAAGTGGATAACAAAGAACAGTTAATTAACCTGGATTGCCAAAACTTGCCAATTAAAGGCTGGTAAGGAGCCAGCTGGCTGTGAAGTGAGAAGAAAGAAGTGCAGTTGTGGACTTTGACACTGTTGCTTTTCTCCTTCATTTTACCAAAGACAAAATAGAATAAATAGCTAGTTTTGTGCTCAGAGTTGCCTGGAGAGGTTGTTCGTGATATTTATAAGTGCTCTGGTTACTCTCACTGTTTGATTTTTATATATTTAGGTATTTAGGAGGCAGCTTGGTTAGTTAGGAATGCAGAAGTGCTTGTGAAAGGGAAAGGAAGGTATGGAAGAGAAAGAAGCTACAGGGCCATGGTGTATAACTGAGCCCAGCTTTCTGTTTTAGTTTCTGGAGCATTGTCAGGGGATCTCCCTCTGTAACAACAAAAAAATTCTCACCGTTTTGTGTTGAGGGCAGCCTGGAGGATGGTTTTCCAAACATTGTCTTCCTCTGTGAATCAGACCAGCACAAGAAATGGCTGGGCACTAGCTGGCCAGTGAGAATGGCTATTCTCTAGTGACAGGAATTGGGAAGACAAAGTGAGCTTTCTGAAAAAGCAGAGCTGGACTTTGTGAAGGAAATCAAAATAGGAGAAATTTTATTATCTATAAGGTCAGGAACCAGAAAAAGCTAAAGATTCATGTAGGTGTAGCTTCAAACTAAGTAAATATTTTGCCTGTGTTTTTAGTTTTGCTTGTGTGGGATCATAGGAGTGAAGCCAGGATGACTAATGGAAACAGAGGTGAAAGTTGGAAATATTTTCATTTATGATCTAAGCAAATATGTGGGAATTTACTTACCATGTTTGCTGTTGATGAAGTAGATAGGCTTTATTATGAGAACCAAAATATTGTGCAGGAAGCAGTGGATGAGCCCTAAAGCAATAAGAGTGAGGTGACAGTATGAAATGAAAAGAGATGGATTTATGAATTCTTGTTTAGCCTCTCTGATAAATTAGACAATCTTCATAGGAAAGAACAGATGGTGCAGTCCTGGCAAGTGCATTTGTAATAACACAAACCATCCATTGTAGAAAGTATTAGTGACCTTAAATAAAATCCTACTAATCCCCCAGATGAAGTACAGGTAAAATATAGTATACACTTCTGATCATCTTTGTTCAAGAAAGGTGAATTCTTAAGGTACAGGAAAGTCTGGCTCTGTTAAGGGGAATGAATGTTCTGTCGCAGTAACAGCTGGAACTGGGTAAGGATTTCTTAGTAGTGCACACTCCCTGTCAATGTTATGGAAATGAAGCTTCTCAGAATAAAAATAGTTTAATCAGAAGAACAACCAAGCATGAATTTGGCATGTACTCTGGAAGGTTTCTTCTAAATGTTGATGGGGGAAGAGTACTCTGAGGGAGCCTCCCAGCAGGGACCATGAGAGCAAAAAGATGGCTTTACAGTGGAGCTCAATCAGCCTGTGAAGGGGGTGGCATGATGTGCCTCTGACAGCAGCAAATGCAACTCTGCAGGAAACAGAGCATCCAGGCTGATGATCTGTTCAGAAGGTTTCCAGCACATCCAATCACTTATCACACAAACGCTGCAAGTCTGGCAAACTATAGAGCAGGCTGGACATAGAATAGATGATCAAGCAGTCGAAATCGCAGCATGGTCATGTGTTTCCCTGGGATGTTTCAGTACAAATACACATGCACAGTCAGCAGGAGTGGGACAGTTCTCTGCTCTTTTGGCTCAGCGAGGCCTGCTGTCAGGTGTTTGTGTTAATCTTGTTAGACAGGCTCGCTGAAAGGAAAAGGTAAAAATTTACAGTTTGGACAATAGGTGAATATTCATTCTTAACAACTTTGGGAAGAGAATGTAAACATGGTGAGAAGCTTTGAAGACTGAAGTTCTAGATTGCATGAAATACAGTCTGTGCAGGATGAATAGAGATTAATTCAAGAACTAGGCCTCACCTTCCAGGTTGTTTATGATCTGTGTCCGTCAGATGTCTGTGTTTCTGCAGTGGGATGTATTAACTCTGGGCAGTGTGGATGACATAAGTTTATAGTTTATGGCCCTGCTCATCTGTGCAAAGCAACAGTTTTCTTGGAAACAAAGATGAGGCTGTGAAGAAGAGAGCCCATTGCAAATGTCAGCACCTCCTCTGAGTTTCAGTTGCCTTCCCTAGTGTAGGTAGTACATGTACACTTAAAGAATTGAGAGCTCTTTACCAAACACCTCAGTGCAAGCAAAGCCTTCCTCAGTTGGAGAGGAGAGAGAATGACTTCAGCTAAAGCAAACAGTTGTTAGATTACTTTGTTCCCCTCAGCAATCAAACGATCTCATGGTACTCTCGTGAATCCGTGGTCAGAGGTGAAGCTCAGATGTGCACAGAACAAGCGCCTGAACTTGCTCTTCTGCTCCCGTGCAGGTGGGTCTCAGCTGGAGGTGAAACTGGTGCTGCTTTGGAAGCATAACATGAGGATTGAGTACTTAGCTGTGACACCGTGGCCCCTGGACCCATCAAAACGCAGCACTTGGGTGGAAGTGACAATGGAGGGAAGCTATGACATTTTGCATGACATCAGTTGCACCATGAGGAAGCCTATCACCAGTTTGTACCGCACCACAGTCATCCGACGCTTCTGGAACACCTTGCAGAGGTGAGCTGGACCATGCCCGGCAGTTTCCAGTGTCCAGCGTAAACAAGTAATTCCTTCCTTGGCATGCTGGGATGAAGGTTTTGCAGGTGGCCATCCCAAACCAGGGTTCAAAAGGAATGGGCTCTGAGGAGGAGACATGACTGGTAACAAGCTTGCTGTCTGGCCAAGGAAAAGACTCGAACTGGTCTGTGATCTAGCTTGTAAGGGTGCTTCAGGGTGATGGTATTGCTGCTCCTGAATCTGGGATGCAAACCTTACCTCTGACTGCCATCCCATGGGGGTCCTGTGTTCTTACAGCACACCCGTGCAGCTGTGCTGCGTGGTCACTGGGAGAGCAAACACATCACACATTGTGTCTCTGGGGCTGAAGTGCCTGGGGTCATAACTGTTTCCTGGCCAGGGTGGCTGTTACTCCCAGCTGTTCGGCAGATTCCTTTTCTAGCACTTCATTTCCGACTCTGATCATCCTCTGTGTGTATGAGGCTGCTGCACTGGAGCCCCTTTAACACACTCTTTGTACCTGGACGTGGAGTCACAGCATTACCCGAGGAAGCTCTGTTGGTGTAGATGAGCTCCCAGTACACAGGGAGTGCTGTGTGTGCAAGCTCTGCGCTGACTGGGGCAGCAGGGGGGAGAGCACGGGCTTTTGTGGCTAACTGCCTCTTCTTTTCCAGCATTAACCAGACAGATCAGATGTTGGTACATCTGCAGTCTTTTGACACAGTCCC
Source organism: Oriolus oriolus (assembly GCA_013400235.1). Lineage (NCBI taxonomy): Eukaryota > Metazoa > Chordata > Aves > Passeriformes > Corvidae > Oriolus > Oriolus oriolus. The sequence goes on from VXBT01013480.1 coordinate 2,510,701, forward strand.
AGAACACTTTACCATTCCTGAGAGCACCAAGAATGGGGTGCCCCTGTTCTACATCCCCCCAGGCTCCACCACTCCGGTATGTTCCCTCTCTGTCTGTTTAATGTGGGACAGGTTGTCTCCCCTGTCTGTTCTTGTACTCAGGCTTCACCTCTTGCTCATCTTGTCTTCATCTTATCCTGCTCAATCAGAGAGTTCAGGTGGGGTGCAGTGAACATCCCATGCCATGCATTTCCCCCTCTGACACATCACCCTGTGTCTCCACTGATGCAGCTACACCTCTAAGCCCAGCAGCAAGTCTCCTAAGTGTGCCGTGAAACCTTCTCCTGTAGTGCTGTGATGTGTGAGACTGATGAGAAGGCTGACACGCTTGCTTTTGCTGTGCTTTTTCAGTGGATACCCCATAGGCATGGAGTTGCTGCTGGCAGTGCAACCAGTGCCCTGGAGATGTAGCTCAGTGCTGTCAGGTGAAGATACACGATGTGCTGAATAGTTGTTTAATAGGCTCATTGCTCTGAGCACTCATGTGGAAGGTGCAAGAGAGATACTTGTCATCTGCACAGCAGAAACTAAACAAAGTATGAGCTAATAGTTTCCACTGCAAAATTCAAGCTCATTGAAACTCACTAAGCAGAAGAGCCAGCATATTATCTGTTCCCTGCTACCAGTGTCCTTGGCATAGATGGAAGAGGACTAGCAGATAAAGCTAGGGGAGCTTTAATTTCAGAGAACTATCCCTTTTATTTTATTGTTTAAGCCCTTCTTTAGGTTTGCCTATGTAGAGTTATGTATCCCACAGTATATCTGGAACATCCCATCTTATGGCTAACCAACACTGTATTTCTGTGTCAGCAGAGTTGCTGTAGTTGGTGGAATCAGTGTCACCATACAAACCTATTAGAGTTGCCCAATGCCACCCATTCTGGCACCCTATTTGCCTGAGCACTCTCAGATAAGTAATCTCAGTGTTTAATTACTTTGCTGACACAAGCCATATATCCGCCTCTCAATCAGAAGGCACACCATTACATATGCCATCTTTTTCGTGGTTGATTTACTTGATGCTAAGTAGTTAAATTCCTAATTAACTTGACATTTCAGGAGCCTAATTTATTTTTGCTTACGCTGTACTGCCTGTTTCAATGCGAACACACTTACTCTGATCCGAGGAAATTACCCAAAGCCAGAGATGTGGCCTCCTTGGCCTACAACAGCTCAGCTGCTGGAGAAATTCTTACTCTCTCTGGGTGTAGCACTTTCATGCTGAATATTGTCCTGTCATTTTCTCAGGTGTTATCTCTGCAGCACAGTGGGTCTGACTCAAGCCATTCCCAGTTTGCCTCGTACTGGAAGCCTATCCTTTCCATGGATGCCAACTTTTGGCAGAGGTGGCTGCACATGCATCGTATAGTCGTCCTTCTGGAGCATGACACGTACGTAATGAGCAGGGCTGAGCTCATGTGCACACTGTGGGCCCGCCTGGGAAAGCAGGGTGTCCAGTTCAGCCCAGATGAGGAGCTGCAGCTCTTTTGCAGGTGCCTATGGCCAAGGGAAGGGTCTCACTAGTGGAGCCTGATGGATGCTGAAGGTTTGTTTATCTGGGAGGGACAGTAGGTTGGGAAGTCATCTTTGTTGAGAGTGGGAGGATATCTCAAGTCCCTCTTGGATTTTGATTTCCTGATTGCAGGGGGTGTGGGACCATTCATTTGGGAGCTAATGCACGTGCTTTTGTTTGCTGCTGGAAAATGTCTTTCCCGAAAACATTGCCTACCTGAGGCTGGTCCTAGTTGCAGAGTTATGTGAATAATAGTCATGTATTGCATGGAGAGAGATGGGATGCAAGGGATGTGCTTTCTGCAGTGTGGAGATTCCAGTGCACTCAAGGAGCATGGCTCTCTCCCGCGCTCGATTAGGGGAGGTGCTTGTTCGTTGGCTGCTGTGGGGGAAAAAGGCTGATAGACCAGTCAGAGTAGGGTGGATGTAGCAAAGCCTCTGTGGGTTTTGGGGGAAGAAGAGAAACTGCAGCTCTGAAATGACTTTCTGCCCCACCCTGCAGGCCTGTGCCCAAGCACCTGCACACGCCGGGCAACAACGGCCGCTACAGCACCATCCAGTGCCGCATCTCCCACTCAGCGCTCACCTCCCTGCTGCGGGACTGGAGCAGCTTCGTGCTGGTGGAGGGCTACTCCTATGTCAAGCTGATCCACGGGTGAGTGGCTCTGAAGCGGTGCCGTGTGGGGAGTCGGGCATGTGGCCGGACCAAGGATCTGGTTAGACCAGTGTGTGGTGATGGGCCTGGAGCAGATGTTTACAGGAGAGGATGAGAGCTAGACAAGGGGGTATGAAATCGTGCAGTTTCTGAACTGTTCCACTGTGTTCCAGGCACAGCCCAGAGGGAGAGGGAAGCCAGCTGGAGGGTTTCTGCATGCTAGAACTGATATATGTTATTGTGAAGTTGTGTGGGCTGTTTGGCTCTGGCGTGACAGAGCAGCAAGATGCATGCTGTTTCAGCCCTGTCTTAATCCCTCCTCACTAGGTCTGAGGATCCTACCCCTTCCTCCTTCTATGTGGTGCGAATCATCTCCAAAGCTCCCTGCATGGTTCTCCGGCTGGGGTTCCCCATTGGCACACCTGCACAGGCCAGGAACAAGGTGAGAGCTGGCTGTCTGCTTTGTGGCGTAGGAGCAGAACAAGAAGTTCTGAATGTGGAAATGGTGGGTAGATCACAGGCAACACTGTGGGCAGCTACCCTCTAATAAGTAACTACATGTTAAGGCTTAGATGAGTTTGAATCTACTGTAACAGAAAGGGTCAGTTAGGACAAACCTTCTTTGTTAAGTCTACGAAAGATCTAAACCCAAAGACTTGAAGATCAATAGAATATCTGGTCACATGCGTGTTTTTCCTACTGCTTAATTCAACTGTGGGCCTTGAAATGACTCAAAGGTTATCTAGTCTATCCTTCTGACCGAAGCACAATCAATACCATCTGTAAAGAACAGCAGATACTTGTCTGACTCATCTGTAGAAACCTCTGTGATAGATGCACTACATGTTCCCTGGGCCATCTCTTCCAGTACGTGTATATTGAATCTGCTGGGCAGGGAGGAGGTTAATAGTTAAAATGCAAACAATGCCCCACGTAAGCAGTACGGGGGGGACAAAAAATTAGTAACTGGGAAATGTTTTCAGGATAGAAGTCTGCCAGAAAGACTTTTAATAACCTTTTTGTATCAAAAGACATGGGCTGCCCTAGTCAGATGCAGAAGGTGGAGTTCACCACCAGTTATAATGGCTGAGACAAGTCTAAGTGTTCCTAGGTAAAGCATAAGTATGAGAAAGATGCCCTGCTATTAAACTGTGTGAACTTTTTAATATAAACAAGAGGTTTATCATTAAATCTAGATCTTTTATCTTTATGAAAGAAATCTTTGGTTTGTCTAACTTAGCTTTAGTGTTAGAGATTAGTCTGAGGAGAAGCTGACAGACATGGGAAGGACCATCTCTTTCTGAGATAATGAGCCCAGATAATATTAAATGTTCTGGCACTCTGGCAGATCTGCCCTTTAATGTCTTTAGGGGATCCAGGACTTGGGCACTGGTTGCTGGGCCAACATGTGGGCTTGGTAATGCCAAGTGACAGGTTTTTTTGAAGGAGTTCCCTCCCGCAGATATAAATTATTATCTGTTTCATGAAGAAGATGTGAGACAAGCTCCAGATCATTGCAGCAGGAGCTGTATGTAGGTCATAAATTGTATCATCCACATTTTTTTTTTTGCCTGCCATAGGGCTGATTAACTACCCAGTGTGGAGGATGGCAGTAGAACTTAGCCTGCTTTGTTTCAGGGAGAGGGACTTTTGTGCTGAGCAATTCAAATTTCCAGTGCTGAAGGAAGGGAAAGCACCTCGTACAGTCGGCTTTCAGAAGGTTTTAGGTGAGATTTTGTATAGGACACAACTGTAGAACCAGAAACTGCCTTGGGAAACAGAGCAAGGAAATTAAAGTACTCTGTTTCATCACAGCAGAAGCTCTTTGTGATTTTCCCAATCTTTTTTTCCAGGCAAAGGGTAGGGAATTTATTTGCCGAAAGGTAACAGATACTGAGCTGGGGAAATGTGCAGGTGGCACAAAGCTGTTTCAACCTTTGTGCTTTGGTGACACCTAAGCAGCACAATGGTGGCTGGAAGCCAGTATAGATAACTGCAAAATAGTGGGATTTGGGAGCTTAAACACTGTTAGTGATTCAGTGGTATCAGTATGAAACCACAAAAGGGACCCAAGTAGCAGCATAGTGCAGGAAAGAGCTCTTGTTTAATATTTGGGCTTGGGGACATTCTTTTCCTTGAAAAAGACATAGTAATGATGGGAAAAGTTACTGAAATAATTAGTGTTGAGGAAGATGGAAAACTGCTGTTTTTCTGTTTGCCTACAATGGTAATAAAAATTGAAAAATGTTGAGCAAAGATCACGAGAGAAACCTAACCATAGAAATTTCAAATAAAACACTGGGATATTATGGGAATCAGATGCTGGCGTGGGTAGAACCATATTCAGAGCTGCTAAAAGCTAAAAAGAGTAATCAGGAAGTCACTGTGAAAGTATCTTGGAAAAAATTAACTTCAAAAATAACCCAGGCTCCTGAAACCTTTTGCCATAAAGGTTTGATAAATGAACATGATAGTGGGGGAATACATAAGACAGAGCCAGACTTTTCCCACAGCTGATAGGGACTAGTTTACATTTACTGTAGGCTGTTGAGGAGAGGAGGGAAGAATGAGAGTGGGTGCTTGGACTGCTTCTGTGGAGGAGCTGGCATGCGATTAATTTGTTTTTAATCTGAGTTTTGGAAAGCAACTTCTTCAGCCTTGAAATAGTCTTGGGGGTTTTTTAACCTTCCTTTTGCTTTTAAAAATACTTGCAGTTGTTAAAATAGGGACCAAAGAGCCTTGTGTCATCTTGATCTTGGTCTTGCTAGTGCCTCAGAAGTAAAATGACCTTTAACTCCTGCTCTTGTGTGTATTGAAGGAGTGTTCTATTCCTTTTGGTCAAGCTCTTGTTCTAGACACTCATTTTGAGTAGTTTATGTCTCCAGATGAAGTTGCTCATGTTTACCTTTTGCTTTTGCCATGACAGATAGTGGAAGAGTTACGGGACCGAATCTTGCAGCTGCGCTTTCCCCACAGAGTCCAGAGCAAGGAGGCAACTCCAAAAGCAAAGAGGAAAATGTTGGGCAGTAGTTCTCCCTCCAAGTCTCCACCTGTGGCTGGGGCCCAGTCAGCCCTCTCTGACAGGCCCTGCCTTGTTGTGCTGCACAAACCCTTGGAGAAGCTGCTTATCAGGTAGTGGTGGAGTAGCAGGCTGTCAGCACAGCCCCCTTGCCCTGGGAAGTGGGAAGGAGGAAGGTCTGTGCATGGTGCTGTCAGTTGTAGGATGAGGGTGCTGTGAATGAAACTGGTGCTTGTTGGGGTGGGTTTGGGTTGCATGGCTGTGAGTTGCAGCAGGGGTTCCTGGTGGACAGACAGATTTGTCACTCCTAATTAAATGTGATATAGAAGTAAATTTAGTTACTGCTGTCTGAGCAGGATCCTGTGCTGGGCCAGCCATGTTCTGCTGCTGGAAGACTCTGTCCTGGGCTCAACAAGTGGGTTGTGAACCCAGACAGCTCTGACTCTGAACAGAAAAAAAAAATGCAGTTTTTCCATCTCAGCATGCCACACTTCTGCCCTCTCCTAGGTATGAGAAGCTGCCTTCTGACTATCGAGCCCCCTTCATTCTCAACCTGGAGCATCCCCCCGTGTCTGGTCCCCTCACCATGGTGGCCAATCGCACTGCCTCTTCCACCCTGGCCTCGCTGTCCCGCTACTTCTATCACCAGCGCTGGATCTGGAGTGTCCAGTCAGGGCTGGCACCAGCTGTGCCCATCACTGCTGTGGCCCAGCTCCTTTCCACACTCACAGAGTAAGTTGCACACCTGACAGGGGTCCTTTCTCCAAGCTAGTCCTGGGGGATGCAGGGAAAGAAAGGTGGACCTGAGGCCTTATTATAGGTAACAGTTGAAGCTACTCTGCAGAGGGTTTTGGTCCTGTACACGGCTTCTAGAGCCACTTGGGTCAGTGCTTTACACAGTTCTGCAGCTGTAGTTGAGGAAAATGAGAGTCCTGGAAAACGTGCAAAAGGGCAAGAGGTGTTACTGTGCCTGGAGTGTGCTGATCTTCACACAGGCTGTTCTGGCAGTGTCGTATCTCCCCATTCTCTGTCCATAGCTCCCTGTCTTGGGAAATATGGTGTTTTGGGGTGAAGGGTACAGCCATTCTTGCATTCAAAGCTTACAGTGTGGGTGGAGAAGTCGTGCAGGTCTGACTTCCTCTCTGTTGCAAGGGTTCGTCTGTCAGAGGGTTTCCACTTTGCATCCAGTGGGGATGGAATTATCAACATGGTGCTGGAGCTGCCCATACAGGTGAGCCTGGGTGCTGTCCCCCTGTGGACACAGTCCCTCATTGCTGGTTCTGGGGTGGATTCACCTTTCTGTGATAGGATTTATCATCTGCTTCTAGCACAAACCCTTGACATGTATAGGGAGAAAGTAAAGCAGCTTGTAAAGCAAGCTTTTGGGTTGGGCATTTTTCTGCCTTCATCTGCAGATAGAGAGCTGCTTTGCTGGTAGGGTCGTGCTGTGCCAGAGGAGTTCTCGGGATTGGGACAGGCTTCCTCTTTCCACCACTGCTAGTGGAGCTGGGTGATGGGGCTGTGCTGTGTAAGGGGGTACATGCAGTAGGCTCATGCAGTGTCTTCCCTCCAGATTGATGGCTCGAGTGAGAGCAGCAGTGACAGGGAGAAGCACACCTGTGTTGTCCAGTACATCCTCTTCCCTCCTCACTCTACCTCCACCAAGGACAGGTGAGGCTGCTGTTCTGCTCCCAGGGAGGGTTGGCAGTGGAGTCACGGCTCCAGACTTGCCTTTTGCAGTCAGTGTGGAAAGGAGGGAGACCTCCACCATGCAGTACAGATAACCAGTTGTCATGGATTGATCACCAGCTCGCTGGGGCTTTACCTGCCGATCTTGGGTTCCTGTGACTCCTCTCACAGCTCTGAGAGAAGCTGCAGTGGGCTGCTAGCTCTGTGCCATCTCACAGGACCTTCCTTTTGACTTCCCTCCAGCTTTTCCACAGATGATGACAATGATACAGAGGTAGAGGCCATTGAAGTGGACACAGAACTGAACCTGGTCACTGAGTGCTGGGTAGAGCCACAGAGTGGCCATGTCCACAGTACTGCTGAGAACTGGAAGCACCTCCATGGCTTGCCCTACCAGAAAATACCTAAAGCGGTGAGTCTGTGAAAGGGGAGGGTCGTAGGATCTTCTGTGGAGGGAGAAGAGTTTAGTGTAAGTGCATCACGAAACTGCAGGTAAATACTGAAGGCCAGAAGAGATGGGATTGCCAGTCACAGAAGAGTCTGAGATTTCTAAAAGAGGAACTGGCCACTGGCCATAAAAGGTTTCTGGATTGCAATGCAGTGGATGCAATGCTGCTTTGGGATAACTGGGAAAATACAAATTATTTTGTGAAGAGTCATTCCACTGGAGGTGAGCAAGCTGGACCAGGGCAGGGACTGCCGGTAGTACTGCCAGCACTCCTCCTGAACAAGGTGAAAACAGGCTAAAGGGCTGGTGGAGAAGGAGTCAGCCATGAGTGAGAATAGGGCAACTCAGGGAACAGGATTATGGGTGTTGCCTGTCCTTGCTTTTAGACTTTTATTCTGCATTTGTGGGTAATAACTCTGCATAAACTGAGCCTTGACTGCTTATTGCAGCTGTACCCCCGGGACCTTGCATGCATTGCCACCATGCTGACCTTCGAGTACATCAGCCAGTTGTGCCAGAACAAGGAGTGGGTCTGCCCTCCTTCAGACACCAAAGCTGCTGAAGGTGAGTCCACCATCTATGCCCTAGGAAGCTTGATGGAGCAAAGAAGCAGCTATGTCTTGAATATCTCCAGACCCATAAAAGTTTCTTGAAGTTGGAACAGGTGTTTTGACAGCTTTGTAGACTTCAATGGCTGTGAGTCACTTTGTTGCACTTACACGAACCTGGCAGAGAAATGGCTTCATCCTTTTGGGAAGGCCAAAAAAGCATTGAGGCTTTCTGCCTAGGCTGGAGCGGTGACAAGGTGACCTTGCTTGAGGGGGGTTGGTCCAGATGACCTTTCCAACATCAACCATTCTGTAATTGTGTGAGAGGAGCTGACTTCAGGAGCAGGTGGAAGATGAGCTCATCTCTTCAGGGATAGGCCTGGTGTGCCTGGGCAAGTGGTTTTATAGAAGCTGTAAAGGATGTAAAGGAAGAGCTCCTCAGTTACAAGTCACAGTTCCCAGAGCAGTTTGTGGGACGCTTGTTTTCTGGTGGTCCTGTTCATCTCTGTTGCAGATCCAGACATGGGGCCTGGCTTTCGAGTGCATGAGATCCCATTCCAGTTCAACCTCATGAAGCTCTTGCCCAGGTGCCAGCAGGTTGAAATGTTCTTTCTAATGCTGACAAAAGGTAGGTGCCTCCTCACCATCTGCCTCCCCTTGTCCTCCCTCTTATGGGCAGCCTGCTCCACGTGCTTGTCTCCCTGGGCAGCAGCATGGGAGCACTGCTGTGCTTCTTTTACTACCTTGATGCTGTTATTCCCAAATCTGCAGCCCCAGGGGTGTCCAGCTATATTGCTGCCTTTCCTGGGATGATAATTTGTAAGAGTTGCTTTTGAAATCCTTAAACCTAGATAGTTGCTTTGTGGTGGTGGTTTCTTGTGTGTACCCCCAGCATCTCCACAACAGTTACCGTAGCAGGGTGGGTCAGTGCAGGGTGACTAATGATGCCAAAACTCCAGGGCCTCCTCAACACTCTCCAAGTCGGTCTTACAGAGGTGCTGGGGAAATTCCTGGCCCTGTGGAAATGTTCCTTTGCAAAGGGCTGTCTCCTGGGGTCCTGGGCAGATGATGGCTATGGCAGTGCTGTCTCTGAAGCTGCCATGGTTCTATTTTGAAGCAGAAAATGAGGAGGTGACCAAGGACTCTTCGTTTGTGCCCAATGAAATGCTGCTAAACCTCTTCCATGGCTGCCTTCAGCATGACCTCAGTGACCGGGAGATCCCCATGGCTGATGCTGATCACGTGGCTTTCATGGAGCAGGTGCTGCAACGGGATCGTGACGGCCACCAACCCCCCTTCACGCTCCCTGTGATCAGAGGTAAGGACCAGGAGTGTGGCAGTAGTGACACCAGGGGCAGTGAAGTGTTTCAGGAGCCTTGCTTTCAAGTCTCATCCTCAGCTGGTGTTTCTCAGGTTGGTTTCTCTGTGCTCCATTTCAGAAGAAACTCTAAAAGCTTCTGGAACCCTGGAGCAGCAGGATGCTTCTGCATCCTATCATCTTGTTGGCAGTAATGGCACCAGGGATATGACTGGCTCCACGAGTACTCTGCAGGTACTGCTGTGCTGCTGTCCTTCCCCTGAGCCCCCTCGGAATGCAAGGCAGCAGCTGTTAAAGAGCAGGAGATTTAGAAGGGCTGAGAAAGATTGAAAGGCAGCTGTTTTTCCCCACCTTTGGCAGCAGTTTAAGCTGTATCCTGTGGCTGAAGTCAAGGAGGAATCTAGAAGGTATGTGGATAGTTGCATTCACTATGGGCCAAGCCTGTTACAGCAGCACTGGTGCTGTGCTGCAGATTGCTCTGAAACCATGGGCAGTCACTGCCTAGAGGTCAGAACCGGCCCCAGCAAAGCTGGCTAAGCATCTCCTGACTGTTGTGCTGTACTTCTGGAGCCAGGCTGCTCCCAGAGTGGTGACTTCTAGAGCCAGGCTGCTCTGAGAATGTGCAGCGGGGACCAGGGTGATTTCAGCACTGTGCCAACCAGCAGGCATGGAAGAATTTGTGCTGTGTGGTTGCTCCCTTCTCAAGATGGGCCTGTGCCATATGCCATGAGTTTATCCAACTTCTGCTCTTCCCTCAGAGCCTTGGCAACACAGAGCTGCCTGAGGATGACGTGACACTGAGTGACACGATGGGGCCCTTTCCCCCTCAATGGCGATGTTATGCCAAGCTGGTCAACCCTCAGCATGTGTTCCTGACCTTCCTGCCAGCCACCTTTTCAGGTGAGGGCATCTGTTGTGGGGAGCAAGAGGAGGCAGCAGTCCTAAGCACCTCCTCAGGAAAGCAGAAAAACCAGAATCAGCTCTTGTAGGGTGGAGAGAAAATTGAACAGCAGAGTTCATGCGCAGTCTTTTTGCACCACATGGCCGGGAATAGAATAGTACCAAGTGCTGAACGTCCTGCTCTTCTCTCCTTGTATGTGGTGCTGCCCACATAGGGTTTTCAGGCAGGGAATGTGGTGTTGAGCTGTTTGCTGGCTGCAGCCATCTGGACTGTTTTCCCAGTGGGGTTGTTAATGAATGGAGGAAGGAGATTGCTAATGGCATGGTCTGGGAGAGTCCCTGCTTCTGGGCAGTGGTACTGGTCTGGCTTCCACTGAACCACTGGTGAAGGCTGCTAGGCTCAGGTGAAGCTGCTTCTACACACAAAGAGGCAGCAGGAAATCTGCTCTCTTGGGAATGTAGATTGAGGGGTTAAGCTGTTTTCACTGGACAGAGGATGACTTTATTTTCTTTCCCTCCAGATGTACAGAAGCTGATGGCTTGTGGGTTGGACAAATCTCCAAAAGATGAGTGTCGATCTGGAGAAGATACCATGGGAGCTGTCTATGCAGAGCGGGTCAGGGCTGAAGAGGGGGATGCTGCTGTGCCATTACCAACCCTCAGCATAACACCAGCCCACGGTACGGACAGCACCTTGTTAAAGTACCGGTATCCTTGCTGTCCTTGAGCATACTGCTGAGCAGATGAAAGCAGGAGGAATAACAGGTTGCTGCAGCCTGGCAGCTCCTGCCTGGCAGTCAGCAGAGTCAGTGCAAGAGGCACAGTGATGTTCATGGGGGCACGGAGGAGTGTAATGCGAGTTGGGTGCCCGTGGCCTAAGGCTGGTTCCTTGTGGGCCAGGAGGTTGCAGGTAGATAGAAGCTACTAGGAATGGCAGTAGTGGGCTGCAGTGGAAAGTCAGTGACTCATTTCATGATCCAGACTGGCGCTGTCAGCAGCACGTTGTCTTAGGGAGAAGGACACAGGTCTTGAGGTATATGGAATTTGGTTGCACAGCCCCTAGGGCAGATCAGCTGTGCTTGCAGTGAGGGTGAAGGGTTGTGCTGCTGCAGGAGGTAGTGGTGGTGTTGATGAGCAGTCATGGCTGTGAAGAAGGGGATCGGGGTGGCCAGAGCACTGGGCTGGATGGTTGGGTGCTGGGTGAGGATGAGTGGTGAGAAGCTTGAAAGCCCAATATCTAACTGTGGTGCTTCTGTGAGAGCTGTGGTGTCTCAGACCGGGAACGAGGAACCATCAGAGGCTTTATCTTAGAACCGTTTCTTTTGCAGAAGTGAGCCATGACCCTGGGGAGCAGAGTGGCCCCTCCAGGAGAGATGTGCACATCTCCTTCTGTCGCCAGAACTCACAGTCTGAGCTGGGCGAGAGCCGCCGGTTTCGCTGCCCCATTTACGTCTACAGCTGCTCTCTGGAGCTGTTACGGGAGCAGCTCGTCAGCCCACGGGCACACCGCCCTCCTCGCGACATCTTTTTCAGGTAATACCAACCATACTTGATGCCTAGACAAAAACCAGAGGAGTTTCCTTGACAAGAGGCTGGCTCTAGCCCTGCCGTCTTGACTTGGCTTGGCCTCTCTACCTCATAGAAGCCACTGCCTGGGCATGCCCTAGGCTGTGCTTCACTGGCACCAGAGCCATTTACAGTCTAAAATGTGCTTCACTGGTACTAAAGGCTGTGGTTCCTCTTTTCCAGGTCCCAGTCTCTGGAACGTCCACCAACTGCTGCTTGGCTGGACCACAAGCACAAGGAGTTGGTGACTTACTGCACACTGCTGCAGGAGCACTCCCACCAGTGCTACGTGAAAGGTGAGCAGTGGCACGATGGGACCTGTGGCAGGGTTGGGGTTGGACCCTGGATCTTCTTCTAAGAAAGCAATGTCTCATTTTCCTTGTGATCTTACTCCAGGCAAAGGGAGGAGCTGTGGGACTGATGTCCCAGCAGGAGGGATTTAAAGATGCCTCTCTGCATTCCCTATGGGCCTTGCAGCAACTGTTCCCAAATCTGTGGAATGCTGTGAAGGAGCATCCCTTCTTTAATGCCTTCCTCTCACCTTCAGGGTGACAGATCCCATGGATGCTCTAGTGTCACCCAAGCCCGGGCTAACATGTAGCATTAGGTGCCCTGGCTGCCTCCTGTCTCCCAGCACCTGCAATGACTCCAGCTCTGTGCTGGGACTTGGTGAAGATCCATATGTGGCCACTGCCTGACTCCCACAGCCTCACATCCTTGCCATGGGGTGCTCAACCACTGTGTTTGTCTGTAGGGCTGTTCAAGAGCCTTCAGCAGTCACACAGCATCAGCTCCCAGGACCTGCTTACTGCCATGGACTACTGTGAGGAGCTGCTCCAGGAGATCGACATCACCAACTTCCTGCTGACGGTGTGCAGCCACGTCCGCTCGTTCCGAGAGAGCCACCAACATTTCCATACGAACTCCAAGACAGCCAGCTTCCAAGTGGGCAGCATGGAGCAGGAAGAGGAGCAGAGCTCTAGGGACCGAGGTGTCTTGGTCTCTGAGTCAAGGTAGGGACCCACCACAGTCTTGCTTCTGTTGTTAGCATTGTGCCAGGACAAATCTTTCTTCAAGCATCTTTTAGTGCCTGCTAGAAGGAATGCTGTAGGGTAGAGTCTGACAGCCACACAGAAGAGCAGATATTTGCAGTGAGATACCCACCTGCTACGGTGTCCACCAGGGCCTTCTATTTTTCATAGTCTCTGGTGACATCCATCCTTTATTTCTCTTGTAGTCTTGGCCCATTACTGTCGCATCTGGCCTGAGCTGGAGGGCAGTTTGCCTGCAAGCCTGCAAGACTTGTTTCTGGAGAAATTATGTATCTCCTGCTGCTTGACTCATTTGAGTTTGCTGTTGACTCTGGTGTAAATGACAGCTCTGTTATCCTTTTCTAATGAATAAAGTGTCACTTTTTAAAAATTAAATCTCTGGAAAAAATGGACAAGAAAAACACCAAGGCAGAATTGAAATATACTAAACTTCTGTCCTATTCCTTAGGGTATTTATGAGATTTGTATTGCCTCTGAAAACTTAAGGAGGAAAAAAGTGGTATGCCTTAGTGTCTGTCAAAGAAAGACTTAGGTCCTTTGTTGTCAGCACAGTTCCTTGATGTGAATTCACTAGCATTTGTTGGGAATCTCTAATGCTATATCATCTTATACTGTAAATCACTGAGGTGAGACTGGTTTTGAAGAACGCTTAGTGTTTGAAAAGCCAGGTGACTTCAAGTGCTACTTTCCCCAAGAAAAACTGTGCGAACATTGTTTTTGTTTATAGGATATTGTGAGTCACCTATCCCAATGCAAGTTGCATGAACTTCTACTGAGGGATGTATACACTGTGACACATTGCACCCAGATCTGCCACCTCTGTCACTTCTCTGAGTACCTGGGGAGTGCTTTGACCAGTCAACATCCCACTCCCCAGGTTGCTTTTTCTGAGTTTGAGGGACTGATTCTGCCATGGAGCTGCTGGGTGGCCATGGGCCTGAGCTTTGCCCAGACACTGGGCTGCTGGCATGGTGGTGCTTGCTGTGAGGTGCCCTGCACTGGCTGCTGGTGGTTCAGGTTGCTGCAGGCCCGTCCCTGTGGTGTGTGTCTCTTATTTCCCAGGCAGGGTGTGTAGTGTGGTGCACAGCCATGGCCATGTGATCAGCGTGGTTAAACTACCCCAGGCCTGGCTTCAGACAGCGTGAGCCCTTATCTGGGCACATGGGTGGCTTGTGGAGTTGTGGGTGTTCAGATTACGTTGACACAGATGAGGTTTGGGGAGCTGGGAGGTGGGATACTGGCAGAGGGATAACACATAAAACTTGTCTCGTTTCCCGATCTGCCTGTCTGACCTGTCCACAACCCTGTCAGTGCTGAAATGGAGGACTACAGCGAGCAGGATTCCCACAATATTGCCAGCCCCACGGAGGAGCCAAAGAGCAGCGTGGGCACCAGCTGCTGTTCAGAATTTCCCCTCTCACTGCTGGAAATTGGACAGCCCTGCCAGGCACACCCAGACTTGCATAAAATTATCCAGGTGAGGAATGGGCAAACTTGGCCTGGCTTCAACAGGGGGGTGTAGAGTAGGATGTCTGCTTCATATGTGGGATTTCTCTTTTAGGAAAAATTCCTGGAAATTGGAAGTTTACATTTCAAGCCAGTGCCATCAAATCCTCACTATTTCTTCTACTGCCCACCATCGGCCAAGAAAGAGGTAGGCACGGGGCTGTCCTGGCAGGCAGCTTGTGGGGTAGCTTTGCTTGGTGTCAGATCTGGATTTGGGGCTGGCAGACCCATGGGTAGACTTAGTCCCTGGAGCTCCCATCAACAACCTGCTGTATTCCCTGGCATGGTTCTAGTCTGTGCCTTTTCTCTCTCCATCTCAGGAAGAGGCATCTCGGGATCAGGCAGACAGGAAAGGAAGTGAGGACATGGAGGGATCAGAGGCAGAAATGGCAGCTGAAGAAGGTAACATTTGCTTGCTCTGTCTTGGAAAAGAAAATGTCTGTCCGTGTGGTAATGCCTTTCAGAGCTAGGTCTGTCTGGTGGTGTCTCTGGAGATGTGAACCTGGTTTGCTGACAGGGAACCTGTATCAACAGGAGCTGTGTCTGGATGCTGCATTGCCACAGAGAGTGACCCGGAGCTGGAGGTGGAGTACCGTGAGAAGCTGGAGCACGAGTTCCCAGACACAGATTCCCTCTCGGACTCCAACACGGTGAACCAGGATGATGACTCCTTCAGCGTGCTGGGAGGGGACTCGCTCAATGAGCAGGAGTTCCTGGAGCAGGAGATGCCCCCGCTCTTTGTGCACCTGACCTGCTCAGTGAAGCTGCGTAGCCAGCACAGCTCCATGCCCGTGCAGTCCCTGCCAACTTGTCTAGGTAAGAGCAATCCTTGCTGGGAGGTTAAATGGCAGTAGGGCTTCAGTCAGGTCCCTGATGGGTGAGCAGCCCCTGGAACAAGCAGGCTGTGTCTTAAACAGCAATCTCTCTGGACCAGCCTTCCCTGTATGGAGCCCCCAGGGTTTGCCATCATCAGACAAGGGCTTTTTCACCAGGTCTCCCACTTGCTGTGGGATTGGTCATGGAAGGTTGAAAGGATCATGGAAGATGATGAGCCTGTCCAGGTGTGTGTGACAGCCATCTCTTGCAGTCTCTGTACTTGCCACCAGGCTGGGTATGTGTGTAAGCAGAGATGTTTGTTGCTTGAGTCCCTTGGTTTGTGATCTCTCCCCAGGGGAAGTTCTGGGCTGCCTGGAAAGCTGCCAGGGCTTGAACACCATTGACTTGGGGGACCTCTGTGTGACCCTGGACATCTTTGTGTTGACACTGCCCCTGGAGATAGAAGTTGTGAACACAGACATCCTCCACAACAGGTAGGTGGAAAGAGGCCCAGTCACTATCCTCTGCCTGCTCTTCCCGTACAGTCGTTCTTGGCTCATCTCCATGTACTGAGACTTGTGATTCTTCTCCTCACAGAGCCTGTCACAGCCTTAAGAAAACTAAAATATTTCCTAGATAGGCTCACCTTCTGTAGAGATCCCTTCTCTGCTCTCTGTGTCTGTTTATCTTCTCCGGCTCCATGCTCAGCTGCTCTCTCTCCTGTGACAGGTGCACCTCGGAGAGCAGCGTGTCCTTCACGCGCTCTCCCGGGCAGCCGTCCTCTTTCCGCTCGGATGAGGATATCATGCACAACCTGGAACGGCTCCCGTCCACCGGAGATGAGAGGTAAGGCACTGCAGGTGTAAAAGCCCCTCACAGGTTGCTTTTACTGCCTGGGAGCTGCACTGTGGTGGCTGCACGAATGAGAAGGACTGGTTGATTCTTTTGTCTCCTCTCTCCCAGGCACCCTGCCCTTTCCAACCTCCCTGGAGTGCACAGGCAGGCTGTTGAAGCCACTATGAATGAGGTAAGCCAGACTTGCCTCCCTGCTTCCAGCTAGAGTGCACAACTGCTGTTCCACTCTTCCTAGCCTGCTCCGAGCTGCAATGTGTCATCTGAAGTGACTGCTAGGCTTTACTGGTGTCCCATAGGCTGTTAGCCTTGTGGTTCCCAAAAGTGTGGGATTACCTTGAGAAATTTCTTGCTGCAGTTGGGGTGGGCCAGGCAGAGCTGTCTTCTAAAGGCCTTTTCTTAGGTGCATTCAGGAGATGAGGGATGTGGGTGGTGGGAGAGGCTGCCTTTGTCCTGTTGGGGCTTGGGTGAGAATTGGGGCAGGCTTGCAAACACAGGTCACCTGGATGTCGCTCTGTGTCCTTGCTCTGTCAGATTCGCTGGCTCCTGGATGATGAGATTGTGTCAGCGCTGCGTCACTCGCAGGTCATCAGCACCTCCATCCTGCACAGGGTGGCCACCCACATCTATAACTCCAAGGGCCGGCCCAGCTGCCACAGCGAGGTGGTGCTGCTCCAGTTTGTCTTTGGGCCTGAGCACTCTCTGGAGAAGTTCAAGGAGGTAAAGAGAAAGCCTTGAGGCAGTGCCACGCTTTGCTAGCAGGATGCTCATCCTTCCCTGTGTTTCAGGAGTTCAGAAGAATGGCTCTGCCAGGCTACATGCTCAATGCAGAAGGCAACGACTACCACTACATCTCCATCAGCCGCCTGCACTCCAGGAGGGCTGCTCCAGACCCTTCAGGGACACCCTGCTTGCAGCAGCCAGCTGGAGGTGGCACCAGGACAACCCTGGGCCAGGCTGGCCAGGAGGGGAGCAGTGAAACAGAGGCAGAAGGCTCCGAGCTGTTACACCACACAAGCTGCATCCTCCCAGAAGAAGGCCGGGGTCTCTGGGAGTGGCCTGAGAGTGAGACCCGCATTGTGCCGGACACAGGAAACCCTGCAGGTGGAGGCAGCCACACACAGAATGAGGTGAGAAGCACTGAGTGATCTGTTGGTGAGAAGGTGTGGGACGCTGGTAACAGAATGTAGAAGGATGATGGGATTTTTTTTCAGTGGCTGTTTTTCTGGTCATTTTTGTGACCTTGGCTTTATGCAGGCTCCAGGAGATACGCTGAGACTTGATCAAAGCAGAGCAGCAGGCCAGGACTCCCTGGAAGAGGCAGTTCCAGAGACAACCATACAGTCATTGCCATCCTCATCTTCTGAAAAGGGAAACAGCGAGAAATCACCGCTGGTGACACCATCTGCAGCAAGCCTGACTGAGTCTGTAACACAGGGCAGGGAAGGTAGGAGCTGCAGCGTGGGCAGGATACACCTCAGCCTCAGAAACTTTTAAGAGGAGAGCCCAGTTCTGGCTGTGACATACATAATATAACTGCTACTGCTGTTCCTGTCCTAAATACCAGCATTGGTACCAGGGTGCTGGCAACTCACTGCTTAACAGTACCCAAGGTACTAGGCTGTGCTGCTGCACTGATATCCCTAATGACACGCAGTTCCTGGTGACTTCAGTAGTGGCTGTGAGAGCCCCATCCCCCAGCACTGCTTCCCCACGGCCAGCCCAGTCTGGTTGTCCTGTGGTGTGATGTTTCTCCAGCACATGGGGCACGTGAAGGAGCTTAGCAAGTACTTCCACGATGAAACCCCTCTTGTGTTTGCAGGCTCCAGCAGGCAGCGTCCCAGCCGCGTGCAGAGCCTCGTGTCGAGCCAGGGCAGCATGGACTCTGACCATCTGGGTGAGTGTGGCAGGGCAGGGGGGATGACAGTGTGTGGTGACAGTGGTAGTGACACACTGAGGGGTCTGTGTGCCTGGGCAGGGGTGAGCCCTGAAGGTTTGTGGGTGGCTGCCGTGCCCAGGGAGGAGGAGGTGGTTTGCTAGGCCTAGGGCTGAAGTGAGGATACATTGCAGGTTATGATGGGGGAAGCAGTGACTCGGAGTACGAGGAGGCGTTAACGAGTGACCAGGAACCCCGGTGTCCCCTTATGCCGGATTTCTGGCTCATCATAAAAATCCATCAGGACCGAGTGGAAGTCTATTACCACACACGGTAAGGAGGGTCCCCTGTCTGACCCCTGCCTCTCTGTACCATGACCTTGTTGCCACTCACTCATCTCTGGACAGGATCTCCTCCCTGCCCAGTGTGGGTGGGAAGTTGCAGGACTAGGCTGGTGCTCTATGCGGGGGAAAACTGCCATCCTTTCCCACTGTGTTCCTGCTCCCAGCACCCAGTGACAGGCACTATCCAGGTGTGCCCTGATGACCCCATTCTCCCTTTCTTCGTAAAGCAGCCTGAGTGTGGAGAAGGCAGCATCAGCAGAGACAGAAGAGGAGCAGCCAGGGGAGTGCCAGAGTCTCAACCAGGTGGTGGTGAAGAAGATCAGTGAAATCTGCAGGGTTGTTAATCAGGTAATAAATCTTAAGAGGGCACTGACAGAGCTGCCAATGATTAGATGGCTTAGATGAGAAGGGACCTCTGGAGGCTGTCTAGTCTGGGCTCAGCTCAGAGGAGGGCCTGGGGAGCCAGTTCAGCTTGGTGGGGGTCAGAGGAAAAGGGACTCAGTCTGGTCCTAAGCACTTCTTGCTGTCTCCCGTGGCTGTGCGAGCAACAGAACCAATCTTTCCTCATCCTTTGCAGCGCTTGCTGCTGCAGGACCTGCATGACAGCCACATATGCAACTCATTACTGGTGGCAGAAAGTGAGGAGGACATCTGGAAGAGTGAAACACCCTATACTTCATACAGGCAGCGTGTGATGCCCACGGATGGTATGAATATTGCCTTGGCCGTGCCTCAGCAGCAGTGCTACAGAGGTGCCTAGGAAGATGTTAACTTCCATGCTATGGCCCCAGCTATGCCCTATGTTCTTTACAGATTACTCTGTAGAGGAGAGCTACCAGCCCCGGGACTACCTGGCTGCCACCATGCAGTTCATGCCAGGGCACTTTGCTTGTGAGGTGGTGTGGAGCACACTCATCCACGTGCATTCACGCCTCAAGATGGGCCCCAACATGGGGGTCTCGCGAGGTACGTACAGCCCAGGTTCCCCCCCGTTTGGCGTGTCAGGGGTCCGGCTGCTGGCTGGATTGGCACACCAGAGAAGGGTATGTGGGATAGCTAATGTCCCACATTGCCCACAGCTATCCAGGCACTTCGCTCGGTGCTCAACGCCTTCTCTGTGGTGAACAGGAAGAATATGTTTGTCTACCAGGAACGTGCCACTAAATCTGTTTTCTACCTCCGGTAAGAAGCCAGTGTGACTTGTTGGCCTGACCCTGCCTTGCTGCGTGTGTTACACCAGACTGAGAGCTCCTTGGGATGGAAAGTGTCTGCTCAGCCTCAGGGACTGTGTTGTGACCCAAGCACCAAATGTCTGATTTCTGATGAGTCAGTCACATCAAGCCAGGCTCATCCTGCTCTCTCTATGCTAAGCCTTTACACATGGGAGGAAAAATGATGGCTTTTTTGAGGGAGCCAAAGAGCAGTTTTTCCACAAAAACTCCATATTGTAAGGAGTAGTCCCCACGAAGTGCACAGGGGAGAGCAAGGAAGATGTGGATCTTCTGTGGATGTACGATGCTGTCATCCTTGGGGATGGAGGCTGACATGTCTTTTGTATTCAGGCTGACTGAAACCACCCACAGTGGGAAGGTATGGGAAGCAGAGAGCAGCCTTAGTGCATCGTCTCGTTCACTGGCACTGACACGCAGCCAGGAGCCCATTTACTCTGAGGATCTAATGGTGAGTCTGCTGCTCTCTGCGAGTGGACATGGGTGCTCATGGTCACAGGAGTGGAAGGAACTCAGTAGTTCCAGGGAACCTGGATTTCACATGGGGTAAAATTTACACTGTAGATGTGTGGAGTGGGGCAGCAGTGGGTGGCGTCTGCCTGGCCCTGCTGACAGCCTGGGATAGTGATGGATCTAGAATTCATATGAAACTACTTCCACAGGGCTGTTTTTGCTTCTCCAGGGTTCTCGTTCCTCTCTGGACACTGCCTCGTGCCGTAGTGTGGACTCTGCCCGCCCTGTGGGACAGATAGACAGACACATCCAGCTGATGGTCCATGGTGTTGCCCCAGCAGGTATGTGTTACAGCACCTGGCAGCAGATGAACTGTGCTGATGTAAAGCAGAGGAACAGAGCTCTGCTCCCTGCCCTCTTTGCTTCAAGACAGAGCAGTCTCCCTCCTGAGCAAACAGCTCTTCCTTAGCCCAGAGATGCTCTCTGGTCTGCGTGGGTGAAAATATAAGGAGAGGATCCACGGCCCACAATGAAACCTCCTGCGGACCATGTGCCAGCTTTCCCTGTGCAGGAGTGCATTTGACTTTGCATACTGCACCAGCAGTCTTTTGTGACCATAAACCCATAGAAAAAGATGTCTGAAGTAATTGATGGTGGGGAAAGTCATGTTCCCTGTGGGAAGTAAGTGTGAGGGTGGTTCATCCTGAACAGGGAGGGAGAGGTGGCTGTAGTCATTCTTACTGGATGGGTTGAAAAAGCTGCTTGTACCTCTGCTCACTTGCCAGGGCCTGAGATCACGGATGAGCTGGTGAAAGTGCTGCGCAGACGCCTGGATGAGGCCACCCTGGACATCATCACGGTCATGCTGGTGCGGAACTGCAAGCTGACCCCAGCAGATGTGGAGGTACCTCACTGGCCATCTGCTCTGTTCATCCCAGAGCTCCTTCCTACATTTTGACCTGTCTCAGCTGCTTCTGCCCCAAGGAAGACCAGGGCAGTTTGCTACATCCTGTTCTCTGTTCCAGTGCTTGGTCAGGCTAGCATTCACTGAGGTATATACTGTGTGGGTGCCAGGGTAGCTGAGAGATTCCCTCTGCTGGGTTTGCAGCACAGCAGGACTTCCCTGTGCCCTCCTTCCCACACCTTGGAATGAACGTCTGCCTGCATCTTGGGGCTGTCCTGGGCAGGACCAGGAGTTGGACTTTGATCCTTGTGGGTCCCTTCTAGTTCAGGATGTTCTATGATTTGTCTCAGGGCACTGTCTAGGGTTTTCCCACCACATTCCCCCCTTGCAGAGCCAACTGGCATCATTTGTATCAGTATTAGAGCCCCAGGGCAGCCTCCTAGTCCCAGCTGGGTTTTAAAGCCTCCTGTGTGCAGTTTATCCAGCCCCCCGGGACGCCGCCCACAGAGGTCCTGCAGTTCTCCCTGCCGCCCTCGGCCCTGCCCTGGCTGCACGCCGTGGCCTATTACCTGCGCCAGAACCTGCTCATCTTCCTGCACACCCCCAAGTACACCGACAGCAACGTGGAGCACCACTTCAAGGTGAGGAGGGCTGGGACTGGAACAGCAATCTGCCCAGCTTCTAGCTGCTGCTGAGGGCATTTGTTGGGGCAGCTCAGACACCATGTTCCCAGGTCTGCCATGGAGGGTTAGGGAGAAATTGACACTAACTCCTGAAGCCTGGGAGAGTTTTACAGGACTGAGCACATCCTGATTAGCCTGGGCAGTCACTTGCTGTGCAAAAAGCAGCAGGCACAAAGCTCATGCCCACAATCATCTCCCAGGAGTACAGGAGAAGACCCCCTTTCAAAGCTGAACTTGGCTTCTCGCATGGCTCCCTCAGATCTAAGGACTGAAACGTCAGGATTAATGAAAATTTGGGAGCAGCCACTCAGCCCTTAGTGTGGTTATAGCAAAGACAGAGGGTGAGGGCAGATACATAGTGCCACATAACTCTGTATGAGCTGTAAGGGGTTCCTTCAACCCAGCAGTGGTGAAGGCTGTGTTGGCAAGTGTTTTGAGTAGGTTTGGATTTGATTCTACAGGTTTGGGGATGAGCTCTGCATACACATGAGCCTCTTTCCAGTTAAGGCAAGTTCTCTAATCTTTGTCAGTATTCTTCCTTATTCTCCTTAGCACTACTTCAACCACAATGGGAGCATCCCTGACCAGGATCTCTATCTGTACAACAAGCCGGGTGGCCAAGGCACTGGTGGAAAAGGTATTGTGCTCAACTCTTCTCAAACAGGGTATGGGGCTGTGTGCTGGGGAGCTGTTTCCCATGCTGGAGAGCTATGAGTGAGTGAGGAGGGCAGTGCTGGGGGAGTGTGCTCCTCCATGGCTGGAAGGTAGGTAAGGTGTGTGCCTGAGGGACTGCACTCCTCTGCATGTCTGGCGGAGCAAACTAAGGCCTCCCACAGAGCGACTTGCTAAGCTTGACCTGTTGCTGCTGGAAGCAGCTCTAGACACAACGAGACCTCAGTGTGGGGAACAGAGGCTCTGTGGGGCTGGAGGTGGGAGCAGTTGTGGCAGAAGCCTTGCTGCAGAGGGAAATCTGGCTGCATGTAACTGAGCGTGGGCTGTGTGGGCAGTGTCCTTGCTTTTTTCTCTAGACTGCTGGAGGAGGGATTGGATAGGGCCCACCCTGCAGCAGGCTGTCATGTCCTGTTTTGTCCAGGCCGTGTGGTCTGTCACCTGGCCATTGTGTGTCTTTTGCCCCTCGTGCACCGTTTGAATGTTCTTCTGTTACGTAGGTACCATGTCGGACCTTGTGCAGCACCTCTTTCCACTCTCTCACTTCCAAGGTAGCACGCGTGGCTCCAAGTATTACTCCATCTCCTTTTCCCATGCAGCTCTCTGGTCCCGGCTGATCTTGTTTTCCTTGTGTTGTGGCTTCAGCTCTGACTCCTCTGTGTGTTTATGTGTGTGTGTGTCCATTTAGCTGAGCCCTGTTTCTTGCTGGCTGGATAAATGAGCAAACAGAACCTGCTGCCCTGAGGTGGCAGCTCAGCGATTTCCAGCTGCTGAAGGTCTGTGTGCTGCCCTGTTAGCTTGCAAGCAGTGAGCTCCAAAATCCTGCATCTTTTTTCCCATAGGTCCAAACAGGCATCTCTTCCCTGAGGAAGACAGGAGTCCTGATGTTTCAAATGTCATTGATGCTCCAGGGTGTAGCATTATCACTCTCCCAGTGGCTGTGTCCTGGTGTGGGGTGTTCCCTTGCTTAGCAAACGGCTGGAGTGGCCAGGCACCATTAGATGTGTGCTTTGTATTTCAGTGAGCCTGGGTCAGAGGGGGCTCAGAGTCCCCCGCAGATGGGAGGTAACAGTTCTCTGGCACCCCACCTCCAGTGCACCAGGCAGTGAGATCCTTGGCAACTCTTGCTAATGTACCTGATCCTGCAGCTCCAGAACTCAGATTTTGAGTTTCTTAGCTGTTTTTTTTTTTTAACGTGTGATTTAGTGGTTCGATTTCAGCTTCTCCGTGCTCCTGGAAGCTTTGTTCCCTGTGACATGGAGGAGAGCCTTTCTGCTCATTGGGCAGGGGCAGGCTGCTGACCTGGCCTGCTTGAACTGTGGTCACTTGTTCTCACGTCCTCAGCTCAGACAGACTGAAGCAGAGCAGATGTACAGGAGTGGATGTGATAGGGAAATGTGCCAGCAGCTGAAGGGGCTGAGTGCGGTAATTTATCCAGGAGAAGAACAGTAGTCTATGATTACCAGATGATCATTCAGTCATTTTGGTGGGCCTGGGGGTGACTGCCAAGACAGACTGTTGAGGAGTTTGTGCCCTTTACTGTTTAAAGAAAGTAAGTCTGGTTGGTAGAGCTCATATTTGCTGTCATGTGGGGCAGATTTCCTGCTCTTGATACCTCTGTATTGACACCCATGTCCTGGAGAGCTGCCCTGCTGCAGCAAGAGGCTCTGTGGGGGTTGCTCATAGGTGTAGTTTCCTTTCCTCAGTGTGGGTGCACATGAGCTGCCCTCTGATTTGAATGCCTACCTCTCTCCTTTGTGAGCATCTCTCTCCATCCCAGTGCACTCTCCCTTGTGTCTGGTGTGCCTTGGAGGAAAGGTTGCTGCAGAGCTTATGCTTCATGAGGAATGATGGAGGCTGGGTGGTTGTGCTGCTGCTGATTAGACTGGGCCCAGCCTGCTTGGGCTGGCTTTGTCTCCGTGCAGAGAGGGTGCCTGTCCAAGGGGATCCTGTCAGGGACACTTTGGTTTCTCTGTGGCAGTGGAGTCTGGTGTCACAGCCATCCTTGCTGGGATGGAGAAGGACAGAGTATGGGCTCAGCAGTGTTGCAGGGCTGAGGTTATTTGCATCTGGGCACATTGCCCTTAGGCAGCATTAGGGCAGCTTTGCCATCCAGCCACCCGAGTGCTGGCTCAGTCAGAGGGCTTTCCAAGGGAGTGGGAACATTTTGGGTTACCATGCGAGGTTTGGACCTCACAGCTACTTCCCTGGTGCCCTAGCCATTGAGCTGGGCTGTGGGGAGTCAGCATTTGTTTCTGCTCTGGTCCATTGCAGAGCTTCTCCTGTGTGGCCCAGGGCTCAGAGCACGTGGGCTGTGAGGCAGGAACCACCCAGCTGCTCTGCAGCTCTGAACTGTCCTGTTGGGCGTGTGTAGAGCTCAGTAGAGAGAGCCAGCAGGCAGGGCCTGAATTTATCTCTGCAGTGACTCCAGGCTAGTCCTGGGTGTGAGCCTGCCTTGTCCCCAGTTGTGCCTGGTTGGAGTGCACGGGGGAGGCACCTAATCTTGTTCAGGTGTACAGTGAGGAGGGGCTGTGAGTGTAATCTGCAACAAGGTGTCAGATCTGCAGGGACTCTAAGTCCTTCACAGCCTGGAGGGAGCTGCTGGAGCGTGTCTGGGCCCTGTACTCTGTCCCTTAAGAGGACAGGAATGGTGAGCCCCCATCCTGGATCAATCTGCATAAAGGCTCTCCTGGTGCAAATGGAGATACTTTCCTCTTGCATGTGGCACTGGACAACCCAGGAAGCTCCTGCAGGGCAAGTGAAATCTGCTGTGACTCTACAGGAGAGAGATTCTTGGAATGATGGGGACACCCTGTGCCAAACCCCATGCTTCTTACCCTGGCTCCCCAAAGGCACAGCTAGCCTCTGCTCCCCTGGCTGCCTTCCCTCCTGTGGGCCCTGCCTGCCACGTGACACTGTGCAACTCCAGTGGTGACACGATGGTCCCAACCGCGGGATGGCAAGCTGTAGGCAGGCACTGCAGGGGTGTACTTGGTGCTGTGCTGATGGAGGCTGTCTCGGGTTCTGCCCCGCAGGAATCGCGTGCATTGCACTGACATTCGTGGATGAGCACGGCAGCCCCACCCTGCTGCCCCACGGGGAGAGGCCTGACCCTCTGAAGCTGCCTTCCCCCTCACCCATCGTGGGCCTGCTGCAGGACACCGACTTCGAAAGCCTCACAGCGGTCAGCAGGCACCAGCCAGGGGCTGACCCCCTGCCTTCAGGTGGGGAGTTGGCCAGCAGCTGCGATTGCCTGCAGCCTCCACATCCCCTGGGGCACCTCGGGGGGCTGGTGAAGGCAGGGTTGAAGGGCCATGCACAACTACCCTTTCCCCACAGAGCCCTGCGTGCTGGTGCGCCTGGATATCTGGGAGAAGGGCAACATCAGCCTGCTGCAGCTGTCGGAGAAGCTGCGCGGGGCCCTGCGGCACGCGCTCTGCGATGCCGTCATGGAGTTCCTGGTGCTGCCAGCCCCGCTCTGCGTGGAAGCCGCCTGCCCCCTGAGTGCTGCAGACCTGGAGGACCTGAGCTCTGCAGGTGAGAGCCTGGCCAGGGTGGCCACCTTGAGCCTCCACCCAGCCTTGCTCCTCCTGTCTGGCCTGCAGGAGTTTGCCTGTGCTGGGGGGAATCTGGTTGGGTGGGCAAGGAGGGAGGAAGCTGCTCTCCCCTCTGCAGTCTGTGTGGTGTGATGTCTCGGGGAAGAAGCATCACGGACATTAGTGTTGGAAGAGATATTTAAGAGACTGTCTGCTCCCCAAGACTGTATCTACTTTGCTTGATGTTACTGATGGCTCTTCCCCTTCTCTCCAGCCAGGCTCTGGCCAGACACAGTGGGGTATACAGCAGCTTTGCAGGAGGAGGCTCTGAAGAGTGTGATTTGCTTTGTCTCCCCAGGAAGCCTAAGGAGGACCATGTCAGAGACCAAGGGGCTGGCCCTGGCCAGTGGGGGGCCTGGCAGGAGCTGTCCTCCACCTTTACACTTCACCTCTGCACCTTCACCAGGCTCTGGAGAGCCAGTGACACCCACAAGCAAGCTGGGACGCCGCAGCTTCTGGGACATGCTGGTAATGTTGCTGCACGAACGGGGCCTGTAAGGTCCTTGTGCTGGGTCAGGACAGTAGGGATCTGGCTGGGGGTGGGAGGCCAGGCTGGCAGCAGGGACTTTGAGATCAGGGCACTGACCTGGCTGTGTGTGTGCACAGCATTAACTTACCCCTTTCTGCCCTAGAGCAAGGCAGAGTCCTCAGAGCTGGGCAGCCCCAAGACTACTGATGACATTGTGCTGGAGAGGCCAGAAGAGGCTCGCACGAGGCGGCGGCACAAGACTGAGAATGTCAAGCAGCACCTGAGCCAGGATCGGGCCACAGCCACAGCTGAGCTGGAACAGGCACAGAGGCAAGCACAGTCTGCAGGCTGGACAGCCAGGATATTGTTCCCCCCATCTGTTGTACATTGCTCTGCATCCTGATGGCCTCTGGACCACATTCCTTTTTCTTGTAGTTTCTCCCTTACACAGACAGTTTAGGAAAGCTGCCTTGCACACAGAAAGCCTCAGCCTTTATTGCTGGAGTGTTGCTGGGAGTACAGCTGTTTCTCCCTGCTAGAGATCCCTTCTCTGCACTGTGGGGCCCTGTGCAACACCTGACACTCCTATGGCTACTGACCGAGAGTGACCCAGCTCAAGGATTGCATCAACCCAAAAAGGAGGCTCCCAGGGCTCTGCTCTGGAACTGTGAGGGGACTGTTGCACTTTTCAACCTTCACTACAGATGACTGATCTAGTGTAACTGTGCTTCCCTTCCCTCTCCTCAGGCGCCGAGCCTGCCAATTGGAAGAAGGAGATGTAGGTACCATGCACCCACTCTTCAATCAAACCTGCCAGCAGTGGATGGCATTCATGAACCACCTGGGTATGTGATTCAGGTCCCAGCTCCTCCAGATGGGCTGGGAGTGGGCCTTTCTACCTAGAGCTCTCAGGACAAGTCCTCTTACAGCACCACCCTCTCACAGCATTCATTCCTTCCTGGTCCTAGTTGCACACCCTGTCTCTCCCCAAAACTCACCAGAGTCACATTGGTTTCATGGCCAGCATCAGCATTAGAAAGCTGTAGCAGGAGGCCTGGCATGTGCCTGTGCATCAGAGCAAACCTGCTAAGGCCTGTGGTTATGTCTGCCATGCTCCAAGTCCCAGGGCTTGCTCAACTTGCCTGCAGCTGCTTTGGGGAGAGCTGGACTTCAACAACCAGCTGTGGTAGTGATTTAGCTCCCAGATGTAGCAGGGATGGAGGCTTTGAGCCTCTGCAACATGCTCTGATACTGTGAGGTTGCATGGGAGACCCTCACTCTTGCAGGGAGGGAGAGGGGGAGTGCCCTTCATATGCAGGGATTTGGGTTTGTATGGCTGCCACATTGCTACTTTGTGGTTACCTTTCACTTTGGTGTTTGTACATCCTCTCATACTCCTGCTGGCAAAGTCGAGCTCTCCTCTTCCTCTGGTGAGGAGTAAGCCAGGGAACAAGAAATAAGTGGGGGAATAAAGCGCTGTGCTCAGAGCATATGGGGAGTTTGGTCCAGGTCCCACTTTGGGCAGAGCCTGAAACCAGGGGTTGTTTGAGGCTTCATCTTCTCCTTCATATAAGGTTCTTGTTCTCCAGCTCTGTCTGCTTCAGGCCCTTAGCCCTCGCTGCTGCTCATGTGGGCAGGGTGTGGCTCTGGGGCAGCTTGGCACCTTGTCCTACAGTACATCTTCCATGCAGGGTGCCCGTCGGTGCAGCAGTGCTCCTTGGAGATGGTTTCTCGTTTCCTCCTGTCCTCCATCCTAGTGGAAGTGGTGAACCTGGTCACTGCCCTGGCGAGTGACACCACTGTCAAGGTGTTTGAGCAGATCTGGTGAGTTGTGCGATTCACAGGTGGCCATTTGGCACCAGCAGGTGTTGATCAGCTGAACTTCTACTGCCACAGCTCTACTTGTCAGCCGCCTTTGGGGCTTTTCTTTGCAGCTACCATCGGGGCACTGCCTTCTTGCCCTATAAGTCTGGCCAGAGTGCCAGCCCTCGCCCTGGAGTCATCAGGCACTTCATCCTGCTGGGACGCAACTTCCAGCAGTGGCGTTGCAGCACAGAACAGGGTGAGTGCCTGGCCATGGTACCCAGGACTGTGCTGGGGTCTCTTGTTGGGGGACATCAATGAACAGGGTTCCCCTCCTTACTGGGACAGATTGCTTTTGCCCAGAGGTGGGCAGTGGGTTTTGTCTGGTTTTGCCTTCTGAGACCGTGCTCTCATGTGTGCTTGTAACAGCTTATTTCAAGACAAGCTGAGCAGTACTGGGGCAAAACATCCTGTCATGCCACCTTAATGGCATGGTGGGGATGTAAGAGTGGGTGAACCAGTACTGAGGGTCATAACTGTGGCTTCTTCCAGCTCACAAAGGTCTCCAGCGCTTTGAGGCCATGGAATTCAGCTCAGCAGAGAGAGGCTCTGATCCCAGCCTCGTTGGTCGAGACCTGGTGCCCCGGCAAAGGTTCCTCTTCATGGAGATCATTGACAAAAAGGTAGTAATGGTGCCTGTGTGATATTGCCTCCTCAAAAACTGTTCCCAGGTGCTCCAGGTCTAGAAAGAGTGCCTCTGCAGGCAACCAGCCTTCCATAGGGAAGAGTCCTCCAAAGCAGCTGTGCAGGATGTCTCTGCTTGTGTCACAAGTACAGCGGCAGGTTCCCTGCAGCACTCTGGGGAATGCCAGGGACAGCAGCCCTCGCTGTCTCTGTGTTCAGCTGTCCTGCTGGGGGCTGTAATTGCCCTTTCCCTACTCACAGCAAGGCCCACATCAGGCTGGGCACTTGTACTGCCAGTGTAAGTACGGCCACCACCACTGCTGTGGGTGTTAACAGGGGACTGTAGTTGAGCTGTTGCCATTCTCCCTGTTCCAGCCTTGTCATCCCAAACTGGCTGCAGCTGCAGCAAGTGCCACCAGAACACCTGGGGCAGCCTGTGCCACCATGCAGGCTCTCCCTGAGAGTCCTTAAATCTTCTTCCCCCTCCTCTCTCTCCAGCTGACACTCTACACTTACAACTGGTCCCCAGACCTGGGGGCCAACCTGAACTGCTCCCTGACTCGCCTGCTGCAGTGGCAGAATGCCCGGTCCCACATCGTGCACTGCCTGATCAGCCAAAAGCTGGGACTCTTCCACCACCACTGCTTCATGGACACACCATGGCATGAGGACAGCAAGCAGGTAGGGCACTGCGCCAGGCAGGGCAGTCCTTTCTTCTTCAGGAAGGGCCTTGGCAGTTTTGGGGGTGTGAAGAAGTTTGCAGGCACCTTTTGTGTGCTGATTGGCAGGGCATCCCCAGACATTCACATGTCCAGCTTGACCATTCCCAGCCAGACTGTTGCCCTCCTCCTGGAGACAGAGGTGGAAGGGGAAGCCAGATCCCCCTGATGGCAGCACTCATTGGTGACTGAACTATTTAGGGTGAAGGAGGCTGAGGAATGGGCTTCCCACTGCACATTAAAGCCATGCTGAGCCCAGGCCTGCTCTTCTTGGGACTGGTAGTGGAGAAGACTAACACAGATCTCAGCAGATGGCCAGAACTGGATTTACTCTGTGGGTTCTTGCTCCAAGGCTGACAGTAAGGAGGCTTTCACGGCTGTGTCTGTTTGCTTAGGAGCCAAATCCTTTCCTGAACTCCACTTTGGAGGTGGATGCGCTGATCCGGAGCCCATGTCCCCCACCCAGCAAGGAGCAAGGCCGGCTGAGCAGCTCTGCCCGCAGCCTCCCGTCCCTGCACTTCCATCCCGACGTGGTGCCCTTTGATGAAGCTCTGCGGGATGTTACCACCCTCAGGCGCATACCCCACGGGCCTGACTCGGCACCTTTTGACCCCGTGGCTCGGCATGGGGCCCAGTTCCTGGAAATCAAGAGCATGGAGAGGAAAGGTAAAGCAAAGGGGCTGATAATCATAATCTCACTTCTGGAAAAGGAGATCAGAGCAGAACAAGAGTTTTGACAGGGGACAGTCTCTGCAGGAATGGGTTATGGCCTGTTCAGGGTGGGAGTGAAGGAGAGTAGCAATACTTGGGGCTGTGGCTTGATGCTCTTGTGACTGCTCTCTTTCCTCCAGAACTGGAGAAACAGATGAAGATTGAAAACCTCTTTGTCACCTGGCAGCAGAGATCGGCTCAGTCCAACATGCCTATCAGTGTGAGTGCAGCCTGGGCAGGAGGTGGGCTGGGCCTTCTTACAGCACACTGGGAGCACCAGCAAAGGGGAGCACTGGAGCACCAAGCAGGGTGTGTGTTGGGGATGGCGCTAGGCAGTGGAGCAGTGCTCTCTGCTTAAACTTTTGGGATTGCAGGGCTCTGAACCACACTTGGGCGTGGGCCCTCGCTGCCCAGCACTGGAAAGGCTGTAAAGCAGGGGATCCCCCCAGTTACCTCCATTTGAGCAGCATTGCAGTGTCATGGACAGCTTGTTCTCAGCCTCGGTGAGGGGTGTGTGCTGTAACCGTGCTCCCCTCGTGTCATGCAGCTGGCAGACCTGGAGACTCTGAAGCAGTCCTCACGCCTGGTTCACTACTGTGCCACCCCCTTGCTCTTTGACCCGGCCTTCCGGCAGCAAATCCAGACTGACCAGCTGGGCAAGGTAGAGGGGAAGGTGAGTGTCAGCAAGCACCAGGAGGTGCTTATTGGTGACTGAATTGTTTAGGGTGAAGGAGGCTGAGGAATGGGCTTCCCACTGCACATTAAAGCCATGCTGAGCCCAGGCCTGCTCTTCTTGGGACTGGTAGCAGGAGCAGTCTTTTCCCAAGACAGGGCTGCTCTAGCCTCACTCCTACAATACAGGGTGAATTTGAACCCAGTAAGATGGAGACTGAGAAAATCCTTGGGTCCTCAAAGCCTTTCTCCTGCAGCCACACTATCCCTGGAGCAAACTGATTTCCTTTTCTACCCAGGGAATTTAGGGCTGAATCTAGAGAAGCCATCAAGGGCACTGTCTGGTACTGGTCTGTTAAGGAAGCAAAACTTCCCTTATGCATTCAGCAGCCAGACCTGGTAAACCTTTCCTGGACCCAACAAATAGTTGAAACAATTGAAAGCAAACCAGCTGAATCCTGAGCAGGTTGCAACCTGACAGACTCTAGCCAGTGCAGATCCCATACCGGCTGTTCACAGTCTGTATGTGTGTCAGAAGGGAAGAACAGGCTGTTGTAATTTATCACAATGTCAAAAGGATTTTGACAGAGTCTTTAAGCAGAGGTTGCTACAGAAATTGAACACTCGCAAGCGAAAGGGAAAGTATCATCACAGAAGGAAAAGTTCACTTTGTTTTTGGAACAGAGTGAAGTGGAAATTGGTTATTGGATTTGAAGAGCCTTGCAGCAGGGGTTTCAAGGTGGTGTGTTGGGCTCAGTATCTCCAGGTCTTTTATTGGGATGTATGAGATGCCAGGTTTTGCAGTGCTGGAGGGCTGTTAAGACTGGTCAGAACAGAAAAAGACTGCAAGGAACTCAAGAGGCACCTGAGTAGCTTGTGAAATGAGAGGTCTTGTGGGAGCTGGGATCTGGTTCCCAGTAAAACAGCACAATGTGAAGAGAAATTTGAACCCTCTTGTATTGTACATTCACTGCCGAGCCTGTACGGAGCAGACATCTCAGTGGTTTCTTCAATTTGGGAACAGTTGGATACAGCAGACACTGGTTAGAGTACACCAGAAAGGAGTGTTAGTATAATGGGTAATATTCTAATAAATTTCTAAAATACTAGTGTATTAATGTCTTCATCTGACCAGTAAGTGTGAGACCAAACATCTTGTGGCAAAGGCACTGAACTGGAGAGACTTGGAGAAGGTCAGAGAGTAGCTGGAGCGATGCCAGGTAAAGAGACATCTCTTGTGGTTGGTGGAGCAGATAGGCAGAAAGCCAGATAGAAACATGTAACAGAGCCGCAGGCTTAAAGTACAGAGATCAAAAAAAGGAACCGTAGTCTCTCTCAGCACAAAGAAAAGGGGTATTCAGGACATCAAAAGGAGAACTGAAAGTGTTTAGAAGGAAACACTGTTCCTTTTCAGTGCTACTGAACTGCTACGAAATCTTCTCAGAAGTCAGCAGGATTCGTAAGGGGATTGGACTCTTACCATGGCACTAGGAGCTGAAGCTCTGAGCTTTGCATGAACCAGTTGTGAGCCCCTAACACTTTGTGGAAGCTGTTCTCGGGGGGCAGATGTGAATTCTGGCACAGGCTAGTTCCTGCAGGTTATTGCAGTGCTGTTAGGTCACTGCATGGCTGGGTAGATCTTGGTTCTGGCATTTTGGCACATGCACTAGGACAGTGCCTGGAGAACCAGATGTTAGTGCTCTCTGGCAGGGAGAGATCTACCTTTTGCTCAACCAGGGCACCTGGTGTCCTCTGCTGGGGCCAGTCACAGCAGTTTTCCTTAGAAACTTTCTCTTGCAGAAGCGCCACCGCTCCAATGACTCTACAGCTTCGGGGAGGGACCGCAGCCACAGCTGTGACTCGGCAGAAGCACTGCCCTGCAAGGTGAAGGAGGAGCCGTGGCTGCAGGAGATGTGCAATGCCTTCCTGCAGCAGTACATCCAGTACCTGCAGAGCATGGGCTTCATCCTGGTCCAGGTGCGGCCACCCTCCCCCACCACTCGCAGGTCAGTGACGTGCTGGGAGCCCCGGTGTTGGAGAAGAGCCGACACGTTGAGCTGTGCCCTGGTTTGACACAACAGGTCTTGGCTCCCTGCTCAAAGCTGTCTCTGCTCTCATTCCCAGTAGCACAAGCCGGATCCGAGCTCTGGCAGCAATGGGAGTGGAGGGTAGAGGCTCCTTTTCCTACACAAAGCCAAAACCGGAGGGAAGTCCAAAGGTGAGTGCATTTCTGTTACAAGGGTGGAACTGGGATGGAAGTCAGGCTGTGCAGTGGGCCAGTTCTGGTTGGCTTTTGAAACTGTTTCAGGCAGAAAGGATGTGGCGGGGCAGACAAAGCATCAAAGCCAGCCTGTCTAGACCAGCACCATCTTTGGGAGTTTGGGTATGATGAGATCTCTTTGCCCTCCTGCACGTCCTCCTGCAGGCCTCAGAGCCTTCCTGGCACTGGGTGGAACAAGGGCAAATATCAAAAGACTGGTAACAACTTGGAGGGGCTCAGAAGAGGAGCAGGATGACCTAGGGCAAGGATAGCTGCTTTGGGGTGAGATTCTGGAGGATTACCTGTCAGAGAATCTTCAGTATCTGTGGTTAAGGCCAACTCTGGGGCAGAAGGATCTTTAGTTAGAGTGAGATGAATGCGGAAGTTAAAGAGGTTAGAGAAGATAAGCCTGGAATGGCTCTACTGTGAGAGCACCCTGAGGTTCCTCATGTATAAAGAAGTGGCAGCTAGGGAGGAACAAGTCAGAGCTCTACAAAATTGCAGCTAACCTGGAAAGGAATTGACCCTTTGCTGTCTTATTCAATACAACACCTAGAGACCATCAAATGAAAGTATTTGGAGACAGTTTTGAAACTAAGGAGAGTGTTTCTTTGAGCAGCAGCTAGCAGTGGTCACCATCAAAAGGTTTTGTGAACACTTAAGACCTTGCATGAGTTTTGTGAACATGAGCTTACAAGACAAAATAAGTAAGTACCTGGAAGAGGAGTCCATTGGAGTCTTCAGCTAAGCAGAAACTACCCATGGCTCATGGAATCACCCAGGGGTGATGGGAGCATGTAGCATTTAGTCACCCTTTTCCAACGCTTTATTGGCACCTGCCTTTGGCTGATGTTGGTGCAGGACTGTGGGTAAGACAACACCTTGCAGATAAAATGAGAAGAGAGAAATCTGCTGAGCAAGTTGAGAGGAGGCAAGTGAATTTGCTGGCAGCTAAACTCTGAATTGTCTCTGATAGCTCTATATGAGGCAGGCACAATGGTCTGGGGACACCTCAGCAGGGAGTGAGGTTCCATGGACACTATCATTCCTTGGCTCACAGTGTCCCACACTCTAGAGACATCCTGAGGTGAAGGGATCAGTGTGCCTGGTGTGTTCTCTCAAAGGCTGTTTATTAGGTTTGTTAGGATCCTTTTCACTGTCAGCTCTGCTGTATCTCCTCTCTTCTCTCCAGTGAGATTGCTCAGTTGATGAGGCCCCTCTATTTCCACCTCTGCCACAGAGCCTTGTGGCAGCTTCACACCCCGGTGTGCCAGAGAGCCTCTTCAGCTTTGTCCTTCTCTTCCCAGAGCACAAGCCCTGCTGTTGCCACCTACCATCTACAGAGAGCTCTTCCAGGTGGGATTGTGCTCATGGAGTTGGCCTTCCAGGTAAGAAAGAACAAGAAACAAAGTATGATCTCTGGGGGTTCAGGGACAGTCTTCAGAGGTGACAAAAGGGAGTGACAAGGAGTGCAGCAGGGACATGTGATTCTTCATTTGTCCTGCTTCTTCTGCGGTCCTGCAGGACTGGAATCAGCTGGAGATGATTCTGCAGGGCTCAGAGCAGTAAGAGTTGTCTGGAGGAAAGATGATGAAGGGCTCAGCACCAGTTAGGGTGCTCTGTGCTCAGCCACATGTTGGCTGGTCTGGCTTGGTTCAGGCAAGATGTGAGGAAGAATAGGTGGGCACTTGGTATGGGGGCTGTGCTCCTTCCCTGGAGAGGCCCAAGGCTGTGCCTCACGTGCTGTCTCCTCCAGGGCTGTTACTTCTGTGTGAAGCAGTACGCGCTGGAGTGCTCACGGATCCCCATGGGCCAGTCTGTGAACTCTCAGGTAATGGCTTTGCAGGCACAGCTGGTGCTCCTCAGGGTCAGGGGATGCTTTGTGGGGAGGAGTGATCTCTGGAATGGAATGGGCAGTTCAGGCAATAGCAAGTTCTGGAGAGCTCTGCTCCCTCCTCATGGAAAAGCAAGAGCCACACAAAGCCTTCTGCAGCCATGTGCCCTCCATGGCGCTGCTGGAGCACAGCTGGAGTGAAGTAAAAGGGGGTGGGAGGTTTGGCAAGAGGGTGACTCTTGTCCTAGCTTGGGAAGCAAGCCAGAGCAGACTGGGGAGGAACAGGAGCAATTCTGGCAAAGATGACTGCTCCAGGGAAAGTCAGTGCATGGAAAGCCAAAAGCTCTCTGCTTCCCTTGGAACAAGAAGGAAGTGGAAGGGGAACAGGGATCTGTGAACATGATTGGCTGCCCTTTGCCAGAGGAGATTACTTTCTGCACCAGAAGGGTTCCTTTACACCTCTGTGCCTTGCTCTACAACACTCTGGGGCTGCCTGCTCCCTTCTCCTTTGTAAGGTTGGGGTGTCTCCTGCCTGTTCCCAAGGGCACTGGGTGGCTGTGTAGAGGCTGGCCAGCCCCAGGCTGTCTGAGGCAGGAGGCATGCACAGGCACAGGGCAGAGTTATGAGGCTGCACCCTGCTCTGATGCTGGGGTAGCTGCGCTGGCTGTGCCATGCCTTGTCAGCAGGGCTTTGCAGGAGGGTGTGAGGTGCTTGGCAATGCTCCTGCCTTGACTCCCTGTCCCTCCACAGCTCTCTATGCTCTTCACGGAGGAGTGTGACAAGGTGCGGGACCTCATGCACGTGCATTCGTTCAGCTACGACTTCCACCTGCGCATAGTCCACCAGTACCTGCTGGGCTCCCACATGACTCTCCGCCAAGGCTACCATCTCACCAGCTTCCTGGAGGATTTCATTGCCCATCACCCTGACATCCCCAAATTTGGCCGTAACCACGTTTTCCAAGGTATGTAGGTCAATATGGGATCAGTCTGGGGTTGATCACCAGCATATAACTTAGCAAAAGGTTTCCAAGTCCTTTACAAATAAACCTGACCTTTGGAGTATTCAGGGAGATGACAGGGTGAGGATGATGGGACGAGCCAAGCTCCAAGGGAAGTGTTTGTTGCCTGTTGTGGAAGGGGCAGGTTGGTTGCTTTGTCTCCTGGAGCAGATGGGAGGACACTGCTCTGCCCAGGTAAGAGGCACAGAGTGTCTCCTGTGATAGCAAGGTATTTTTCCACTAGGCACACTGGCCCTGCCCACCAACATGATCACTGCACACCAGTTGTACAACTACATCGCCGACCACGCCAACACCTACCACATGAAACCCCTGCGCATGGCCCGACCGGCCACGGGCAACGACAGCAAGAAGGGAACGCCGGGCACAGAGCAGAACGAATACGCACTGGTCTCTATTTGGAACAGGTGAGTGCATCTGCTGCAAGTTCCTGGAGCTGCTGGAGATTGCGGCAACTTGCCAGTCCTGGGGACACTGCCCCAAGGTGCCAGCAAAGCTGACTGTTCTACACAGTGCCAGACAGCAGTTCTGGCCAGTCCTTCTGAGATGGCCAGTGGAGGTGGTGTGTATGTGTGCAGGGGCATGTGACATTTCCTGTGACACTTCTGAGGAGTCCTGCTGTGTGGAATCCCCCATGTCCAACGGTTCTGTTGTGATCAGCAGCCCTGGGAGAACAAAGTGAGGTTTCCTTCATAGTGCTGTGCTTTTTTATCCCAGCTCGGGCTCCTACAAGGACTCTGAAGGTCTGCGTCATCATGATGACTTCGATGTGTCCCTCCTGGTTTGTCACAGTGCAGCACCGTTTGAGGAGCAGAGCGAGGCAGAGAGGCGCATGCTCCGGTGAGCACTGGGGGCCAGTGACAGCAAAGCTTCCTGGCTGGGGAGCAGGGCTCTGGGAGGGGCTGGTTCTGTCTGGAGTAGCACAGGCAGAGTTGTTAGTGTCTGGGGAGTATCACTGTGAGAACCTGGGCAGAGAAGCACCCTTTCTGGCAGGGACAGAGGGGCCTGTGGTTCATTTGCAGTGCAGCTGAGGGGAGCAGCCCTTCCCCAGGTCACAAGTATCTCCTTGCTCCCAGTTTGCGTTTCTACGTCATCATGACAAGCCAGCGGGAGCTCTTTCCGCGGCTCACGGCCGACATGCGACGCTTCAAGAAGCTGCCGCGCTTGCAGCGGGAAGCGCTGGAGCCTGTGGTGGGCCGGGCAGCCTGGGAGGCAGCGGAGCCGGAGCCGAGCCTGGGCCAGCAGCCGCCGGCAGAGCGGGAGGTGTGGCAGGACGTGGAGGACAGCAGCGAGTTCTACGCGGGGGGCACGCAGGTCAAACTGGGGCCAGGGCTCTTCTACACCTCGCCGCTCTTCCCCTTGCTGGCCTCCGAGGTGGCCTCAGCCCAGAAGCAGCTCAGCAGCATGGTGCAGCTGGCCAAGTGCCACTGCCGCAGGGACAACCTCTGGAAGCGCCTCTTCCTTCTGGAGCCTCTGGCTTCCGACAAGCTGAAGCTGGGCAAGCTCTCGCTGGTGGAGCTGGAGGAGCTGCTCGATGCCGTGCATGGGAAATCCATCGCAGATGTCGACCCCCAGCTGGTGAGCAGCAGGGATGGGGGCACAGTGCACAGCAGCTGCTGCTCTGCTCTGGGGATGGAGTGGGGCGCCAGTGAAGGGGCCTGCAATGCACATCTCTTCCTGCTTGGTGGGAAGGTAGAGGCAGGAACATAGCTCCTAGCTGGCAGGGGAACGGGGAGACTACATGGATGTGTCTGTTGAGAGTGAACAGCCCTCGGTCAGCATCCTCATTGAGCTGTGAGGGTTGCATCTGATACAGGGTCTGAAGGCTGCTGTAGCATTATGGCTGCTGGTGCCATGGCTAGAGGGAGGCTGAAAATCAGGCCTTTTTCATGCCTGCAGGAATGCTTCCTCACCATGACAGTCTCCTGGTACCAGAGCCTCATTAAGGTGCTGTTGAGCCGCTTTCCCCAGAGCTGTCGGCACTTCCACAACGCTGAAACCGGCACCCAGTATCTGGTAAGACACAGCCCATTGCCCACCTGCAGCCTCTGTCCCCGTGTCCCTGTCCTGGGTTTTGTACTGGCTCCTTTCTAACGTGCTCTGTGACTCTCCTGACAGGTCGTGCTCAACCAGAAGTTCACAGATTGCTTCGTTCTTGTGTTTCTCGATTCTCATTCAGGAAAAACGGTGAGTCCTTGGGAACAGCACAACAGCTGTGTTGGCTCAGGCCACGAATCTGTCTAGATTGATCCAGCAGTGGCCAAGGGCATGAGAACATGACCAGATCAAGAATCTTGTAATACTTCTCTTAAATACTGTCCCAGCATCTGAAAATCAGTAGCTTAGGCCCATCCTGAGCTAGAAGTGCCCTTTGCATTTATTTAATAGCCCTCCACAGCTTTATTTCCTTTGGTTAATTTCTGGCATCCATTATTTCCCCTAACTTGCAGCTCCATGAGGCAGTTGCAGTCTAGGTAAAGAACTTCCTTGGCTTATTTTTGAAGTTCTTAACTGTTCTTTCCATGTGATGCCCCTTTGTTCTTGTGTTAGAAAACAGTGAGCACTTGATCCTCTTTTCCTTCACAGGATTGCTTTTGGATCATTTTCTCAGCTGTCTCTCTATCCAGGCTAAGCAGTCCTTCTGTATTCAGTCCAAAGTCAGATTGCACTGGGTCTGGCTGGGAGGGGTCACCAGTGCTGTGGGCTGCTCCTACCTGGCAGAAAAGAAGGGGACCTGCACTGTCAGGGTCTCAGCAAACCTGCAAGGGCCTTTGCCTTCACTGAACTTGAGGGCAAAAATACTTTGCTTTCAGCAGTGCTCCCAGGCAAGGTACAGGATGGGTCACAGGGAACGCAGCTCCGTGTGAGAGCAGGGGCTCTACAAGAGGCTTCAGTCCACAATAAGACTTCTGCAGAGACTGCAGAGTAACTGATGCTGTATAAAATAAATCATGCTCCATCTGAAAAGCAGGTAGGGGAGACAGAAGAGATGGTGCTTGCTGGAAGGCTGCTCAGTGCCTCCTGCCACCTGATGGTCATAGTGTCACCTTGTGGTCACTGATACGATATACCCAGACCCTCCATCCCCTCTCCCAGTGACTCCGACTTTGTAACAGAAATCCTTTGTTTTCATAACATTGTATTTTGTGTTTAGCATTCATCCCATTCTTGTGGCCTCTCAAAACTCCCTCAGGGTTGGTTTGTTTTTTTTTTCTTGCATTATCCCAATCCTCTTTTGTATTAGTGCCTCAAATTTTAGCAGCACACTCCTCATCTTCGTACCAGACTTGTTAAAGTACTAGGCAGTGTGAGTCCCAAAGCCTGTCCTGAAGGAACTCTGTCTGTAACCTCTCTCCAGCCTGCTATTTCCCCTTTCAGCACTCCCATGTTCTCACCTTATAATTTTTGAGTTAATTCCTATCTTTTCAGCTTACCTAAATTTCCCATGTGGCACCACATCAAATCCTTCCTGAATCTCAGATAAGATGTACCATGATTCCTTTGTCTAGAAATATTACCTTATCAAAGACAATTTTAGCGTTAGCACATCACTTCGGTAACACTGAGCTGCATTTCCCTCATGGTTCTGTCTCTCCCAGCCTGCTCTGAAGCCTTGCACGCTGCTGGAGTTGAGCTCACAAATCACTTCCTTTCCCCTCTTAAATGATGGGGGTACATTTGCTGTTTTGTAGTTACACAGCTCTTCTCATGGCATTACCAGTTAGGGATCCTGGCTACTGGACGTGCTGCATTTCAACTCTGGAGAACATCCTGTCCCTGTCTTGCCTCCATGATGCTGATCTGAGTGCAATGAGCCACTCACATTTTTGTTCTACTTCAGCTCCTGCGACCTCTG
Organism: Oriolus oriolus; assembly: GCA_013400235.1. Taxonomy (NCBI): domain Eukaryota; kingdom Metazoa; phylum Chordata; class Aves; order Passeriformes; family Corvidae; genus Oriolus; species Oriolus oriolus. The sequence continues at coordinate 2,550,404 of VXBT01013480.1, forward strand.
CCTGCTCCCTACTCCCCTCTGCCTTTGCCCTGCCTTGTCAGTACAGTCACTAATCGGAGTGGAGCAGGCAGCATTTATTTTTAGGATTGCAGTTATTACATTTAATCTCCTCCCCTTCCCCATTTGTTGCTCTCCTACTCTTTGCCTTAGAAGAAATTTCCCTCTAATTTCCCTGGAAGCTCATATTACTGTGGAGGCAGTAGGATCCGCTCCTCTCCTGTGGCTGCTGCCAGGATTGGTGTAATTGCAGATGCACGAGAGCTGGGACAGAGTGGGCAAGTCTTTGCACCGAATTTCCACCAGAAAAATTGGGAGGAGGCTCAAACGTGCTCTGTCACAGGAGGAGGCACTAGTTTTGTGCCATTGGCATTTTGGGACTTCTCCCAGTATTTGCCTAACACTGCCAAAGACGTGTCCACGCACCCGGGCTCGGGACTGCGCAGTGCTTGTCTGCATCCTGTCTCCTGACCCTCTCCTCCCTCCTGGCAGAGCCTCACCGTGGTTTTCCGGGAGCCCTTCCCAGTGCAGCCCCAGAACAGCGAGAGTCCTCTGCCACAGCTCGTGTCCACATACCATCACCTGGAGTCTGTTATCAACACCGCCTGCTTCAACCTGTGGACAGGCCTGCTCTAGCACTGGCACCCGCGTCCTGGAGCAACGCGTATTCCGAGCTCGGCACAGCCGTGCCAGCGGTGACCGTGGGGAAGAACAGGTCTCTGGGGGGACCTGTGCGTGGGCACTGCAGGCAGCACTGCCACTGGCACACATGGCTACTGACCTGAGGAGCCTGGGGATGTGCACCTCATCGCTGGCTGGCTGGCATGGCCCTCGTGTGCTGTTTTCAGTGGGTTTGATACTGAATGGCCTTGAAGCAAACAGCAAGGGCAGGAACTCGGCTGCTGCAGCCTGGCTGAAGCAGAGCAACTCTCAGGGACGTGGCTTTGGCATCCACAGGTGAGTTCTGCCTACTGGGAAAGCACTGAGGAGCACACATGGCACCATCTTGTGCCCAGGGCAGCACTGCACAGTGCTCTGGCTTTAGGAGGAAAGACTCCTGACTGCAGGGCTCCTGGCAGTAAGGGCAACTGCTTCTGGACTTTTGCTTTCCTTGGAAGAGCACAAATGGAACAGGAACGGTGAACTGGATCACAGGAAGGTTTTATGAAGGTGTACATTTGAGCCATTGGTATATCTGTGAAATAAACTGAGCCAGATCCCTGCTCAGTCGCTGTAGGCTGTGGAAAGCTGCCTGTAGAGGATGCAGAGTGGCTCTGGCTATGGGGCTGGCTGGGTTTGCTCTGGAATCTGACTCTTGCTCCGGAGCAGGAGCAGCAGGGCAGGCAGCCCCCAGCCTGTTCCCTTGGATCGGACAGCCTGGGAGGGGACTGCTTGCTTCACTTTCAGCCCTTCTGCAGAGTCAGGGCTGGGCACTGGCAACAGCCTCAAGAACTTCAGTACCTGGAAGTCCAGAGCCTTCTTCCCACAACTTCAGGCACCAGCTGGAATGCTCCCTTTATTAGGGGAGACTGAAAACCTCTCCCTGGACACCCCTGCAGCCTGGAAGTGAAAGTTGTCTGTGTACCTGAAGTCACCTACAGTGGTGCCTGAGCCATCCCTAAATCTAACATGCTGCAGATAGTACTTGTGTAAATGAGGGTCCAACAGCTTGGGCTGGCCCAGTAGAGCCTGGGGAAGGGAAATGCGACATAGATGTTCCTAACCTCACTCTAGGAATCATCCCACCCACCACACTCCCCTAGTCCTAGAGAAGACACGTGCTCCTCTGTTAAGCCATTGCTTTGTCTTTTATTCTCATGGTTTTCTAGTTTTACTTGGCTGCCTTGCTGGTCCCACCGTGCTGCAGCCCTCGGCTTTCCCAGTAGGATCGCAGCCAGCCCAGACCTTCCAGGGTGTCTCCTGCAATGACAGACAAGGTCTCCTGCTGCAGCTGGAGCAGCTTCTGTTCAGGACAGAGCTCTCAGCCCCAGGCAGGGACCTGCACCTGCCAGGACCTGCCTGTCTTTGCACAGTACCCAGCCAGCTGGTCTGTGCTTGGAGCTGCCCGTGGGGCTCACCTGCAGGCCCACTCACCCTTGGGAGCATACTCGCACCCCACGTAGCCAGTGTAGCCGAGGGACTCCAGGAGCTCGAAGAGGTAGGGGAAGTTCAACTCCCCAGGGCTATTGGGCTCGTGCCGCCCTGGTACCTGTGCAATCTGGATATGACCTAGGGAGGGAAGGGGAGAGGCTGTGCCCAAGGCAGCCCCAGCTGCAGCCTTCTTTGGCCGTGAGACAAGGTGACTCAAGAGCAGCCCCACACCCCCAGCCAGCTACGGCACAGCCTGGAGTAGGAGGGCCCCCTGTCCAAGCCACTCCTGCCCAGTGGCCGCAGTGGAGGTGGTCTGGGCACAGGGCGTTACCGATGAGTGGGAAGTACGTCTCCAGGTTGCGTGACAAATTGCCATCCATGATCTGGCAGTGAAAGAGGTCCTGGGAGTGAGAGAGGAAAATGGAGGGTGCAGCTGTTCAGCAGTGAGCAGTTAAAGACAGCTGTGCTATGGTCCCTGTCCCATGTCCCCAGGAGCGGGTAACAAGCCCATGGCCACCAGAACTCCCTTGTGCAAGTTCCCCTCACGGAGAGCTTCAATGCTGACTCACCAGCTGCAGCTTCAGGTTGGGCCGTCCCACTTTCTCCAGGATGGCAGCAGCTAAGGGGGCAAGAAATGAGAGACCATTGCCCCCAGGGTGGAAGCTTTGCAGAGAAGCCCCAAGACCTCTCTTCATCAACTGTGTTCCCTAAGCATCTCCCTGCTGGTGAGGCAAGCTCCTGCCTTTCAGACTTTGGACACTCTTGGTGTCTGGCTTACCGTGGTGTGGGGTGTTCAGATAGTAGCGAGGGTCAGTGATGCGGTTGTTAATAGGCTCCAACAGTCCGATCATGTCTTCCTGTAACACAGTAATGTCACCCTGCGGAGCATCCTGTCATCTCTGCAGCAGGAACCATAACTGCCCCATGCCAGGCTGGTGGGGTATTCCCCATCTGGGGTATCCCAAGAGCTGCACACACAAAGCAGGACCCATTCCCCTCTTACCTGGGACAGGAGGTCAGCAGTGTATCTGAGATTCTCAATGAAGGTGGTTTCCATCTCACCTGCCACTGCAGCCCGGTCTGTGCCCAGGGGAACCCGCCCAGCCATCACATGAATCCTACAGGCACAGAGGATAATCACAGGTGGCAACTGCAAGCAGCTGGCCTGATCTAATACTCCTTCCTCTGCTGATGGAAAAGGGGGCCAGGCTGGGGGAGCAGACACAGAAGGGGGTAAGAGGAGCCTTCTCCGCTGCAGGAGGCACAACAGCCAGTGAGCTGCCAGCCAGGACACAAATAGGCACCATCCCACCTCAGTACACAGAGGGATGACTTTGAACCTTTTGCCTGACAAATCATAGACCTTGCTTCTTCCCTCTTTTGCCAACTGCCTTCAACTCTTTCACCCTGATGCTGGAGCTTTCTTGGGGTCTCACTCCTTGGAGGGCCCCAATGCAGCACACTGGGCACCTGACCTGGCGTGCTGCTTCTGCCAGGGCCCTGCCCCCTGCATGGTGTCACTGCTTGCTAGCTGTGAGCAGGGAGGGGACAGTGCCCCGTGCTGGACTGCCCTGCCATGAAGAGCTCAAGGGCCAGGCCATCTTCAGCCACCATTGGGAGAAGGTGAACAGCAGGAAAAAACCCTTTTCAATCTGCCTTTACCAGTGTGCAAATGGCACTGGGCAGCCTCTGGCCTGCCTGGCCCATGCCCTCCACAGGGCTTTGGACTGAGTTTCAACGGGAAAGAATGGTGCAAAGTAAGTGGAATAAAAGGGCCTTGTTGGTTTTCTGAAGGGAGCTGTGCCAGGCTAATTGCATCTTTTACGGTGTCTCTGCTGTGCTGGAGTCAGTGTGGTCTCAATAAAGCAACTGTTGTGGTGTCCTGGGGGAGACGACTGGTGCAATTGGGGAGGAAAAAGGGAGGATTATCCTGGGGACTGTTGTGTGGAGGTGGGAACAAGAGCCTCCACTGCGAAGGGCAGGGTCAGGCTCGTGCCTGGCAGCTCTGGGTCCGCTCCCAGCGAGCACGCTGAGGCCGCGGCCCCGCACAGCGAGGTCTGCCCCGAGCTGGCTCCGGCCGGACGCAGCCGAGCAGGAGATGCTGCCCGGGAGAGGCTCCGTGACCCGGCGGGGGGGGAAGGCACCGCGGGGCAAAGGGCGAGCTCCGCTCGGGCGCAGCGCTGGAGCTGGAGGGCAGCAGAGGCAGCCCCCCCCCCGGCAGCCGCGGGGCCGGGGGCGCGGCCGGAGCAGGGGTCCCGCCTCGCACCTACCTGGGGCAGCCCACCGCCCTGGCGTAGTGCACGGCCGCCTCCAGGGCCTGCCGGAAGGCTGCCTGCCGCCCGGGCACGGCCGCCAGCCCCAGCTCGCCCGCCTCCTGGTCCCCTGGGAGAGAGCGGCGGGGTCGGCGGAGGGTCCTCGCTACCCCACGCANGGGGCGGGGCGGGGCGGGGCGGGGGCGGTGCTCCCACGGCCCCTCCGGGCAGCGCGTCCCGCGTGGGCAGCCCCGGCCCCCCGCGGGGCGCAGCGATCCCCCAGCGGCGGGGGCAGGGCTGGGCTCTGCCCCGCGGCCGTGCGGCTCTCTGAGGGCTCCGGGATGTGCCCGCGGCCCAGGGTGAGCCGCAGAGGGGCTGGGCAGGGGCGGCCCCGTGCTGCCGGTGACACGCGTGGGGGTCCCGGGCTCGCCAGAG
>VXBT01013480.1:2555346-2575519 GCA_013400235.1 Oriolus oriolus
TGGGGGTCCCGGGCTCGCCAGAGGGTCTGCGGGACAGGGGCGTGCTGGGGGCGCGTGGCACCGCGCGGCTGGAATCCTCTCTGGGAAAGGGGGTTTTGCCAGGTGTTGGCCTGACACACGCAAAGCGCCCTCTTAATTGGTTTCCTAGGGAGCTTGTCTCTGACAGCGTCTCATTATGCGAGAAACCCTCTCTCCTTTTGTCCCATGCTCTGCATATTTTACCATAAAATGTTCATCTCCACTTCTGCAGAGCTGTGGCTCGGGCGTGCGGCAGTCTGACCGCGGCGGTGCCCGAAGGCAGCCCCGCGCTCCCAGTGCCCATCCCCCGTGCTCTGTGTGTCCCCAGGCGCGCTCGCAGGCTGCAGGTGGGGTGCGTGTCCTGTCCGGCCCATGCCCAGGGGCTGTGCCGTGCCTGGCAGAACGGGTACCACGAGCCGTGGACATTTTGCAGCCCTTTGTGCTCAGCTTGTTCCTGGGGGCTCCTGCCCCGTGCCGGGGAAGCCCTGCATGGTCCAACTCCTCTGTGACTGCTGCAGTAGCCCTCTGCAGCCCCAGGCAACTGCAAGCCCCAGGAATTCGCAGTGCTTCGGGAGCCCAGCCTCGGCAGAAGCCAACCACAGCAACAGGTTTTCGGTGGGAGGTCAGGGCAGTGCCGGCCAAGGGGATAATGGTGGTGAAGCTACCCACTATGGAGTCTCAACTCAATTAAAGCTATTGATTAATCAATTAGAAGAGGCTTGACTCAACTTCTCAGTAATAATCCGAACTGTCAGTTGCAGGGAGTGGCATCCGTGTCCTCAGCAGACATGTCCCCAGGACACAGACTGCTCCCTGCCGGCAGCCACCCTGCCAGGGGAGCGCTGCACCTTACACATGTCCTCTGGCCTCACTCTGTGGTGCACAGGGGTTGTCCTCCTCTTCAGTCTTTCCCGGGAGGTGCCTGAGTGCAGGGGGTTGGGTGGCAGAGCTGCACAGTCACTGGAATCCTCAGAACGAGACACGGCTCCTGCCTGGCCTGGGGCTGCAGCCTCACTGGGTGCTTGCACCTCAGAAAGGCATTCACTGAGGCCATGCACTGCCCTGGCCCCGACAGTCCTGGTTGCATCTCCAGCTGGAGCCCGGGCCCCTGGCAGGGTGAAAGCCCAGGAGGCAGTGTGTGGGAGCAGGAAAGCTTTGCTGGGTGGGGGTGTCAGTGAATAAACACAGAACTGAGCTCCAGCACGTGGGTGACCTGGGCAGCCAGATGGGAATGCACAGAGCCCTCATGTAAACCTGCCCTGCAATGGCAGGTGAAGCTGAGGGCTCTGCGCTGAAGCATTAATAGCGTCTTTATGTCTCTGGTAATATATTGCATTGATTTTCTCATGTTATAACTGCGGTTCCTGCATTGCAGGCCGGTGTTTTGTCACTTTACCTTGACAGGACGCAGAGGATTTACTCCCTGCCGTGGCACACGCTGCTCTGGAGCTGTGTCTCACACTGGTGCTGGGGCCTGTGCTCGGCACCCTCTGTGTGTGGAGCAGACACAACGAGCATGGGGTCAGATGGGCCCCCGTGTCCCCCGAGGAAGATGAGGAGGGGGCCGAATGGGGCACTGGAGAGGGAGGTCAGCTCTGTACCAAGCATCTCTGCAGCTGCCCAGGAGTTTTATTAGCCTGAAGAAAACGTGGCTCCTGCACATTTTATTGTTGAGCTGACATTTCGTCGCAGACCCAGCTCTGGCCTCTGTGATGGCTGGGATGGGGAGGTGGCAGTGCCTTGGGGTGCCCTGCGGTGCCAACAGCGGCAGCCAAGCCAGCCCCCCACCCTGAGCCCACTGAAGTGGGGACACCAGTCCTCCCAGTACCCCATAAATCTCTCATCTCATTGTGCTGCAGGGAAGGTTTTATCTTTCTCCTTTATGAAACATGTTTTAATTTAAATTGACATTTCTGTATTTTAACTGCTTGTCCCAGGCTCCCAGGTGGCTCAAGTGGCACACTGGGGGCCACGAGGGATGAGGTGTTGTGGGCTGGGGTGACTGGATGGCACCATCCCACTGGCACTTGTTACCCCCGTCCCTCCTGGCCACCCCCAGACCTGTCCCACTCCCCCTGCACCCTGTGGCTGTGCGAGGGAATCCAACGCTCGGGCTGGGGCAGGGGGTATCCCAGGCATCCCTTCCCCCCAAGCTTTCTTCTCTCCTCTAAAGCACCCCAATATTTTGCAGCCATGTTGGATTTTGGCTTTTATAGTGAGTAAATTCTAGCCTCTTTATGTGTGGAAAAAGGGCTGGGAAAAATAATCCACATGTGACCCAGCATCTTGCAGAGGCAGCTGCAGGAGCTTTGCTTGTGTTAAATCTCACAATTTTTCATCAGTCTTCCTCAAACCTGTGCCCCCGGGATGCAAAGGGGCCAAGAGATGAAAAGCCTCTCCACAGGATCCAGCACCAACCCAGCCCTGCCTCCCCACCCGTGCCCCCAAGACCAGTGCATCCCCACAACGGCTGTGCCCTGAGCCCCGTCAGCCACAGCCCCTGCCGGCGTGTCTCTCCCAGCTCCCCAGTTTTGGGGCAGGCTTTGCTGAGCGGTGTGACCTGGCTGGCACACCGCTCAGCATGTGTATCTCTAGCTCTCCTCCTTACCCAGGATCCCATCTGAATTTCTTGGACCTCCTTGTTTCCATGGCCATGGGCACCAGTGGGACTCAAGGACCTGGCACCAAAGGGAGGTGGCAGCCTCGGACTCTGCTGGGGACTCCTTGGTGGGACTGTCACTCTGTCAAGTCCTCCTCTGCTTACCCTGGTCAGTGCATACTGTACAGAGTTAATTTGTTAATTAGTGTCTTTCTGCTGCTGAGCCACCTGTTTTCTGCCGTCGAAGTCTGCTATGCCCTTCAACCACCTTCGCTGCTCACTCAGTTTCCACCTCCTAATATGAAGAAGCTACCTTGGCTGCTAATGATGGGGTGCAGCAGGACTGTGCCATAGCTGGGGCTTGCCCAGGTCCTCCCCTCCTGGACTCCCTTTCTCCTCCTCCTCTTCCTCTTCTTCATGTGTGCCTTATTCTTCTATTTATTCTTCCTCCTCTGCTCCTTGCCCTCCATCCCTCCACCCCCTCCATATCTCATCTCCTCCATTCCCCTGTCGCCCTATCCCCTCTGTCCTTCTGTCCCCTCCATTTTTCTGGTTGCAGGCACTGCACAGCACATGGAAGATGCAGGGAAAGATGGCAGTCCCTCCCAAAGCTGTGACAAAGATTCCTGCAGGATGCCTTAATGAGCACATTGTCCAGCTCAGCCCTCACTTTCTTGCAGCCTCCAAAACCACATGGGTATAAGAAAACCTATATACCAAGTTATGGGAAGCAAAAGCCCAACCTTTTCCAACTTATGGCTATTCTTCATCAAGAGGGATTGAACTGGGTGCAAATATGATATAAATCCCAGCAGAGCCAAGTTAAGGACTGAGCACCCCTGCGCCCCTGCAGCTCCCAGCATGGGGGGGCTCTCCATCAGCTGGCCAGGATTTTCTTGCTATTCCAAGATTTTGCAGGAAATTAATGAGGAGGCCAAATTCTCCTCCAGCTCTTGGAGGAGGCCAGGGCGGGCGGTGCCTGGGCCCGCTGAGCTGGCAGATGTTGTTTAACATTCCCGGCAGTAATTAATAGATGGTTTCATCACTCTTGTACAATTCAAGCATGTCGTCCTGCTTCTCTCCAAATACAGAGCAGAAATATTTGTTAAACGTGGCTGGTGTTTTCGCCTCATCATTAGTGCTCGAGCGGCTCCAGCCGCTCCAGGATTTATCACCGTGCCAAAATTTCTTTTGGCCTCATGATGCTGCCGCCATCTCTCCCTCCACTGCTGGCCCCTCCTGTCAAGAGACTCCCTTTATCACTTTCTCTCTGATTGATGTCCTGCTGGTTGCACCCTCTCCTTTACATCATGATTATGGATTCCTCCCTTTTCCATTCATTACACTGCAGGAGGATGGGCTTTGGCCAAACCATCTCCCTGACCAGGGGCACTCTGCAGAATTCAACCCAGAAAAGGTCTGCAGGGATCACTCCCACTTCCCAGCACCCATGGTGGGATGCAGGGGAAGGGCTCCCCTGGGGGTGCTTCATCCCACAGTGTCCAGGTGGGCTGGTGACATATGCAGGGACACAGCCTGGGCTGGGCTGGGCACAGCATGGTGACATCAAGCAGGGGCTTGGCAGCAGGGCAGAGCTGCCTTGAGGGAAGTGGCAGCCCATTAGCCAGCATCGCTGGCACCCCAGGGAATCACTGCACATACAAATTAATCGGAACCTCCCAGCTCATCATTAGTTATTAATAGTATCTATTAGTTATTAACTATTAGTTATTAATAGGAGCCTGCCAGCTTGCCAACAGTTCACTCACAAACAAAAGCAAGCGGGTTCCCCCTAGGAGTGCCCTGCTCACGGCAGTGGCACGGCACAGTGTCAGTCCCCATGCCCAGAGTGGAGACACAGTGGGAACACAGGGAACAGGCACTCAGCAGGGCCCCAGAGAGGGAAGGGGATGCTCCCACTGCTGCCTGCCTGGCTGAGCCGAGGCTGACGAGGTGCCCGGGGTCTGAGTTCAGCTCTTCCCTGCCTGGAGGCGCAGGAATCCTATGCAGCCCGGCATCTCCAGGGCACAGCCAGCCCCTGGCTCTCACCCTCTCCCACGGCCCCAGGGGCTCAGTGACTAGCCCCAGCAATGCCAGCCCCAGCACACTCAGCCCCGTGCCCCATGCCGTGGGGCGCAGGAGCCGGTCCTTGTGGCCCCCCTCCCCAGCACCGCCCGCTGCAGCCCGGTCACCATGTTAAGCCATCTCTTAATTAATCAGGCTGATTGTAATGTGTTTTTAGGGCATTAAAATTCAATTGTGGAATTCTCCGCTGGCTGGGCTCGCAATGAATACAGAAGTTAGCCTAATTAGAGCTGACGCGCAGCCGGCGGGAGAACCAGACAAACAGCCCCGCCAGGGCTGCCCACCTCGGGCCCCTCGCCTGGCCCCGACACCCCCATCCCTGCCTCTGGGGGGACCAGCACCGACCAGCCCCGCCGTGGGCGCCCAGCCCCTGCCCTGAGCACAGCCCAGCGCTACCTGGCCCTGGTATCCTTGGGGACAGCTTCATCCTGTGCCAAACCCCTGTCCGGGCACCAGGCAAGAGCACAAGAGATGTTTCCTTATCGGCAGCATCAGGTCTTCGTTGTCATTACCACGGCAATTATCATCTCATTTGGAGTCTTTAGCTGCCATAATCTGTCTCTTGCACTGATTTATTCCGCAGGTCTCTTCCCCAGACGTGCAGGAGGGAAAGAGTCATCAATAAGGAGTCAACGAGCTCCTTCTCCCGGGAAAGCCTCTCCCCATCCGGAGCTGAGCAGAGGTGCCCTGTGGCTGGGCCGTCCTCCCGAGCAGAGCAGGGCTGGCTGTCCGCACGTAGCACATGGCCGGGGCCGAACTGAAACCTGTCACTTCCCAGCACCAGTGCGGAGCCGGTTCCCCCAAACCTGGTGCATGTTTATTATTTCAGCTGCTGTTGGCACCAGTGCACACGAGGCTGAACGGGCCCTGCACGCACAGGTGGGCTGGGAAGCAGAGGAGCGTGTTCGCTCTTCAGGGATGGACAGGCCCTCAGAAGCCACTGCGTGCTGTCTCCAGAGCTCCCTGGGTGAGGTTATCGCTCCTGCCTGGCTCCGGCGTGGCTGTGCCAGCAAAGCCCTGCTCCCCCTCCTGCTCCTCTGCCCACCCCTCCATCCCTGCCGGGAGGGGCTGGCCGGGTGCAGGGCAAGCGGGGCTGTGCTGTGGGGCTCCAGGCTGGTGCATCCCTTGGGAAGAGCCCTGCAGTGAGAGGTGATGCAGTGGGAGCCACCTGCTCACACCAGCTGGCCCCACTGCCCATCTCTCCCTGGGCATCACTCTGTGGCAGGAGAGGAGTCTCCTGACTACTGTGAGCAGCTGCCCAGCTCTCCCCATACACAGGGGACCCCAGGCACAGAGGCTGGTGGCAGCAGTCACCCTTGTTGAGCACATGGAGCAGGATGCCATCCCTGCAGTGCCTGCAGGAGAGATTCTGTGTCTCCGCAGCCCAGGGTGTCCATCCCTGCTCCCACACAAAACCCTTCATTTGCAGCAGGGTGCCTGAGGCAAGAGTGGGGTCAGCAGGACAAGGGGAAGCCACCGGGTTTGGGCACAGGTAGGAAGTCACTTCCCGAGTCCCCACAACACAGCTGAGCCCAGCAGTGGGGCACAGTGAATTGGGGCAGGCCGGGTGGCAGGGGTGCCACTGTTCCTCACAGCTCCATCCCCAGTTTGGTGACTCGGCTCCCATCCCACCGTTGCACCCACCACAGCTCAACCTGCCTAATGGAATCCACTTACATGCAAAATCCCTCGAAAAAAGCGGTAATTAATGAAGTCCCTTTCATTACCATTATGCAAATGCGATTAATTTCAGCTGTTATGAATATGCAAATATTACAATTATGCTCTAATTGCCTGTGTGTGTAGGGGAGTGGGCAGAATATCAAGTCTCAGACCAGGGCCCAGGAGCTTTGGGGTGCAGAGTCGCTCCAGGACGTTTCAGGCAGGAGGGGGAAGCCCAGCTAGAGGGGCTCTACCTGTTCCTGTAGGCTCAGCAGAAGTGTGTGTGAGGGGACAGGCAGCAGGGACATATGTCAGCCACCACCTGCCTGTGTCATGGATCCTGCATGGGCTCCTTCTACCCACCCCCCAGTGCTCCAAGAGAGGCTCTGCATTGCATCGTGACCCCTAACCCCTCTGCCAGGTAAGCCTGTCCCCAGCAACGCTGTCTCTCCACTTCCACTCCTGTTCAGACTCACATGACATTCACTGGGCTGCAGGGAGGAGAAGGAAAAGGAGGAGGAAGGCTACCAGGCAACGTGGTGCTACAGGGCTGGAGGCAAGTGGCAGCAGGAGGCAGAGATCTGCTCTGACCTTGCTCCGTGCCAGCTGAGGCGATGCCGGCCCCCTGCCCACACACGGTGCCACCGCTGTTAGCAAACCCCAGCTGTGTGTCACTGGTCCTGCTGCAATCTCAGGATGGAGCCGCTGCCGCCCTTGCTACAAGGGGATCCTGTCCTCTGAGCCAGCTGGGCTCTCCAGCCCTTCCCTCACCATTTAGTTGGGGGTTTGGCCTGTCCCGCTGCCTGGGATTCTCTGGGCACGGTGGGGCTGGGGGTGGGGGCAGACAGCACATCGGACATCACAGGCGCTCTGGCAGGGCTGCAGCAGGCGGGCTGCGGAGATTCCCTGCACGGGGCCACGGGATGTTCTGCTCGGGAGCTCAGGGATGCCCGGCGTGGGTCCCGCTCCCGCGGGAAGGCAGGCAGGCAGGCAGGCAGGCAGGCAGGCAGGCAGCAGCCGGGGCCGGGCCGTGCAGCCGGCAGCCAGCAGGCTGTGCTCCTGCTCCCCACAGCGCTCGGGTGCGGCACAGGGAAAGGCCGGAGCGGGGCCCTGCGCTCCAGCAGCGCCACCGCCTCTCGCCCCAGCGCTCAGCCTGTCCCGGCCTGCGCACGGGGCAGCCCCGAGCCGGCCCCAGCTGTGCTTGCAGCTGGCAAAAGCACCTTTCCCGAGGCAGAGCAGCCCACATCTGACCCAGCGCCTCCCAGCGCCTCCCAGCCATCGCTGTCCGGACAAGCGCCCCGTCCCAGCCGTCACAGCGGCCCCGGACTCGCGGAGAGCGGGAGAGTGGTCCCTGCTCGCCCCGGGTGAAGGCTGCTGGCCACTGGCCGTGCTCCGTGCACGGGCTTTGTTGTGCCACACAGGAGGGGTGGTGCTGGCTGGGGAGACTCTCTGTCCCAAATTCTGTCACCTCCAGCCCCCACTGCAGCCTTTGGTCTGCTGTCCCCACTGGGGCAGACTGGCACCCCAGAGAAGATGACAGAGGAATGGGGCTGTAAGGACACTGCCACCCCTGCAAGGACCCTGGTGCCTGCTCCCCACCGCCCCAGCAAACCCATCTCCACAGCCCAGCGAGGCTGATGGCTCCGGGGCTGGGGAGCCTTTTCTTCACCCACCACCACAAGTCTCCCACAGTGGCAGGGACTGGTTGGAATACACATTTCCCCCCTCCGAGCTTCCAGTGTGGGGACAAAGCGAGACTTCTCCATTACTCAGGCTAGATTGAGCACCATGTGCCTTACTAAACCTCTCACACACAGGGAGGAGAAACCAAGCAAGGCAGCAGGTAGCAGGGTGCCCAGGGGCTGGCAGGGACAGGCAGCCCCCATGCCTGCACCCAGTGGCACAGCCTGGACTTGTCCCCAGCCCCAAATCCCCAAATGCCTCTGGCCTCTTCCCATGGGGCTCAGCTAGAAAGAGAAGGAGAAGGAGGAGTTTGAGAGGCTCCTCAGAGCTGCCTCTTGGTTTCCAAGGCGATGAGACATAATGGCTGTTCATCCCGGCAGGTCATCCTTCTGCGCTGGAGCTCTGGAAGAAGGGGCTGGGGTTCAGCTGCAGCCCCCAGCCCTGGCATCTCGGCTCCCCACCCTATTGGGACATGCTGAGCACCCACAGCCTTGTGCCCGCCAGGGCCAGCTCTGCTCTGTGCGGGTCAGCACTGGCCAGGCACTGCTCAGAGGCACAGTTTGCTTCACACAAGCTGTTCCCTGTCAGTCGCCATCAGTGCCGGGGAGGGAGCAGGATGTTTGATTCCTCCACACAGCTGCCACCGTGTCCTGCAGATGCTGGTGGGGTGCCCGACCTGGAGGGACCCTCAAGGGTTTCAAACCAAGTGTGGCCACCCATGGGTGCTGTCACCACTGTGTCCAGCGGTCCTCTAGTGATTTGCAGCAGGTGCTTGGTGTTCTATTCCCTTGGGTATGACAAAGGCAAAGTCACAGCCCTGCTCCCTGTGATGCTCCTTATGTTTTCCCAACTAATTGAATTCAGAGAGATTTCTTCCCAGCAGTGCCAATCGATGAACCCCGTGTTATCAGCCCCTCCCCTCACCCCCCCCGGCCCTTGGGATGGGTATGGGCAAAGGGAAAAATTGAATTTGCGGCCATTTTCATTGGGATTTAATTGGGCAGTCTCACCTCGTTGCCTTAATCCCGGGCGCTGACGTGCGCAGCAGAGACGGCAGCTCCCCTTATTTATCACTTTTCAAATATTTGCCTCTTTGCAGTTGTGGGAAATCGATGCTCCTGCCTGTGGCATGCCGGGAGCGACCTGGCCGGGCGGCCGGGCGACTGGGGATCCATCAGCCGCTGCCATCGCTATCGACAGGGCGATTGGGGTTTAAGAGGCACTTTGATAGCAGAACCGGCACACATTAAGTGCTCGTCATCAGGGGATGATCATGACTTATTACTGCTAATTCTCCCCGCGCAGCGGCGGGGCTGCAGGGCTCTTCCCCGCTAATCGCGGCGCGGCTCCTCGCCCAGGCGCCGGCGGGAGGACCACACCGCGCTCCCCGGGGACAGGGCGCTGTGTCACCCCCTGTGCCCCCGCTTCGGCCCTCGGTGCCTCTGGGGGTCCTTGTCCCCAGGGCGCGGGGTATTGCTGGAGGACCTCCTTCCCCGGAGAGAAGAGAGAGGGTTTTCTCTGCCCCCTCACCACATATCCAGCCTGAGGGAGGCTGAGTCCCTGCCAAGCTCCTGCCAGCCCAGATAGGATGGTGGAGGGACTGTGAAGCTCTGGTGCAGCCACAGCCACGGGTGCCTGTGGAGGGGACAGATGCCCATGCTGTCCCTCTCACCTCTCCCTGAGCATTCCCAGGCCCTGGTGCTGGCTGCAGTTCCTCTATCGTGCACCATTGCTCCCCCCAGGCCATCAGCATCCTAGTCACTGGGGGTCTCAGCTGGACAGGAGACAGGACCAGCATGTGTGAGAATAGCAGCACTGCCAAGGAATTCTGTACAGCTGGTGTGTAGTCCAGGGATGGGGGACAGCTGGGCTGCACGGTGTCCACGTTCCCTGCAGTCTGGAGTGCGGGGGAAACTCTGCCTGAGCTCATTCCAGGTAGCCCTCAGTGCTCCTGGTCACTGTCATGATAGCTTGGCTCTGGTACCACACTCACCTCCCTGGATCCCTCCTCCCTGGGGTGCTCCAGGGTCCCTGTGAAAACCTGGGCATCCTCCAGTTCCCTGGCGGAGCTACTGTGGGGCAGCCACTGATCCCTTCGCCAGCATGGGCTCTTGCTGTGAAACCAGCCAGATTAGTGTCATCCAGCCCTGTCACTTGGAAGGTGTCCAGTAATGAGCAGCCAGAGAGAGAGGAATCCTCA
This sequence comes from Oriolus oriolus, assembly GCA_013400235.1. Taxonomy (NCBI): domain Eukaryota; kingdom Metazoa; phylum Chordata; class Aves; order Passeriformes; family Corvidae; genus Oriolus; species Oriolus oriolus. The sequence continues at coordinate 2,565,594 of VXBT01013480.1, forward strand.
GTGGCAGCAAACAGACGTTGCTGTCACCATGCAGTGCCTCTGGCACACCAGGGCTACCAGCTCCGTGCTGGGAGTGGGACCATGGTGGCACTTCCCAGTGGACCCATGCAAGGGATGGGATCAGCAAGTGATCCTGTCCTGTCCCCTCTGGGTGGGGAAGGGGGGCCCAGCCTCCCTACAGCAGCACTGAGACAGGCGGGGGATGCTCCTGGGTTGCACAGAGGTCCCCCAGCCATGGTGCAGAGGACAAAGGTCTTGGCAGCTGGATGCCAGAGCCTTGCTGGCATGGGGTGGGCACACCCAGAAGGAAGGGCATGTGCAACTGGGAATGGCTCCATGCCTGGCTGCTGCGATCCTGCTGGAATCCATCCTTTCATCCATCCACTCCTCCTTCCCTTTCTTCCTCCCTTGGCTCCCTCTCTCCAGCCTGGTTTGAGCTCACATCCTGGACTGTCCATCTTGGGGTCACACTGGGGCTGGCTGCTCTGGCAGTGAGGACCCTGCTTCTAATTTCCAGCCCAAATTCTTTCATCGCCAGTTCATACCCATAATTCGTTTGCCAGTGCTGTGCCCTTCTGCATGCTCATCCTCACAGTGTGCTCAGAGGCAGAGAGCCTCTGTCCTCCAGCTCCTGGAGGTCTCCATGGGGACACCCTCAGGTGGACAGTTGGATGCTTGCAGAGGGCCTGAGCCTAGTTTCCCTCCTCAGCTCCTTGTCCTGTGCCCTTGCCCTGTGTCCCCAGGTCGTGTGTCCTGCTGCCTGCCCTGGCAGTTTGAGATGTCCATACCCTGTTCCCAGAGCTACCCCCGGTGTGACACCCACTTGTCCTCACTGCTGTGGGGGCTCACTGCCCTCAGCCCCACAGGTAGCCTTTAACAAGGGACCAAATGAAATGAAGGGGTCAAACCAGGCCCATGGGGCTCGTGACGTGCTGCTGACCACTGTCAGCTTGGCCTCAGTGCCACTGCCATCAGTGACCCCAGCAGGGCTCTCCGGGGGCTGTGCTGCTCCTCCTGGCATGAGGAGCAGGTACCATCCTGGGATGCTCTGGAAAGGGCACAAGGGCTGGCTTCCCTCTCTGCCACTGCCATGTAGGAGCCCCTTTCTGCAGGTGAAAGATTCAGCAGAGGCTGAGCTGGGGTCTGGGGCTTTGGAGGATGGGAATTGGTTTCCCTGTTAAGCACTGAGTTTGGCTTTTTTAGCAGCCTGTTTATGGGAACGGAACCGCCCCAGCGTGAATTATTCATGGCCCCTTGCAAGCTCATTCTCAAAATATCAATTTCTCCCAGTCATGTCAAGCAGCACTTAAGCCTAAAAGCCTTGTTAAAATGAACCACTGGCCCAGTGAGCCGGGGAGGGGATGGAAGCAACCAGGAGCAGAGCTCTACAGGGGGATCCTGCCCTTGGCCCCCGCACCCACCTCACAGGTCCAGAGTGAGGAATTTCAGGAGGGGACCTAGCATGGGGTGGAGGGTTGGCATGGGGATGGCAGACATCACCCCAGAGGGCAGCGAGGAAGGTGACTGCAGTGAAATGGGACGCTCCCTCAGGGTCTCTCCTGGGCAAGCTGCTGTTCTCAGGCAGAGGGGGCACGCAGATCTCCCTGCTCTGGGCATCGTGGCAGCATTTATGGAGCCACATGAGGAATTAGTCAGGTTGAGGAGCAGGGACAAGTGCAGGCGTTAGCAGAGGGAGCTGCTGCAGCACAAACCAAGAGAGCTGTGGCCACAGATGCCACAGTGATGCTCTCCTCCCGCGGGGCTGCAGCTGGGGCACTGGGGCCCCCATGCATTTGCACAGAGCCCTGCTCAGCAGGTCACCCTCCCTGGCTGGGGACCATCAATGCCAAACCCTCTGCTCGCCCTCTGGCACAGGGAGGAGGGCAGGGCAGGCAGGCTGAGGGCATCTCCAGCTACCCCAGCAGGGCAGCTCTGAGTGGCAGCAGGGACCTTGCAGGCAACAGCTGGGCCGGAGCAGCACTGTTGGTAATTACTAATTAAAATGCAGATGCTCCCCAAACTGCAACTTTTAGTTTCTCTAGCAACTGCTAAATCGAAAGCAATGAGGCAGGGAAACACCAAGTGACGCTGCGGGTGCCACTGTGCCAGTGCTGGTGTCAGTGTAGGCAGGGGATGCTGGTCCTGCCCTGCTCCAACCCCACAGCCTCGTGTGGCATTTCCAGCCTCGCTGCTGGGGACAGACTTGGTGGGTGCCCCAAGCTGGACAGGGCACTGAGCCCACGAGGGCCAGCAGGCAGCATCCCACCCTCCCCCTGCCTCACACAATGCAGTTCCCTGCAGTCTGTGGGCAGGAGAGGCTCAGCCCCCAGCAAGGCTGGGTTTATTCCTTGTCACCTGCTCCACGCCCACCTCCTGCTGCAGGTTTCCTTAGCCCCACTAGCCCCCAGCAGTGCGTCCTGCCCTTGCCCTGTGTTCACAGTGGTGTCAGGTGAGTGGAGAGCCCATGGCCAGGCTGGGTGTCCCAAAGCAGGCGTGGGGGATGGTTTTCCACAGAACCAACTGCTCGCAGGAAAGCAAAAAGCCTGAACAAATAGAAAACTCAGAGGTTAATGTGCCCTGCCCACAGAGCTGGGTAAAATGTGTTTCAGGAAAGAGGACACCCCATTTCTCCTTAAACCTATACCAAAACACACTAAATGTCACCTTATGTTGCAGCTTGCTCTGGTGTGCTATCCCTGGCACCTCAGGCTGTGATGCTGCAGCAAACCATCTTCTTCCTCATTTCTTAAATCTTCTGCACATCAGGGAAGGTTTTGCAACCTCATATTACCTGTTGCTGCAAACAGTAAATAGTTTTAATCCCCAGGGCCTCTCCTTGGCATATCCTTTCTCTGATGTTTCCCCATTAACAAGACCAGGTAGGGAATCTGTCCATGAGCAGGTTTTTAATCCATCTACTGTGTCCTCTTAATTCCTCATAAAACAAGTTTTTAATCAAAATGTCATGTGGCAATAAGTGAAATGCTGAAGGGAAATCCATGGTGCTCTGCTGGTGGAGCTGTCTGTGCCTGCCAGGCTCTGCTCCTGCCCAAAGAGGCAGTGGGTCTGTCGTACAGGGCCGATGTGGGACACAGAGTGGGTTCCTTCCTGGCTCTGTGACATGACCCCGGATGAATCCTCCACTGTTTCACTGAGTTCAACATCTCCCCACTTGGTCTTTGCTTTTTACACCATCCCTTTTTCTTTGCCATCCCTGCCCAGGGGAAAGCGGCTCTGCCTCCAACACGGGGTTTGGGCCATGCTCCAGGTTTTGGGCATGGCTCTATTTTCCCTTCTTTTATCTAAATTAATGTCTGGAGGACTCGTCAACAAGACCCCTCTGCAATGGGGTGATCCACCTGCACCCACAGACCTGCCCCTGCTGCACCGGCAGTTCTTGCCACATCCCCTCCTGCTGCAGGGCTGTGGGTCACCTGCCCACCGGCATTATCAGCCCCAAAGCGAGTGCCAGAGGGGCTGCCCAGGTGCCCTGGGTGGGAGGATGTCAGCATGTGACGGTGTGATCATTTCCATGGCAACAGTATATGACAGCACAGGCACGGTTTGCTGCTCCGCGGTGTTGGTGCCGGTGCCTGGAGCTCGGGTGGCCCGCCAGGGTGTTCCTCCCGGAGGGAGCAGCACGGCATGGGCACCTTCTGCCGATGGCAGGGTGCAAAGAGCTGCCGTGAGCCTGAGATCCCCCCGAGCAAACCCACAGCTGGTCCCTGACCACCTCTGTGAACGCGGGGCAGAGCCGTGCCCACAGCTGGCTCAGTGGAGGCATGTGGGAGCCACGGGCCCCCTGGCCCAGGTCCCCTTGCTCTGCAGTGAGGGCAGAAGCCGCTCAGGAGCACAACAGCACGGTGGGTGCCACAGCTCTGCCACCAGCACGAACCCCCGGCCCTGGCAGGCACAGGACAAGGCAGTGTTCCCGTGTGCCCTGCACCCTTTCATGCAGACACTGAGCACAACACCCCCATTCCCAGCAGAGCCACGAGGAGCCAGCTCTGAGCCCTGGTCCGTGGGGGCCTGGCAGCTCCCACTCCCTCTGCTCCTGCCCTTCTGCAGCCCACACTGTGCCCAGGGTGAGCACCCACGGGCCATGGGCTGGAGCTGGGGGCGGGAGGGGCTCCATGGCCAGCTGGGAACATGACAGGTAGGGAGGGACAGAGGGCAGGTGAGCCGCACGTGAGTGCTCGGCCTTGCTCCAGTCCCCAGCACGCCTGCTGCTCAGAGAGACCTGCCAGGGAGAATGGAGTGGGCACTTAATCTCCCCCTGTAAGTTTAATTAATGGGCTGCAGCACTCATTCTGTGCTGCTGCCTTAATTGGTACAAGCTGCAAACGCTGTGGAGCCTGGAAAAAAACATTTGGAAATGAAAAATATATTAAGCAGGAAGCAGATCAATGGTTCTTAATGAAGCTGATTCGGGGGCTGCCTGTCGTCGAGGGGCCGGGGCCATGGAGCCTGGAGCTGCTGCCCAGGCTCCATGGCCCAGGCCCCTGCCCTCTGGAGTGAAATGAGCAGCCCTCGGGACTGGAGCATCAGCCTCGCTCCTGTCCACAGGAGAGTGGTCAGGGGCTGTACCTGCTCTGTTTGGGGCTGTGGGGCTCTTCCCCTACATTTCTGGGGGCAGCTTGAGCTCTTCTTGCTACGGCTGGAAAAGCCAGCCCTGCTCAGCTGGAGCCATCCCACCTCTGCAGAGCTGGAGAGGCACCCCAGGCACAGCTGGAAAAGCACCGCTGCACATCTTCAGCCCCTGGAGCAGCTGTAAAGACCACCCAGGGCACAGCTGGAAGGGTAATCTCAGCACATCTCAGCTGGCCCATGTGGGGCTGCCCCAAGAGCACATCCAGCCCCAAGGGCCCGGAGTGGGGCTGCTGAGGGCTGTGGGCAGAGCTGGCCGTGTTTCACTGCGGTGGTTTAATGGGAGTTTCTCCCTTTGCACGGGGCAGGGGCATGGCTGGACTGATCTCTGTGAGGGGGCTGGGGGTGCAAAGCTTTGCTGAGGGCTGTAATTGCCTCAGCGGTGCACAGAACATTGGCTGTGCTTCCCAGATATTTACACAGGGGAAAACAGAGTCATAACTCACCAAATAAATTATCTCCCAGGCGCGGCACACAGGGAGTAGTGCCCCCTCACACTCATGCAGCTGGCCCAGCACAGAGCAGCCTCCACCATCCCTTGGGGGCTGGCAGGACCCCCGAGGCCACACACTGAGGGGCAGAGAGGGCACCCAATGAGCTGGGAGGCGTCATGGGTGCTGGGATGCAGCAGTGCCACCATCCCCACTCAGGGCAGAGGGGTGAGACACCAGGACTGGCTGTAGACAGCTACATGTCCCAGCTCTCGTGCAGATTAGGATAGCTCCTGGTGCCTCCAAAGCCGTGGGGCCAGGGGAGCCCTGCAGGTATCCCACATGCCAGTGTACACCCCAAGAGCACCCATTGCTCAGAGTACAGGCCCATGAGACCTATAAATCTCCCTGAGCCCTGCGTGGGAGCAGAATGCCACATGGGAAATGGGGAACTCGGCACTGGCCTGTTTCACACAATACATTTCATTTAATATTTGGCATTTCACTTCATTTACTTGACAGCCAGCTAACAAATTAGCACGGCATGGTATCAATAGCTCCAGACTGTGTGGATTAAAATCTGTTTAACCAATAGATCTGAAGAATAAAATAGTGAATGAGAGCAGCGCGCCTGCAAGGGCTGAGACTCTGCTGGGGCTTCAGCACAGCTAGGAGCAGAGCAAACTGTGCTCTGACACCCAAAGGGGCTCAGCCACCAGGTGACCAAGTGGGAGGACCCTGTGGCTCCCCGTGTTGGCAGGAGCAAGGAGGACCCCAGCATAGTTCGGTCCAGCTGTGAGCAGGGAGCTGTGGGGATGAGCAGCCCCTCCCTGCCCCTTGGCTGCCCAGCTCGTTTGGCAATAGGCTGGGGTCTGCAGGGACCACTTTGATTTCCTGATGCTAAATCCCAGCCCCGCTAATGTGATTGCTAACAGCATGTGGCCCCTAATAGGGAAAGTACCCTGCAGCCTGCTTGCCTGCCTGGTACAAATTGCAAATCTTGTTACGGGGTTGTGTCCAGATTTTTAACGTGATAATCACTCCCCTGCTCAATTATGCCTCTGGCTCAGTGTCCTGATGGTCCCCAAGAAAGGGTTAAGCAGCTGCACTCTGCTGTGCTCAGGGGGCAGAGATGGGGAGGACAGGAGTTGTTTATGGAAACCCCATCATGATTCCCCAGAGTCCCCAGCGCTGCCCTTTGGTGGCAGTAGCCCCACAGGGTCCCCAGTGATTCCTGGCTGGGGAATCCTGGCTACACTGCCCCACACATGGCCCCTGCCCCACAGGGCTAATCCCAGGGCTGGGCAGCAGCAGATGAAGCCCAGTCCTGCATTAGCTTCCCTCCTACCAGGCTCGGGCATGGCCACGCTGCTCCCAGTCGGCCACTCATGAGCTGCTCCTCACAGTGTCTAGTTAGAAAAAGAGAGAAAAAAATGGATAAATAATTTAAAATATGAAATCCTTTGCACCTCTTTAGTGGTTTGCACTTTCAGGGTCTTGCCTGGTCTCGCTGTCCCTGCTGTCCCCAGCCCTTCCCAGGTCCCCTGGCATGTCACCAACAACCCCTTCCCAGCTTGGGGCTCTGTGGTGGAAGTCCTGGCCTGGACAGACAGCCCCAGTGCAGCACTGAGGTGCCCACATGCTCCCCACGACATCCCCCTGCCGAGGGGTCTGTCCCTTGCTGCTCCCGTTGTCCCTGGGATTACTGGTGGGTGCTGTGCTGGAGGGATGGTGAGGCTGTCACATTTCGGCTGACATTACATATTCATTACTCAGTATCTTTTTCAAGCTTTTGAACGTGTTATGGAATTGAGACCACGTAAGTACAGGGATCATTTTCCTTCTCCCACCTCCAAAACTCAGTCACCCCGCAACAGGGTGTAATAGCTGTTTAGCAACACGCAGGGATGTTACTCAGCAAGGGGAGAAGGATCCCACGTCCCTGAAAGGTGATGGATGCGTAAGTGTAAATCACTCGATCCGAGTGCCTGAGTGCAGAAGTGGTGAGCTGGGGCACGGGGGTCGTGCTCAGCCCCCACTGTGGGTACACGCTGCTCCCAGCTCCACTGCTCCTCCCCAGCCCTCTCGCCTCAGGAGCCACCCCCGCTCCCCAGGGATGCGCAGCCATGTCACCAGCCAGCCCTGCTCCTGCTGCCGCAGCCCACACGGGATGCCCGGTGTCCCTGGCCCCGCGGCAGGCAGGCAGGGCACCAGGAACAGGCAGGGCTGCTGCCTACGGGCAGCCCTGGGTGTGTGCCCGCTGCCTGCAGCGTCACAGGAGAACTGGGGTTTAGCCCAAACAAAGAGGTGTTTTCAGAAGGCTGAAATTATTAACACAAACCCTAATTTAAAATTATATTAGGCTATCAATTACTCCCCAAGCGTCCAAGAGCTCCACTGCCAGCATCAAATTGCCAGCTGTGATAAATGGTCTTATTGGAATTTCATAAGGTCTGAATTATTTGCAGATAGGAAATTTTCATAGATTAATTAAAATTTTGTAACCAGCTGAAGTGGTTTGTGGCAATCCCCCTCACTGCTGGCCCAGGGCAGGGTCAGGGGACTGTCATGTCCTCAGGCTGTCCCCAGGGTCCACCATGGCAGGGGTGGCCTTGCTGGTGCTGTGGGAGCATTGCAAGGAAAAATCCTGTGTGTTTGGCAAACTGGAAGAAACAATTATCAAAACCTGAGTGGTCAGATGATTGCAACATGTTTGGCTTGAGCCAGGACTATCCAGCCTCATTTCTTGTATCAGAACTCTTCTAGTACTTCAGTAAAGAGTGAGTAGAGGGGAAAAACACTCAACGGTTTATTCAGATTTTCAAAAGGCCTTTCGACGAGATCCAGCACAGGAGGTTACTATAGAAATTAAGTTGTCGTGGAGCGAGAGGCAAAGTATTGCCATGGATCAAAGGCTCACCAAGAGAGAGAAAACAGAGGAGGAATAAATGGGCAGTTGTCATCCCAGCACAGGGCAGCTGCGGGGGCTCGCAGGCTCTGCCACGGCCCTGCATTGCTTAACATATCTGTGGGGTGTCTGGGGAGAAGGAGCAGTACTCTGAGAGATGACGTGGAAGCTCTAGGAGGGTTTGAGGCTGCTGGATGTGGGAGATGCAGTGTGGGCAGGCAGGTCATGGCAGTGCAGCTGCAGCACTTGCTGCCTCTCCTGCCCAGCTGTGCTGGAACTCGGGGGATGCCCCAAGCACTGCAGCTGCTCCCAGCTCCTGGGACAGGACACACTCCCAGGGCTGGTAATTTCCAGGGGTTGAGGTTCAGCTTAGCAAGCAGACAGGCTGGCAGTGCCACGTTGCCAGCAGTGCTGTCTTGTCCCTGGAATCACCCTCTGCCCTGGCAGTGTCCAGCAGGGAGAGGCTCAGCACCCGGAGCTGCTGCCCATGGAGCAGAGCCATGGCACCCCAGGCTCAGGGCACCCCTCTGTCTGCCCACAGCACGACAGTGAGGGGGACACATCTAGGGATGCCATGACCCACGACTCCTCCATAGGACTCCTGCACATGTGGCTCCCAGATAAAAGGAGTGAAGGGGGATTTACACCCCAACAGGCAAAGCCACACAAGCAAGAACATGATGGGTGACTCTGAGTCACACACACCCCCAGATGAGGTGTCCAGAGAGGTGCATACACAGGAGGAGAGGTGGGGTGTGCTCTGGGGGGTGCCCAGCTCACCCACCCCATGCAGATAGAACTTCAGTAGGGCTTTGGCACATCACCTCTCATCCCCGCAGGCAACCCTGGCAACCAAGGACCGTGCAGGGTCAGCGCTGGTGCCGAGCTCCTGCTTCTCCCCCGCCGAGGAGAACCTGTTCAGCAGGAAAGGGGCCCCACAGTGCCTATGTGCAGATAAGGGAGGGAATGTAAACACCCTCCCAGCTCCGGCATCCCAGCTATCTGAAGTAGCAAATGCCTCCCGAGCAAATTCCTCCCACTCTGCCTCCTGCATCAGCTGTGGGGGCCTCGATCTGCAGGGACATGTCTGCCTCTTGCTGTCCTGCAGCCCCCCATTTTCATTCACCCCAAACACCTGTTTTCCCCCTTCACCTCTACCTGGCACTTCCCAGGCTCCCTGGGAGCTTCCCGGATCACCCCATACTGTCACCCCATCCCTCCAGGAGGATGAGGGGTGGTGGTGGTGGTCCCCCCCTGCTCTGGCAGCCTCAGCCTCCTGCTCAGACCGGTTTTGCCAGATGATATATCTATGCCATGCAACCCTGCCAGCAGTCAAAGAGCACTTCTCACTGATTTCAGCATTTCTCACCAACTTTGGCAGCTGGAGAACAGCCATGCTGAGGTAACAGAGGCCTTGGAAGAGGCTCAGGATGTTTCAGGGCACCCCAGTATGGGGCACTCGGCATCGCTGCCCAGTGCTTTGGCTGATGTCAGACAATAAAACTCTCCTTCCCCCTCTGAAGTTAGTAAATGCAGCTGCTGTTTGCTCTCTTTCTGCATTTTGTGAGCTGGGGGGGCAGCTCTGCTGTGACCACAGGGGATGCTGCAGGGTGCTGGGAGGAGCCACTGGTCCCCATTGCTGCCTTTCTCACCTGCCTGTGGGCTCGGTGTCCCTCCTGACCCCCTCAGCATCAGCTGCAGCTGCTCAAGCTGCTGCCTGGTGATCATGACCAGGTGCCATTGCTCAGCAGGGGTGGATGCAGGCAGGGATGCTGGATGCAGGCAGGGATGCAGGAGGCAGGCAGGGATGCTGGAGGCAGGCAGGGATGCCAGAGGCAGGCAGGGGTGCCGGATGCAGGCAGGGATGCCGGATGCAGGCAGGGATGCAGGAGGCAGGCAGGGATGCTGGAGGCAGGCAGGGATGCAGGAGGCAGGCAGGG
>VXBT01013480.1:2575739-2608433 GCA_013400235.1 Oriolus oriolus
ATGCAGGCAGGGATGCCGGCAGCAGGCTGCAAACTGGCAGCACTGGGAGAAGCAAAATGCACCTGGGGACGTGCCTGGCAGAGCCCCCGGGATGCAGAGAGGAGAGGGCACTTGAAGGCATGTGGGGCCACAGAAGCCAGGAATGCTCAAGCTCGCATCACAGCATCCCAGAATGCTGCATCTGCAGTGAGAGACTCACAGAGAACCTGTTGATATGGCAACCCTGCACGGGAGAGTGCCCGTCCTGCTTGCCTCTGCATCCCCTCCCTGTCCACTCTGCAACCGGTGTCCCCCAGAGCCCTGCAGTGTCCCCAGCCAGAATGGTCCCTGGGGGGCCACACCTGGGCCACGAAACTCGTAGCTGAGGGGGTGAAATACAGTCAGATGAAGCAAAATGCTGCACCCAGGGGAAAAATAATCCCAGAATTCTCAGACAACGCAGGGCTTTCAATTGCCTTTTGGATAGGAGACCCCAATGTCCCTGTGGGCTCCTCTCTGCAGCGCCAGCGATGCTCACAAAAACTGCGAGGAGAAGGATGGATGGATACTGGAAAAAGAACAGAAACCACTCAGAAAAGGCATGCTAGTGTGGCAGAACCATGAGATGAACAGTGCAGCTGGTGGCTACCCTGGCTCAGTGAGGGACTGAGCACCACCCAGGTGGGGGGACAAGCTGTGACTTTTGGTTGAGAAGAAATTCAGTAGCCTGGAAGTCCTCAGTATTCACCGTGTCTCTCAAAACAAGGAGAGCACCCAAATTAGCTGGCTTTGCATTTTTAAAATCAAGGAAATACTTTCTCATGACACAGATTCAAAGTGCAGACTCATGGGACTGGTGGGGGCAGAGGGGGGATCAGTCCCCGCCTGCCCAGTGCTGGCCCTTTTTCTGTGTGTGACAGCACTGGCAGTGCCCACTGGCTTCACCCAGCCCCATTTGGCTGCTTTTCCACCTGCACTCTTCCACATATCCACCACTGGAGTCAGTTATAGGTCAGCCCTTTTCCCAGGGCTACCTCTTTGATATGGGCACTGTTGGGCAGAGCCCCCTCCAACCCCGCTTGTCTTTGGAAATGTGAGAATTTTCCTGACTGTGAAAAGTCACTGCACAGTGAAAATCTCCCCTGTCCTGCACTGCCAGTGTTCAGGGGTTTTGGGGAGGCACAAGCATCCCCACGGCATCCACCACTGGCATTTGGGAACATTCACAAGGTGTCAAAGAAGTAGGTGACAAAGATTGCTGGGCACATCAGACATAAATTTTCCAGCTGCCAGCACTGATGCTGGAGAGGTCTGGGTGCTCAGGTGCAGGGGGGCAGCCTGGTGGCACCACCTGCTCTCAGGTCTGCCTTTGGAAAGGGTGGAAGTCACTGGTGACAGCAGATCCTGGTTCTTTAAAATCAAATGATGCTTAAAATTAAATCTCTTCGCTGGTGACTGAAATTTGATGGATGAAAGGCATTTCTCCACATTTCCAAGTGATTTTTTGGTGGCAGCTCTGCTATTGGCCTCCTTACCCTCACCATGTGTCAGCCCCAAACAGGGTGATGGCCGTGCTGCCTTCAGGGATGCACAGGGCACCCTCACTGTGACCCTGGGAAAGGTGAGCACAGACAGCAAGCAAGGAATTGCCATGAGATGCAATTAAGCCAGACAAGGAGCAATTCCTTGCTGCACAGCTGTGGTGGGCTGCTTTAGAATGTGATTCAGATCCACTTCAAGAGCTGCTGAGCCTTTAATCCCACCTGCTAATCCCCTACCTGAACCTTTGCCTTCATTTTCCAGGGACTTTGGTGCCTTATCACAGCAGGGTGGTCTCTTCAGAGGGATCCCCTGAAGTCTGGTGCCTCCAGCAGTCCCTTTTGTAAGGTCCAGAGCTGGTGTTGACACCGCTGCAGATGTTTCTCTCCGGCATGGAGGGGCAGGGCTGTGTGCCCAACTCCCAGCACAGCCCCAGCATCTGCAGCGATGCTTGAGCTGCTGCCAATGGCTTTCCCTCCCCGTGGGCTTGTTTTCTGCCTCCCCATGACCTGCTGTGCCCAGTGTTACACCCAGCCTCTGACTGTTCTGGCAGCTCGAGAGCACTCAGGGAGCCACACGGATGCACCCCCCAGGTGCGGCTCTGCAAAGCCCGTAGGTGCAGCCAGTGCTGATGCAGCGCATCACAGCCCCGGCACAGGGACCGCCAGCCCGTGCCAGAGGGCTTCTCCTTGGTGGAAAAAGGAATTTGGATGAAAGGTAGAATAGCTCCTTGCCACAAACCCCGGCAGTATGGTTGGTTGGTGGACCCCAGCTTGGTTTGCCCTTGCCCTCCTGCAGGCACTGAGGGCTGCAGAGCAAGCGGCTCCTCAAGGGCCATCCCCGGGGGGAAGCTGTGACCCTGCGCAGCGCCTGGAGGCAGGACGGGGCGGGGGAGGCATGCCGGCAGCAGGGGCTCTGGCACAGCCCTTGGGAGGGGATGGCACCACGGGGATGACCTTCAGGAGCAGTGGCAGGATCAGCTGGCAGCCCTGCTGTGGGAGGCAGAGCGAGGAGGCCATTAGGAGTGTCAGATGTCTGCGATGCCATTACACGCGGGACGCCTGTCTCTGCACCTGGTTAATTATTAACGGAGTCCGTGTGGCTGCTGAGGGGGACACAGCCGGCCTAACCCAGCACCCTGCTCTGTGCCAGAAGTCATTCTCCAACCCAAGCACAGCCCTTCCTGCAGCAGCCCCCACTGACTGTGCCATAGCGGCAAGGCAGCCCTTGGAGCAGGGAATCCCACATCCCACAGAATCGCTGTGCCACCAGCCAGGGACAACACACGTTCACAATAACGCCTCTCTTTTCTCCCCTGCAGACTTGTGCCTTTTTTCTCTTCTTCTCTCCTCCTGGCTTTGCCATATGCAATAAGGAGTAAATAAAGAACACTGATGTAAGAAAAAAAAAAAAAAGGATCACAGGAAAGGCTGGGAATCCTTTCCCTGCGATCTCACTTGCACCAGCCCCGGAGACTGGTGTTCCCTGAATGTGTGGTTTACAGGACTGAGGGACCACCTGCTCTAAGCCCTTGATGCTGCAACCAGGAGGAACCAGCCAGAGCCAGGAAAGCACCATCAAGCCCGGCTGGTGTGACAGCATGGGGATGCCACTCCAGGCCACGATGGAAACTAGAGCTGAGGGGTGACTTGGAGAGGCACAAGAGGTGACTTCCACTCTAAGACACACATCCAAAGCACTGTTTGCATGTTTCGCAGTATTTTCCTCTAACAAGTCTCATGCAAGCCTCAGTTTGGCTTTCAGCTGCTGTTTGAGCGGCTGGTGGAAAAAGAGTAAAAGATTCCTGAATTCCAATAAAAGCCCCCTTATCTCATCCCTCTCCATCAAGGCTACTCCACATTCTCTACCTTCCAGGCTCAGTGATTTACATGGTAATGGCCTCTTCAGCCCAGGGTCAGATGGGGAATTTCACTGGAGACAGACTGCCGGCTTGGCCTTGAGGCAGAGGGCCGGGGGTCTGCCCCAGCACCCTGCCTGCAGCAAGGTTCAGCCGAGAACTCACAGGCTGGTGAGTGCAGGGGAAGGCACGGGGAGAGCCCTGGCAGCGGGCTGTGGGGTGCCCCAAAGCCCCCCAGCACTCCGGGGTGTGTGGGGTGTGTTCATGGCACGAGCCTCCCAGCGGGACCGCGGGAGCTTGGCTCGGAGCACTGCTTCTTCCCTGCTCGTGCCAGATGGTGACTGGTGCAGAAAGGCAGAAATGTTTAGCAGATATTTCTGTTCTGTATTTGGAATGAAGCAGGAGGATATATTCATCTCCAGATGATACTGTGGATGGAATATAAATCCTGCCATCTGTAACAATGGGGGATGTGAGGCATGATCTCCTCGAATTCAGCATTTGCAGATCATCCAGACAGCTGATGCTCAAGAGTCTAGAAGGAACTAGCTCAAGCCAATGCCACAGCTTAACAGATCTTAGAAAAATGGTCAAATTCCAAAAGACTAGAGAAATGTCAGTGTAGTTCCACTGTTTAGGAAAATTTAAAGGCACAGCCCAGAGACCTGCACATGAACTGGTTGGTTCATGTCTTTTTGTGAGGTCTTTTTTTGGACAGCCTTCTAGGTCTGATTGATAAGGGCGAGTGTACCATTGTAGCAAACCGGAATTCCTCAAAGCATTTTGCCTATTACCACATGACATTTGGAATGCAAAAACCCACGCTACAGAAGGAACTATCAGAGCACACACTAGATGGACTAAAACCTGTCTCAGATCTCACCACGGGGTGGCTACTGGGGAGACTTCAGAGGATGGAGGTGTCCTTAGTGAGGTCTCTTGGGGGAATCTGTTCCCGTTGCAACAGTGTGTATGTTTTTATCCAATGGTCAACCTGACCATGAAGAGGCTGTGATGGTGAAGGCTGCAGGTGATGCAGTGACTGGTAGGGATGTTAATAATGAGCAGGCCATGTTGCTGCTCTAGTATCTTCTAAATTGCCCGGTAAAATGGCCATAATCCAACTAAATGCATTTTAATATGGGTGCATACAAGCAAAGACAACTGGGAACAAAGATTGCGGCCTTTATCTCCAGGATGGGGCTTGGAAAGCTGTGACAGAAAAAGGCTCCTGAACGATTTCAGGTAACTGACTCCACATGAGCTCTCATTTCAACAGCGTGCTGAAAGCATCCAACATCTTCCTTGAATATATAAGCAGGAGAATATCAAACAAAAGCAGGGGAGCATCTCTACTCTTTATGTTACTGTTGAAATGATTACTGTGCGTGTTATTGGTAACTTGGGTGTCCAGAATTAAAAAGGTCACGAAAGTTCAGGGAAGGAAAGCCATACGTACCATCCAGGCATCAGAAAACAATCTCTGGTGCAAGACTGGAATGGTACAAACTGCTCAGTTTGCTGGAAAGAAGATTGAGGGATGCTCCAACCTCAGCCAGAAATGCTCCTGACAGTTCAGCAGTCTCTGTCTCACAGAGGAGCAACAAGATCTGAAGGCTGAAGCAGCAGTTAGAAAAATTCAGTCTAGAAAGGAAATACAAGATGCTAGCAGCGGGGCAGGAGGTGTTGGATCAGCTGCCTAGAAGGCAGCATTTTTCCCAATTTAACAACCAGTTCCTGTATGTGAGTTAGGTAAATCCAGGTTCTGGGGAGGCTCCAGAGCTTTGTTGTGCACAAACCCTTCTGTACCCAGGGCTGTCCCAGGGACACCAGGACCGCCTGTGCTGGCCTCGATGTGTTCATGGCCTGCATGCCACAGGGGCAGGAGGTAGCTCAGGACTGATTTTGTTTCCCTCTCTCTCTTCTTTCTCAGGATGTTGAGTCCAGCTCAGCAGGGCTGGGCAGCTGCTCAGGACACTGGGGCTGGACACCCTGTGGAGGTGTCACCCTGTGCTAAGCTGAGCCTTGAGCGCATAGCAGCACATTTTGTGTGTGCCCCTACCCAAGCACCTCTCCAAGTATCCTGCTCCTCTCTGAAAGACAGAAGTGTCTCATTTGGGGAAAAAGTGCTGTGGATATAAACCAATGTCTCTCCCTTAGTGATTTTGGGTTGGTTTTTTTTTTTTTTTAAATCACAAAAATATATCTATTTCTTTGAAATAAAAAGTTTGGAAGTTTAGTGTGTTATTTAATTTCCCTTGACTCTTCTCCCATCTCTTTCCCGTTAGTTGTTCCTGCTCTGGAGTGGAGCAGAAGGATAGTGGGTGGGGACTGCCTTATGACTTTTCCCTTTCTAGCTGGAACAGAGCCAAACTTCTTCAACTTTGGAAAAGTGACAAGAGAGGAAAAAAAAAAAAGAAGAACTAATTCTGGTGATCTGAAATGGCAGAATAAGAGAAACAGGGGTTTGGGGTGGGTTGGTTTTTTTTCCTAAAGAAGAAAATGAGAGCGGGTAAAGCAAAATCCGTAAACAGACAGGTGGAGAGAATGTGACAAAAATGAGGGAGGGTGTGCAGAAGTGTCAGATTTTGAAAACTGGAACAAATTAAGGAAAAGATTTCATTGGAACCAAGCAAAACAGAAATAAGATTTCTCATGAAGTTTCTTTTCCATTTTTCTCTGTTTGAGCAACAGCTAGAGCCCTGTCAGGGGCACAGCTGCATCCCTTCAGGGAATGAGCTCATGTCCTTTGCTAGGGACATCTCCTGGAGAGCCCCTGCACCAGGCAGCCCTGAGCAAGAAGAGGGTTTGAGGGGCCTGAAGGAGGTATCTCCTCCTGTCTCTGCATGTGGATTTCTGAGTCTGCACAGGCAAGAAAATGTGGCTGTAATGAGATTTGGAAACTTAGAGGGAGAATTAGAGAGGGAATAAGCAAAATATGTCAGAGCTGTCTCTGCATTGAGGCTGGAAACCAAGGGAATAGGCAGGAGGAATGAGAAGTTCTCATGCATGAAGTCAATTGTGATTTGGCTAGCATTGCAGAGGTTGGGGGGAGGGTATGTGACTGAAATACCGGTGGGACACTGCACAGAGGAACCACAGGGAGAGGCACTGGACTGCCAACGCCCCCGAGCAGGCACGCCTGAGAGGGGGAATTAGCAGAATCCTGGAGAAGACAGCAAAGGCAGCTGCCACCAGTGCAGCCATGGAGCCCTTTTACACCAGGATGGAGCCTTGGTGCTGATCACAGGGCGCATGGGAGGCTCTGCTGTTGTGCAGAGGAAAAACTCATTTTTATTCATAATTAATTGCAATGCAGATTAGTGGATGCACATGTGATGGCTTAAACCTTAAAGCTCAAACACAGGATTGTTGAAAACTTAGTGACTCATTAATAACAGACAGACTTGTATGGAGAGGATCATTAAGTAAATGAGTTACAGAAGGCTGTGAGAAACTGCCATAACCTGAACCTCAGCCAGAGGCTTTTGGGGTGAAATTCAGCATGGGCAGCAGGTCGGCTGCTGGGCTGTACACAGCTCTTGCCTAGAGATGGGGGGATGAAAAGGCTGGCAGGCACCAGCAGGGCTCTAAATCCCTCTCTGCAGAATAAGCAGCTACTTATGCTGCATCGTTTCCAAAACAAAAGGCTAAAAGTGAAGAAAAGAAAGGAGGAATAAGACATTTTCTGACAGGCGGGAGTCCCTGTTTGCTAAGTTTTGTTGGAAACACAAGGTGAAAATCGTACCATGTTTAGTCAAATATGCTACAAATGAAGCAGAAAATAATTCTCTCTGGTAGTGGCAGAGTTGTGCCAGCGTGCCTTCTGGCAGAGAGGGGAGAGACAAGATTGCATGTGCAGTGAATGCCAGCAGAGCAAACCCTTGTACAGGGGCAAATATGTTCAAGTGAGTGGTCAAACTTTACAGGGAAAAGAGTGAGAAATGGGTGTGCAGCCACCAGAAGTTGGCAATGTCTCCAAGCACTAAAACCCTTGCCTCCATCCACCCAAAATATCACATATTTGGCATTATTGCCTTCCATCTTCTGAGAAGGCAGTTGCATCAGGTTTTAATGCCCTTCTCTAAAGCTTTGTGGGATATTAACTTATTTCCCTCCCCTACAAGATAAAATAAATTGGCGAGAACTGAGGAATAGATGGGCTTATGGAAGTACCCCTGAAACTGGAGCCCTGGGCAATGCTGCGCTGAGCCAGCCCTGCCCGGAGGCACAGGTGAGGGCAGTGGGTGGTGGGCATGGGGTGAGGGGTTGAGAGCCTCCTGAAGGGGAGGCAGCAGGCACCTCCCTTGGGACTGGGGAAAGGCACAAGCCACTTTGGAAATCACTGTTTGAAAGCAATGCAGGGTGCTACAGTAATGGGAATTAATCAAGAGCCTATAACAAAGACTGCTTTGCATTTAGAATGTAAAAAAGAACAAAACCACACAACACTGTTTGTCTTTAAACAAGCACCAGATAATGCATTTCCAGCAATTCCATCCAGAGGCACCACTTGAGAAGCTCTCTTAATTGTGAACTTCGAAATATTTTTATTGTAAATGCCACAGGATGACATATAGGGAGATATTCACCCTGTGCCACTCCACACTCTTTGTGACAGTCGAGTCCCACTTTAGTTTAAAAGCTGGTGCACAGAATGTCATTTACATTTAAAAAAAAATCATCTGCAAAGAAGGAGAAACATTTGCTATGATAGGGTTAGCCCGGGAGGATTCTCAGATATCTGGCTGGACTGAGGCTGTCTGGGAGGGAATACCACATTAAACTCTAAAGATCGGTTACTTCAATGATCTCTCCAAACCAAAAAACAAAAATCCTACTTTTAAAGGGTAATGCGAAAATGCAACATCATATAGAAAATCTGGGAGGTGTTGAAAGAAGAAAAAATTTCAGATGGAGCTAATTCTGTATCTGTCACTGCCGAGGCAGCTTAAGGAGGGAGATGCTTTGGTTTACATTATTTAAATGCAGCTGCAACACATGAACACTGTTCTGTGAAACCACTGTATGACAGGCAGGTTCCCAGCAAAAGGGGAAAAAATCACTGTGAAATGAAGGGCATTTGCTTCAGCAAATAAACTGTGAAGAGACAAGCTTAAATCTAACTTCAACACGATCTTTAATATGCTATTTGGATGTTGTAAGGGTATGAGAATGCCCTTTGATATTAGTCCTGCTTCTGAGATATTTCACACAGTAATTGCCTACATCTTTAAGGTACAATGTATTGAAGCTATGGTGATTGCTATTTTAAATTGGGCGATGGTTCTAAAAAAGCAGAACCGAAGAGCCAGGCAAGAACCGGAGAGAGCGGAGAAGACACTTCAGAATGAACTTTAAAAGGTCAGAATTTGGTCTAGCAGAATTACCTGCACTGTCTCTGAGCTGAGCAATGATGGCTTTGTTGCCAATTTAGATAAAATAGAAGCAATAATTAGAATGTCTAGCCTCTAGGATATAAAGCGGATCTACAGAGATTTATGAAAACAATATACTATTTGGCAATATCTATTCCTAAATCTATGGCCAGTATTTCCTCAGGAGAGAAGTGCTGCAGTCTGAAATTGCCTGGCGTCGGGCAGGCAGGGAAGTGAGTGCTGGAAAGGCTAAAGCCGTGGTGATGGAGAGCCTTTCCCGTGCCGTGGGGTCCTGCCTGCCCTTTGCTGCCTGCCCGAAGGCAGCGGGCAGGGCCCCGGTGAGCCACTCCTGGGCTTGCCTTGTGACAGCCCGGCAGGCGTTTGGCGTGCGAGCGATCATCGCTGGAGCCCCTCTGGGGTCTCTCCCTGGCGCCCGCCGGACAGGTGGGGCATGCACTACATTTCCCTGCAAAGGGAGGGCAGCAGGCTCTGCAGCAGGCTCTGCAGCATCCCCAGAACCCGTGCTGCCCAGGAGGTCAGCCTGCACTAGGAGCACTTGAGCATGGCTGAGCACAAACGCAGCCAGGGTCTGGAACAGAAGGAGGAGGCTTTGTGGAGCCTTGTCCTGCCAGCTCCACCACAGCAAAAAGGATTAAAATAGGCTGCAGACTATTCCTTCCTTAGAAAAGCCTGCAATTGCTTAAATCCAAGAGGGGCAGCCAAGGTCCTGGGGGAAGAGCCCTGCTCCAGTTCTGTGGGAGGGTGGGATGCCCAGACTGATCTTTTCGCTTCAGTCCCTATAACCGCGCTAATATACAACTGCTGTTGTTAGCATCTAAATTTGGGCTACCAAGTGCCATAAGGAAGCATGTCACACATGGGGGTTCACTTGAAATGCTCAGCCTCAGGAGGTGCTAAGCACCGAGCAAAACGCGACAGGCAAGTGTCTTAAACAGCTCTGGAGTCCTGACACACATATCCTGGGTGTGTGGATGTGCCAGATGCCCTGCTGCATTCACGGTCCAGTGCTCAGCATCTTGCAGAATCATGCCCATGGTGATCAAAAGGAAATGGCTACTAACATGAAGCTCCAGGCTGGATATCCTTTCCTCGTGTTCTGCAGTCCCTTTGGTCTGTAGTAGACTGAAGCCATCCGGAGTTTTCCCCAT
The DNA here is from genome assembly GCA_013400235.1 of Oriolus oriolus. Taxonomy (NCBI): domain Eukaryota; kingdom Metazoa; phylum Chordata; class Aves; order Passeriformes; family Corvidae; genus Oriolus; species Oriolus oriolus. Next base: position 2,585,663 of record VXBT01013480.1, read on the forward strand.
CACTTTGCTGATGAGTGGGAGCAAAGAGAGATGGTGAGTCCCACACCTCCCAAGGGCAGAGGGGCGGCACGAGAGCTTGACAGTGACTTACCCGGTTTCCAGGTCATCCCTAGAGATGCTGCTGCACTTTCATCAGTCCACTCCCTAGACAGAGCCAGTGGGTTGGTGCCAGGGCCTTTGTCCTGTCTCTATGTAGCTGTAAGTGGCTGACAGATGGTTCTGCCACCCATGGGCAACGACAGCCAGGAGCAGGGAAAATTGCAGTGTGCAGCTGTGCAGGGAGAACTGCAGTGTGAGTGGCTGGGTGGTGAGAGGAGCAATTCAAAGAAAATGCACAGGTATAAAATGGCAGACAAGAAATGCCTAGCTAGGGAAGCCTATGAAACAGCAACAAAATTACAGAAGGTAGTTAGGAAACAAGAAATAAGAAAACAGCCCAAGTACATGGGCAGAGCTATGACCTACTCATTTAATCTATCAAATATATGAACACACCAGGTCCACATGAAGGTGAGCAAGTGCCAAAACGATGTATACCTGTAGCAGCATATGCTGGAACTGTGCATTTTAAATACCCTCCACATGGACAGCTTCTCTCCAGTCACACTGCGGTGTTTGTATATTAATGTTTTAAATTCAAAAACAAGAACAGAAGGACAGAGGAATTAGGGAATAAATCCGAGTCTTTCAGCAACTGAAGGCTGAGTTGGGCTGACTCCAGAGTGGTTTGGGGTGGAGAGAACTGTGCTCACCTACCTTCAGTAATGATAATGAAGAAATCGGGGATTCTTCTGCAGGAAGCTGAGAATTTATGAGAGAGCAGCTGGAGAGGCCAAGAGCAAAGGATAAACACAGAGATGGTAAAAGAGTATCTGACAAAACTCAACCTACATATTGTAAATCTGCTGGTCCAGACACAGTGCACCTGAGAATTTTTAAAGAAATCTCTGAAAACAATCTTGAAAAATAATCTTCCCTTCATCAGAGGGGTTATCTGGGCCCTTGGAGAAGCCAGTGTGCATCCCATTATGAAAAAAGGTTGAGAAGACAGGGCCAGAATCTCTCTCCCTCTTGCCTGCAGCTCTCTGGCAGGAGAGTTTCAAACTGGGTTTCACCCCTCCATCTTCTCCTTTCCTGCTTCTTGTTCCTGCCTTACCCAGCCTACAGCCTCTGCCCAGGGCTCCACAGCACAGCTGGGAGCTTGGAGGTGAGGCAGCCTGCCTGCAGGGCTCACCTCCTGCCCGTGTAAACAGCCTTCCTCGTTTCAGTCCTTCCCGTGGGGAAGGAGGGGAATGTTTGCACTCTGCCTTTGCTTTTCCACATGGACACTTTTTTTCCAAAATCCAAAGGGAACTGAATGTCAGTGGGGAGGGAAAGCTAACTCTATATCTTATTTTCAAAGTCCAGCAGCTCACATAACCAACAGCCTTTTTAAGTGCAGTCCCTGGAAAATAAGAACTTCAATAACCTCTATTCTCAGATAACCTGCTGAGCAGCCACACATCTCTCCCTCACCAGGAAGCAGATGTTCTGCTCTCGTCCCCAGCTCTTTCACGTTTTGGGAAAGGACTAAGATGTGAGAGAGCTGGTATGAGAGTGGTATGAAGTTTCTTGAGGATGGGGAATCTGCCCTTCACCCAGCTCCTCGGCACACAGCTCACCGGGGATGAATTACAAAGCTCTCCTGCCGAGTGCACTTAACTGTGGTAATGAGGAAGGGATGCACCTCGAGCCCTTCAAGCAGCTTTGCTTTTGGGACCTGTGCAGTCAGTGAAGCTGCTCTGCAATCAGTTGCTGCCTGGGACCCAGCCACACGCTCCCTTCAACCCACACGGACGTCTGCAGGTGGGACTGCACTGCCTCCAGCCCCGTCCATCCCTATGTCTTACTACTAATTTTCTCCTCTATCTGACCTGATTGCCCTCATTATGCAGCCTGCTCCTCCGCCCCCTCTGTGGCCAGTCCTCTCAGAGTTGCTCTTGTAGTGCTATAACTGAGTTTCCTTAAAGGCTGAATGAAAACTCTATAAAGAATTTGGTGTGGGCTAGAAATTGGTTGATGAGTCATAGACTCAGATAGTAACCATAAAAATGAAACTTCAAAATTGGGAACAATTTTAGTGATGTTACCACCGGAGACAGGACCCGCACTTGCATTTTAAAGTTTCATTAAACTGAGAATGAGGTAGCACCATTTATATCAGCATCACCAGCGGGCACTCAGTACAGCCTGGGATGCATCCAAATCTGTCTGGAAACATTACATCCATGGCCTGGATGCAACAAGACAAGACCCAGCACTAACACACAGCAATCTGGAACCTCACAGAGAGAGGAATGTGATGGGTTGACCCTGGCTGGACAGCAGGAGCCCAAAAAACTTGCTCCATCTCTCCCCTCCTCAGCTGGACAGGGGAGATAAAATAGAACAAAAGCCTCATTGGCTGAGGTAAGGGCAGGGAGAGATCACTCACCAGTTACCATCTCAGCAAAATACACTTGACTTGGGGAAATTAGCTTAAATTTGCAAACAATTAAATCAGAGAAGGATAATGAGAAATACAGCTAAATCTTAAAGCACTTTCCCTCCACCCATTCCTGCTTCCCAGGCTTAACTTTGCTCCTGATTCCCTCTTCCTCCTCTGCTGCAGTGGCACAGGGGGACAGGGAAAGGGGGCTGTGGTCAATTAATCACATGTGGTCTCTGCTGCTCCTTCCTCTGCAGAGAGAAGACTCCCCACACCCTTCCCTGCTCTAGTGTGCCTTCCCTATGGGCTTGCAAGTCCTGCCAGCAAAGCTGCTCCAGGGTGGGCTCTTCACAGGTCCACAGGTCCTGCCAGGAGCCCACTCCAGCTCAGGATTCCCATGGGGTCATAGCCTCCTTCAGACATCCCCCTGCTCTGGTGTGGGGTCATCCATGACTTGCAGGTGGGTCTCTGCTCCACTGTGGGCCTCCAAGGGCTGCAGGGGCACAACTGCCTCGCCATGGGCGGCAACCACGGGCTGCGGGGGAATCTCTGTTCTGGCACCTGGAGCATCTCCTCCCCTCCTTCTGCACTGACCTTGGTGTCTGCACAGCAGTTTCTCTCACATACCCTAATTTCTCTCTGTGGCTGCAGCTGCTGGGGTTTTTTTCTCCTTCGTGAATTTGTTATCCCAGAGGCACCATCACTGTCTCTGATGAGGTCAACCTTGGCCAGTGGCAGGCCCATCTTGGCTCTGTCAGACATGGAGGAAGCGTCCAGGAGCTTCTCACAGAAGTCACCCCTATAGCCCCCCACTACCCAAACCTTGCCATGCAAACCCAGTACAGGGAGCAGCTTGGGTACTGGAAAACAGTGAGATCAAGGCTAGTGGGGGAGAGCCAGGCTAACACTGTATAATCCTGCAGTTTAACAGCCCTGAATAGGCCTGATGCCATTCAGGAGGGAAGGCTGGGAAGAGTTCTGTATGGTACCTGCCATGCCTGCTCCAGTGTTGCAGCTCAGCAGTGCTGCCAGTGTGGTCCCTCACCCCATTCCTCTATCCTAGCCACATTTGAGTGCCTGCCAGCTGTGCACCACCCCCTGGAATGGACCCCTCTTGCACTGGGCTCTTCCTGCCTGCCTCCCCATGGGGAGAAGAACCCAAGTGGCCGAGGGGTGGGCAGCCTGTCATAGTGCGTGTCCACTCACCTGAGTGCAGGTTCCTCCAAGTTTAAAATATAAAGAATGTCCCTCCACTTTGAGAAACAGAAGTAATGGGAATGATGCCAGGATTAAGGCACATGGTTATGAAAGACTGAAGGAACCAAGGTTTTATAAATTAGCAGTGTGAAGAGTCAGAGGGGATGCAGTCTTGCTCTATAAATACCTTCAAGGTAACAATATAAATGAAGGAAGGGAATTAGTTCAGAGTCTCAGAAGATGGTAGGACAAGGAGCCTGAAGTTAAAAAGGAGAAGCTGAGGCTGGATGTAAGATTTTCTCAGCAGTGAGCATTCCCAGGCAGGGCACTCAGCTCCCCATGGCACACGAGGCTAGAGTGACGCAGCAGCGGGATGATGCCAAGGAGCGGCCCACGTGCCTGCCCCTCACCCACTGCTCATGGCTGGCAGATAAAAGTAAGAAAGACGTTTGAAGCTCTGGCTCCCCAACAAAATAATACCTGGAAGAGCAGAGACACAATGTGAGTTGGAGGGTTTGTGTGTTTGCTGCAGCAAGAAGCCCTGCTGGTGGCCCTGGAGCGGGATCTCTCTCCTGTCCCATGCCGAGGTAGTGATGTCACAGAGTGCCAGGGTCTCACTGGGCCAGTGTCCCATTTGCAGAGCAGCCGCTCCTTGAGGAGCTGCCAGGTTAGGTGCTGACCACACAGGGTACTTTCCCACTCCAGCTGGGGCAGAGGTCAGGAGGGAAGCTCCAGCAAGACCTGTGAACATTGCCATCCATCCCCATGACTATGTCAGAGCAGCTGCTTGGAGGGTTGAGTCCTATGACCACTTCCACGAATGCAGGGCATGCTCTGGGTAGGAGGTGGGTGAGGACAAATCCAGTATCCAGTGCTGCCACACAGTGGTGAAGAGGCATTTCAGAAAGTAACATCTGCAAAACCACCCCATGGAGGAGTTTTGGTTGGAGCCTGAGACAACCCTTGGTTGGCCTCATAGGACACCTGGGCAGATGCTGACAAGAGCTTGCAGGCACAGGCTCAATTTAAAGCTCTTTGGTGACCAACTCAACTCTTCCCCTGTGGACATGATTCCCTGCAAGGTTCTCCCAAAGGCATGCCTTCTTTTCCACCATTGGTATTGGGTGTCCTTCGTTGGAGTTATATCACCATGTTATTATCATTTTTTTTCCATTTGATTTCAGCCCAGAATTCCTATTTATATCCTTACATCATCCAAACCAAACAGCCTCCCATGTTGGGCTCCACAGACTTCACAGATTCATAGCTTAACAGTTTGTCCTGCTTTGGCAGCGACCCTGAAAAGTGATACTGTACCAACACAGCAGGTTCATAAAGTAGGTTTTCAAATGCTGGTAGTCAAATATACAGAAAGGAGCCAAGGAAAACTCGCAAGATATCCAGGTGTCCAACACACACCTCCTTGCAAGGCTCAGAGCCCGCCAACAGGAACACTGACCCTGCAAAGATTTACCTTTAAAACAGGACCTCTTGACTAGGCAGATTCCATTCAGCTTTGAAACATGGAACAGGGATGGATCAAACACATGACCCCATTTCCCCATGGTCTAAACAACTCGCCCCTGTCTTTCCAAGGTATGGATCATTTACTGTGGTAGCTCCTGCCTGCACTGCAGAGGTTCATGATCCTTTTGTATTATTTATGTTTCTTCACTGGTGTGTACAACACTCCCAGCTTTGGGATGATCTGCATGCACACAGTGTGCTATTAATACTCCATTGCAGATCATTACTATAGAAGTTAATTACTACTTTGCCTAAGTGCTAAGCCTGTGGCAGCCTGCTGGAAGCTCCATGTAATCTGCAGGCCTTAGTTTACTGTTGCTCATCATTCACCCTGCTGGCGTCCCACTTCCCCCATTCCACCAGTCTCAATTAACTTTTGAGGTATGACAATAGCTGAGATTTAGTTGAGCCCATCATCCAGGGGCTATGAAATCTGACCAAAAGGAATAATGATACCAAGAAAAAGAATAAAGTTTTATGCAATATGTATTAATAAAGTAAGCTTTATGTAATAAAGCAATGTAGATATTATTATATATTGCAATAAAGACCACACCACAGCCAAGCACAGAGACAATGGGATTTCCTGGACAGCACTTGGTTGCTCTATTTCTACACACTCGAATTTCCCCAGCTCTTTTGGCCCCAAACCACACTGGCAGCTCATCTGCAAGTGATTCCCCGCCAAGACCCACGAGTCCTTCTCAGAGCCACCGCTTCCAAAGTCCTCATTCCTTATTTGTAGGCATCCTTCTTTGTTTTTAGATAAATAATTGCTTATACTGAAACAGATATTGTTTGCCTGCTCCTGTGTTATACACTGCGTTCTGGCTTGCACAGTAGATGTTTCTTTGCTGTTCATCACCTGTGACGCCTGGAAGAGTAGCTGTGGGGTAGCAGCCGCCGCTCCTGGCAGGCAGCACAGCAGTTCATGCCAGTTGGAGGGACCTTCTTTCCCAAAGCAGGAAACTGGCAACACGAGTGCTCACTTTCCTCCTTCGCCACCCACTTACCCCTGGCAGGCTGGCAAACACCATTTGCTGGGTTCCCTCACTTTGTCACGGGCACACAGGTTTCTCGAGACATCTTTGAAAGAGTCTGGAAGCAGAGGGTGAGTAGTGAGGTGACACAGTCTGAAGATGATACAAGATTACTCAGGTTACTGAAATGAAGCTAAATGCAACCAAAGCTGATTGCAAAGAGTGGAGAGTGATCTCATAATATTGAGCCAGTGAGTTTAAATTTTATATTCAGTGTTTGTAGCTGCAAAAGCAGCCTTAACTCAATATATAAGATCATGGGCCCTGAATGAACTGTTTGTACTATGAAAGCGGTTGTGGAGTCACTGCAGACGGCTCCCTGAAAACAATACCTCACCACTCAGCACCAGTCTAAAAAGTAAATCTGAGATTATGAATTATTTAGACAAGAGGGGAGAACAAAGCAGAGGAAATCACTGCCATTCTCTAGGTCTACCTTACAGACAAATCCACTTTACAGTCATGTTTTGAATACTGCAGGCAGAACTTATTCCTTCTTTTTATTTCTTCTTCTTCTTCCTTCCCTCCCTACTTCAAGGTCATGGGAGAGGTACAATAGCCTGTGCTATCAGCAGAGTCACTAGACATTTGGAAAAGAAAGGTTGAACAGTGAAGTGAAAAAATTTGTTGACAGTAGTTGTTCAAGGTTAAAGGACAAGAATTTAACAGGAAGAGATTAGAAGGATCTTACAATTCAAAATGACTGGACAATAAAATGTCACTAAAACCAATGTAGATATCTGCAAAGTGCCATAATGAGAATACACAAATCTAATTTCAAGTACATGTGTTGGTCTGTGAGTTGGCTGTTACCACACAGAGAAAAGATTTTGAGGTTATCACAGAGAAATGCCTGGAAATGTCATCGCAGTGCTCAGCAGAGATCAGAAAAGCAATAGAATAACTGAGAAAGGAACACAGACCAAACCACTAAACATCAGCAGGTCAGCAGCACTGCGGATGCCAGGTGCAGCTCTGGTTCCATGTTGGGAAAAGCAGAGAGCAGAGCTGGAAAAGGTGGGAGCAGAGTACCAAGGGTAGTTCAGAGCCCCAAGTACACAAGAATAGAGGAATGGCTGAACAGATGAGGACTCCTGACCTGAACTGACACAAACCATGCTGAATGTTTATAAGATCTTTTACAGGCCAGAAAGGATGAATTGGGATTTACTCTCCAATGACTTTTTCAATACCAGAGGTTGGGGCACGAGCCAAGCAACCAGATGGAGGTTCAACACCAAGCAGAGGAGATGCTCCTTTGGAGGAGAAGCAAACGAGGTGAGGAACTTTGCTGCCAGAGGATGCTGAGCATGATGAAGGGTCACAGCATTCAAGAAGCAACTGAGCAGAACAATGCTCATCTTTTCTGGATTAGGAAAAGCCTGAGTTGTGAACAGTGGGATGAAGGAGAATAGACCAGGAAGGTGCATACTGCTGTTGTCCCCTACTTGGTCTCCACAAACTTTTGGTGTGATCCCCCATAACTTTCTTGAGGCCTCTGAAGAGCAGCAAGTCATGGAACAAGGCCTGTGCAAGGAATAGTTAGGATCATGCACCCTGTAAAATACAGAGCTGAGGAGATGCCATAGAAGTCTGTAAAATCAAAAAGGATGTGGAAAAAGTGATCCAAAATAAACTGCTCATTCTTTCTCACTACACAGGAACTGGCAAGCTCCCAGCTGAAATGGGTCACAGGTGTAAAACCAACAAAAGGAAGCACTTTTCCACACAAGATATAAATTTGTGGAATTCATTGTCATGAGATACTGTAGAGTATAAATGGGCTTAGAATGGGATTAGAAAAATTCATGAAGGATAGGCACATTTGTGGCTATGAAACACAATCCTGTGGTTGCAAATTTTCTTTTGGAAACTGAAAAGTGCCGATGTGTTACAACTCTAGCTAATTCCTCCCTGACCTGAGTGGCTGAATACATGTTCTTAGGTTTCTATAAACTATATAATGTTCTGCATACATATTATAAAAAGTATTAAGTGCAAGCTTATGGTTTCTGGTATATTCTTAGCCTTTGATGGAGAATGAAAATACTATTTTAGGGCATACTGTGAAGAAGGCATGTTGCCAAGATAAGCCTTTGGTGCAGACTGTCTTCTTTCATCTTCTATCAGGGCTTTCCGCATTTCAGTACTTCCACAATTCTTGTGCCATCGACAAACTAATGATTAACAATTTGTATTTTCTGTTTCCTTCACTGCTAAAATGTTCATATGTGTGTGGCCAGGAACTGATTGCTTTGGGCTCTTTAGTCACATCTCCTGTGAGAATTCCTCGTTTGCCATTACAGTGCCAAATATGTGCCAGAATTGTTGAGGAGCCACCCTCAGATTCATTTAATCTTTAGCATGTTTGCTTGCATGTTTCTAATTTATTAAGGAGAATGTTTGGTATTAGGCAATTAGAAGTCTAGCTGTAGATGGTATTAATAGACTATTGCTTTTTAAAATTGAATTTGTCAGCTATTCAAAAGTATATCAAATTAGCTTGGTATTTTCCATAAATTCAGTGGGGGTGAGTTATGTTTGCCAGTTTTAATTCTTCACCAGAGTGCTGTATCATTCATTTAATTCTTTTGCTGTGGTTAGTTGTCAAGATAAAGGGCCTTAAACCGTGTGTCTTCCTAAATACTCAAACAATATTAGTTATTTAACAGACCCTGAACTTTCTGTAGTTCCAAAACCTCTTGAAAACCAATGGTAATCATCCAGACAGCTTCCTGACTGGCTCCTAAAAAGATCCTTGGTGCAAATTATCTAAGCTACTGGTTTAAAAATGGTGCTGTGCATTGCCTTCCGTGATCAACGACAGTTAATTATGTCCCACCATCATTTAACATGACAATGTGATCTATCTTTTCCTCTGAAGACAGAGGATGATGTTTTATAAAAAATTGTGCTTTTACAATTTCATCATTTCTAGTAATAGACCAATATTACCATTAGGATTGTTTTCATTCCAAATACACTTAACAAAAAAAAAGGTTTTAAAAATTAATTATCTTAGGCACAGCTTTACAGTTTCATCCTGACTGATTATCTTTTTAAAAAATGATGAAGATTAGTCAGGATTTCATGTTCTTCTATGAACATGAAATCTTCTATGCTGTTTCTTAAATTTGTTTGGCTTGAGATTATGGTCCAGCAACGAAAAATACTGCTCAATGCAAACTTACATGATAATTTGGAATAAATATGAGCTGGAAGAAAGAATGCAAATGGGTCAGTACTGGTGAGAGCTTTCTCCCACTTATGAGCATGGTTCTGATTTTCAATTCCTCTCTCAAATTCTCCCTACCTGATTAGAAACTGTATATGAAGTTTAATAAATTCATCAGCTAGTTCTGCAAATTGGATTGGGGAGGGGTGACTTTAGTCACAGGGAGGCCATGCAGAAGGGACAGGGCACACATCGGAATGCATCCACACAGGAGCTCAGCAGTGGGATGGAGGCAGATGGGCATGGCCAGGAGATGCTGGAAGAGGTGGAGATGGACCGTGGCCCTCTGAGGAGGTGGGAGCTGGGCACCAGCCACCCATCCCAAGTACCCCAACAGTACAACTCCACCCCTCACACTATGGCAAAGGGAAGACAGCTGGTGTCACTGAAATACATTTTACACCTCACTCATCCCTTTCAAGAGCTTGTAATTGCCTTTAACCAAACTCTGCTGGATGTTGAATCCTGGCTTAGATTGCATTTTGAAGTCTTTCAGCAAATCCATCCTGCCATTTTGCGTTTTGCCTGGACATAAAACCCACGCAGACATAGAGCTTTCCATCATAAATTTTGCAGAGGCATAACAAATTGTATTAGAAGGAATTATCTTGGTCAGTTTAAATTAACAAACTCTGTTTTCCTCAATAATGATGACCTAAAGACTTTTAAATTTCATGTAACTTAAGTGTTCAAGAAATTGAGTTTATTAGCCTCCATATAATATTAATGATAAATTTGGTTTTCCTTTCAGTTAAGTTAGTACATTAAATAATATTGATGTTTATCATTCTGAAAGATGGTCTTAGAAATACTCTCTATGAAATTAGTAGAAATTTTGCTATTGACTTCAATGGGCCCAAGGTTTTACCCCTAGCAATCAGCAGTCATTCAACTGTATGACTTGGCTCCCCAAAGGTCTGCAGAGCTCAGCATAATTATAACAGATTGTGTAATCAGACTGGCAGGACATGCAACTAGCAAGAAGAACCATGTCTACTATCCCTTTTTTTAAATTTAAAATCAGATATTTCCCAAAACCACGGGTAAATTTAAATGAATGCATTTTCATTATAAATGCCTAAAATACAAGCTAATGATCAGCATGAGTTACAAGAAAAGATTCAACAAAACATCGTGTTTGAAAATATTTACATGTTCTATTTCGTCTCTAATGAGGGAGATGATGTGCAGTTAAGGCTGCCAGGCCATTCTCTAATACAACTGAAGTATTCTCTCTACAAAGAGGGAAATAAGGGAGAGAGGGTGGGGAAGAGAGAAACAGAGACTGAGAGAGAGCCTTGTGAGTATAGAATGGAGTCAGTCTTTAATTAGAATTTCCTTTACCTTGCAAGCACATTAGACAACCAGCATTACTCAGAAAGATATTGTCAAGGTTGCTGAGCTCCCACCTCATTGCCCCTTCCCCCTTACAACTGTTTGCAAACTTGTTAGGATTCTTAATATTCACTTTCCTCCCTACAAAACGCTCCAATGCTCTTAGTTTAAACCAAACACACGGCCCAAGCCCCAGTGTTTCTCTCACTCCAGCAGCCACAGGCACACCCGTTCCCACCCCGGCCTGCGCAGCCCCTGAGCACGGGGCTCGATGCCTGCACTCAACACCCAGCACAAACTCCAAACCCGGTTTTCAAGGCACAACCCCAGCAGGCTGGAATTGCTGTGCGTTTGATGGAATTCAGAAGCAACGCCAGAAAAAAACAAACCACAAACCCATGTGCACGCACACCAGGGGGTGGCGAGAAGAGGTTTGGGGAGGGAAGGGAAGCAGATGGGACATTTAATTCAGGGAACAAACTAATTTAAATCTTTCAAGGGGTTTGTTATTATTTCTAGAGTGTTAAGAATGCATTTTTTCCCTGCATATGAAATGCAACATCCCTGCTCAGAAAAGCTCTAAGAAAAGAGCCCAGCAATACAGAATGAAGAGAAAAAGAAGTCCAGAATGTTTCAATGATATTCTTTAAGAATACTACTATTTATATATTTCACAGATTAAAATAAATAATCATAAATGTGCATTTGGTGTAGGTCTTTTGGGTAAAGGCAAAAGCAGGCAGATTTATAAAAGGGGTTTATGTGCCAGGGTGATTGTAATGGCTCCTTCTGTCAGGTAAACACATAATTAGGATGTTTTCAAATAAATGTATTATGCACATGATTGAAGCCAATCCAGGCTGCAGTATAAATATTATGCCTTTTTTTTTTTTTAAGTTGTATAATTACATATCTACCCATGGAGCTTCTCGCCTGATAGGCATCTATTTATGCAACACCACACTGTGGCTCTTCCACAGGTGCTGTAGCAGATACTTGCTGAACATGCAGCCCGTCTGATTTTTAAAGTGCAATATCTCAGCTTTCTCTCAAAATACCAATTTTGCCTCAACCCCCTTTTGCCTAATTGCTTCTTAGATTTATTGTTTAATTAAAACCATTCTTGGGTTATACAAACAACAAATCCCACTAATGCGTGTTTTTTTCACGTACAAATTATCTTCCAAGGGATTATGTATCTTCAGCTTGGGAAAGGATTCTGTCCTCCTTGGCTGGGCTGTCACTGCCAAGTGCAGCCTCGTGGTCAAAGCTGTAAGTTGAAGTTTATGATGGCAGCATGACAGAGCTGTATCTATGGAGTCAAAGTGGCAATACTAAATGCCATTTGAAAGACTGATGCAGTCTTTAAGCCGATGCAATAAAAACTCTTCTTTACTTTATGGCATTTTCATACGGAGCCTCACAGCACGTCTGGTCATGCACTAGGGAAACATAAATAAGATGTGAATGATGAGTTGCATGAGGAAGCACCCCAGAAAGACTCTGAGGGACATCACCTTCATGGCATGCCTTTCCTCAAAGTCCTCCTCACCTGCCAGGGTCCTGTGGGAAGGCACAGTATGGGGACATGCCACACACCACTGCCCACACAACTCTGCAGTGTTGTCTGAACTCTTCACTCACAAAACGATGTTTTTACTCTCAGCCTGGACACCTAGATCCTGTCTTCAGATCTGAGGTTCAAGCTCCAACCCCCTGTTCGCCTAGTTTTGACAATTTGGAAACTGCTAAAATCCCTGCCCTTGGGGAAAGTTCTAGTGAGATACCCAAGTTTCAGCAGCACAATTGCCCCTCAAAAAAAAAAAAGAGCTCAGATATAAACTTGCATTTGGATGCTGGTATAGGAAGAAGGCTGGAAAACAGGTTTTTTCACAAGGAGTGTATGCTGCAGTTCCTGGAGTGAGAACCCAGCTCTTACGACGATTCTGGCTGGCTGTAGCCTTTCAATACTAAAGGGCTCTATAGCAGATAAGAGCAGGATAATAAAAGCTAATAAAGATGAAACTGGACAAATTCAAACTAGAAATTAAGATACACATTTTTAACCACAGTAGAGTTAAACAGCTTCCAAAGGTTTGTAATACAGTGCCTGAAGCCGGAGCCCACCGAAGGCATGGCAGTGGTGCCGGCAGTCAGAATCACAGCTGGAATGAAAGATGGCTTGGAGAGGGCATCTGGGCTTCAGGAAGATCTGTGCTGGAGCAGGAGGCTGGAGAGGGACGTGGGATTGTGGAGGATGCTACGAGCAGCAGGCTGGAGGTGTAATGCAGCCACCTGGAGGGAGGTTTTTCGGGGCAGAGCTGCCAACTTCTGTATCCCCATGACCACATCCTATTTCTTTCTCCATCCTCAACTCACATCCTACAGCCCAGCCTCTCACAAACTCTGTAGGTGTCCCTTTTCCCTCTGTAGCCTCCATGCTCATCTTCAAGCAGCTCCCCCTTCCACCTGTTCTCCAGCATGTCAATGCCTCCAGCTGCGAAAGGGAAGCCTTAGGCTTGGCATCCTGCTGGGAATTTGGGAGAGAGACTCAGATAGGAAACAGGAGGAGAAGAAGGTGTTTGTTGCCAGGGTTGGGCTGGGGGGATTGCAACTGTTGCTACCGTGAGGGGCTGCCTCCCTTCTCAGAGCTGGAGAAACCGGAGGGTGGAGATGATTTGCTCTCTGGCACGGAGGTTCTCTCCTTTTTTCTCTCAGATGCAACACATAAAAAGATGAAGTACGTCCCTGATTTACCCCGGTGTGGGCTGCGTTGTGCCCCAATGGTAATGCAAAGCAGCCTCCTGAATTTACAGCTGCTCTACACAGCTCAGAACACGGCACCCAAAGCACGCAGATCCTTCGGTCCTACAGATGGAAGTACTGATAGATATTTTAACCTAGGGAAAACTTTTAAAATCAAAGTAGGCACAAAGCAATACCCTTTACATTAGGCAGCAATTTTACATAACATTTAGGCTGCAGAAGGAAGTGCCAGTTGCCCAACAAAAGAAGCACAAAGGAGTCCTGGTGTGAAAAGCATCCCCACTTTCCCCCTGCCCCAAGTCGTCAGCCCAGCCCTTTGTGCTGCTGCCAGCATAAGAAAGGCTGCAAACACATCATTAAAGCTTGCCTCTTTTTTTTTATGTATTCGTTTTAATCCAGAATTGACCCCTGATTCGATTGATACTGCAGTCACTTTTGTTAATGTAATGGAAAATGTGGTATCAGGTGGGAATAAGATGACATGGATGCTTCTTTTGGTGGCAGCACCAGCTTTTTCTGGATTCAACTGTATGTGAAGGTCAGCTCTTAAAATATTGAGTGTCCCTTGCCATGCATGGAGATGCCCCTCATCAGGAAAATGGGGAAAGGCTCATCTCAGTGGCAGCTCTGCTCCGTCCCTGATGCTGGGGATGGCAGCAGTGGGTGGGAAGAAGACATGGAAGAGAAGGGGTCATCTTCCTTCCAGCTGCCTGAAGCAAATCCACACCCAACCACAGCAGCTGAAGCTGGCTTCAGCTCCTCTTCTTTGCAGTTTCATTTTTATTAGTTTCGATTGCTCTAAATCAATCCCTAAGACAGTATATGATGCTACAGTGAGCCACAAGAATGCCCAAGGGAACTTATTTGTACAACCATTTTTACAGATCATTTTGTATCTTATGTGAAATTTTGAGTGGCAGTTTTATTTAATGATCACGAAGATGAATTGTCTGAGAATTTGGGGTTCTTTACCTACCTTTTAAAAATCACCAGGTTCATTACACCTCTCCTCACGAACTCAGTTGTTCCTTTTCTTTTTCATTCAGAAGTGGCTGGAGGATAGGGAGAGCAAAACAGAGTCCATCACCTAAACTAAATATGAATCTGATGATCACACTATTTTCTTTCAATATCTTTTCTAAAGTGGAGTTCTTACTGTAGTTAAACCCACCTTCTAGAAGTTATCTTCCTGCTAATATCCCATGGAATGAAAAGTAGAAAAAATTACGTAAGACTACAGTTTTCCTGGCTTTGTGGATTTTGGTGGTGTACCTTGAAGAGCACCAACAAAGATTTTTGGGAAAGTGGACACAGAAATGTTCAGACCAGTCCAGCCCAGTCATCCCCATGCCCTGCCATGATCAGCAGTGGTAAATGCAGGGGAAGGTGTAAAAACTGACAGGACATGCGTGGACTGCTTTGTTCTCAGCATGTTCTGTTTGACCTCTAATAGTTAAAGACTGACTTGCACCAAAAACAGAAGACAGAATACTTCAGGATGTTTTTAGCCATTAAATATAGTGCCAAATATTCTTGGTATCAGAGGAATGTAGCACAAAGATAACATAAAAATTGTGAAAATCTTCAACATACCAGCAGAGTACATTGAAAGGATGAGAGAACGAAGATTGAGAGTAACACCCCCTGCCTCTCGGTCACAGGAAAATCTCACAAACTGAAACTTTACCCAAACAAAACAAAGACTCCAGCACAGCATGTGCAGCCCTCCTTCTTGGGAGAGAATGGGGAGAGAGAACAAATCACCCAAGCCCGACATGAGTCACATCAGTTCATGCATGACTGAAAGGTGCTCAGATACTACAGCCACGAGCCCAGGCCAAGAACCTATTTAAAAAAATAAAGCAAGTGACGTGCTAGAACTGTTAAAAAGACATGGAGACAGAAAAATGTGGGGTAGAGAAATGAAAGTGTGGGTGAGTTCAGTACCTCTGTTTTGGACTTTGACTTGGAGGCAGTCTGAGCAGGGAGAGCTTGGAAGTACAAAGAAGATCCCCAGGCCAGTCCCCAGGGCAGTCACTCAGCTCGGCAAGTGCTCAGTGGGCGAATGCTTTGGGGGTTGTGTGTGTATACGTGTGTGTGTGTATTTTTGTATCTGTGTGTGTGCAGGAGGGAACAGGGCTGAAAAGGGAAGAAAGAGACAGACAAGCCCAGAGAGCTGCTAGAGTGAGGGTCAGCAGATGGGAACAGGCAGGTGAGGTTTGGTTTAGAGGCAGGATGAAGAGGAAGTCTTGCAGCTTTCTGTAGGGGCCAGGGTTCAGGCAGGAGATGGTCAGGAATGCCCAGCCAGCCCATTTGATTTGCTGAACATGCCTAACCCTTCAGTTATGGAGAAATGTCCTCTCAATGTGCTTTTAAAAACAAACACAAACACCACTCTAATATTTGCAGAGTGACTATGGGAGCCAACTCTTCCCCACTTTAACAGCACAGTTCCACAGAAGAGCACTGCAGATCCTTTATTCCTAAATTTTAACAAAATCTCTACCCTGTTTATAGCCTGTTCCTCACCCACTTTATTGGTCTCATTTAAACTTGCAGAGAGACATTTTCAAAGTTGGGACACATTTTCTACATCCGTTACTCTGAACACCTTAATGGGAACAGCGCTGGGAAACGACACTGGTATTATCACCACTGAAGCAATTGTATGCTAACAGGCTGCACCTTTCTCCTAGAATCATGATAGAAAGGTTAGTTAAATTTAAACAAAATATATTCCCCGAAATTCCAACCATCTTTAACAGGGAAAGCTATAACCTCCCTGATGCACAAAACAGCCCTTGCAGCTGATGTCTGAAGCCTGCACCTGTCATTCCAACAGAAGTGACCTCTGAACAAGAAAGCCATTCTATATAAACACTGAGTTAAGTGACTTTCCCCGTGTCTCCTCAAATAACACCCAAATATCTTTTCTTGTCAAAATCTTGCACTTGTCCCATAGTATACACAGTAAATCATGACAACCGGTGACTTATTTGAAGGCTGAAGCCCAAAGCAAGAGGTGCTGGTGCTGAAAGAAGTTTAACCAGTCACCAGCCTCTAAAATATTAAGCTATAAAATACAAATCCATTTTTACAAAAACAGTGTTAAATGACCTGTCAAGACAGCTGGTCCCTGCTGTGTTTTTTTTCTTTGGGGTAGCAGAAGGAATTAATTGAAGGAAAAAAATTGTTAGGGGATCATTTCAGTTTGCTTCTATAACACATGACTGTTCTGCAACAGGGTAGCAAAATTCTGGGAAGCATTTAAGTCCTGCTCAAGCTTATGAGATTAAGCATCATATATCCCTCATTCTGGCCTCTTCCTGGGTGTGAATTCTGCCCTGTGAGCACTGCGAGGATTAGTCCTGCAGACCAGCAGAGGACTGATGCTTGTACCTACCACCACCAGTGTTTGTCACACCCCGGTCACACCTTGCAGCACTGTCACCTTCCCTGGTACTGTGACATTCTCATGCTGTTCACACCGACCGGCCGCTGCAGCCTGGTCACTGTCCAGAGCCTGCATGCAGAGCTCTGCACTGAGAGAACTCACTGCTGGCTCTAAGAGGAGTAAGTACAAGTCAGCTGTGAAATTCTACTCTGCCAAGTTCACGGCTGCCTGTCGCACTCCAAGCCAGATCTGGCGCCTGTAAAATTTCAGCTGGGAGATCCCAGCTTTCAGATACACAGCTGGGCAGGACCCAGTCTCCTCCTCTGTGCCTTTACTGCAGGAGACTGCAGCACCCAAATACTTCTCCTTGACGTCTTCACAGACCTCAGCTGAGGAGCAGAGCTATGGTAACCATCTGGCGTCAGAGAGCTCCTGACACCCTCTTGCCATTCACACCAAAAGGCTGAGATTATCTGATGTGGGGGCAATACTTTATTCTTACCTCTTTTTCAGGACTACAGCTCTCAAACACTGAGGTAAGAATATGGAACTCTTCATTTAGTGCACCTGGAAAATTTCAGGTCTAATTTTTCAAGTTAAAAAGAAACTTTGGTAGACAGCAATTGTGTCAGCTCCTTTGGGAACATAAATATCAATCCAATATATTTGTCCTGTTTGTCTGTCATCTGTTGCAGCAGAGCTGTGGTCAGGGTGATCCTTCTCCCAGGTACTCTCACTGTATCTGCTCTCTGAATTACCTTTTTATCTTAGGTGGCTGCTGTCAGCAGACGCTGCTGAATGCAGAACCAAGGGCAGAATCCATCCTGCAGTCAGACATTAAGTTGATGATATGGTCAAAGAAAAGCACCAGCTGTGCAATCCTATAAAATACTAGAAATTGATAAGAGGTGGAGTTCTCTGAGGAAGCAGAAGCCATTCGGGCAGAATCATTTCTGGTGCTGGGGAACAGTGTTTTGGGATACTTGGTTTAATGTGAAACATTCAGCATTACTTCACCTGCTACTTGGCTGTGAGATGAAAATTCGAGGTGGATTTTTATGGCAGAAAGAGGGTGTGGAAAAGTTTAGTCAGCACAAAAGTTCAACCTTGGTAATAAGGTTTATAAATCTGCTGCAAGGATAAGACAATGCCACTCCCTGTCTCAAAGCTTTAATCAAAACCCACTCCTGCACACATGAGCTGTATTAGTGCCATTATTTGTCTCATACTTCCAACTCAACATGAACTTTCAAAAGGGAATTGTTTTTTTAAGGTCTCGGAACACAGTCCTCAGTATTTTCTTAACTGCTTCATGGCTTCTTTTAAAATGCTTTCAACATGGTCTGAAAACTGAATATAAAAGTAGGCAGGACTAAAAATTAATAGGAGGGGGAAAAAAAAGGATTGGGTTGAAATTACATTTCCAGAAGCTCCTGCTTTCACTGGTGTGAAAGTGAGGAAGGGCGTTCTCAGCCCCCAGACGGATTATCTGGCAAGGCTGAAATCAGACAGAAAGCTTTGATCCAACACCAGGAATCACTGCTCAACTGTTGTTAGGGAAAAACAAAAACCAAGTCTAAAAGCCCAGTCACGCTGCACACCTGGGCCAGGCTGGTATTGCTGCAGCCACCTGACTCGGATCTCAGTGCAAATCTGTCCCTTCCTTCCTAGGTTGCCTTGATCTGAAGCTTGTGCTTTCAGTTTTCTGCCGTGGGCTGCCGTGCTCTGAAAGCTCGTGCTTTGCCTTTGCACAGGGCTATAAAAACCTGTGGGCACCAACAGGGCTTTCAAAACTGAGTCAACCTGTCCTCTGGCACATGGCAACAGGGCTGGCAGCTGATCTCATTTCTCTGCTGTGCCACTAGTTCCTGTGTGAGCTAAGTCAATTAGCTTTGGCTTGCATCTGTTTTTCACCTCTAAAAGGGGGACAGTAGTCATTTCCTATCTCACAGAAATCCTGTGAAGATAAATACATTAGCTTAGGAAGTGCTCAAATACCAGTGTGATCAGTGCTCCTCTCCATCTCTTTAGCATCCTGTATTTTGTAGCCTGGAAGCCTGTGGTCTGCCAAACCATGAAGGAGTGGAGATGAAGACCACCAGATCAGCTCTTGGACTGGCTGAGCACAGATGTCTTCACAATGAAAGCCAGAAGTTCAGCTTCTCAGGGAACTGACAAGAATGGAAAAAAATGGAGGAGAAGCAAACTTTGGGAGAAAACACAGAGGAGAGCAGAGACCACTCCAGCAGTAAAGTCACTGTATGTTGTGTATTGTTTGCTTTAACTTATGTGTACATGATGTATTTTACGTGATGTTTTTCAGTCTTTCCATTGCCATCCATTTAAGGCTAGAAAAGGACACCAAACTGATATTCCTGGGATGTGAACACATGCAGACCATGCTGCAAATACTCATCTGCAGCACTGAGTAAGCGGTTACATTTTAGAAGAGTCTTCCATGAGCCAACTGCCATTAGTATGCTGGAATTTGGCCCTTAGCAGGAGGTCATTTCAATTTTTGTCTTGGTGACCAGCATCCCCAGGGTCTTCTTCTAGCACATTTTATTCAGTCAGGAGCAGAAAACCTTTCCCATTTAATAATGCCCAAAATATATCTACACACCAGGACCAAATTTTCTAGTGGTCCTTGATTTTGGTTTGCTTGCTTTTTTCTGCAATGATCTTAGCTTTCTGGTTTGGTGTGAGGAGCAGGAAGTAAACGAACTATGAGGATTATTACTCATGTTTATGTGCTTTGTAGGACCTCTAAGGCATCAGTCAAGTGGGGAGCTCCACTGTGCTAAGCTCTGTGCAAAGCTACAGTAAGAGAGAGCACATATCCTGACCAGAACTGGTCAGCCAGCTGAGACAACCAGTGCAGAAAGGGAAGGACACTTGTACGTGCTTTCCAGAACAGTACATGAGGAACTTACAGGCCTTGACCAGGTAACATAAGAAAATAACACTTTAGCATTGTGATTGCACTATTATTACAAAACTGACTTTTGTTTCTTCAAAACTACATGATATAGTTAGGCAAAATTTAGGGGAAGTTAACTTCCTCTTCAACATTTCTCAGTCCAGACAATTTAATGCTATGGATGAGAAAACACCAGGGCTGTCTCTCCAAGGCTTCAGTTGCTTCAATTGGAGAATAACAGAAATGGGCAACACAGATTGTTTTTTTTTTATTATTATTTGGAGCAAAACAGTATTCTAATAATCCTATGTTACAAAGGAAATGAAAGAGTCTTGGGGGTAATATTGAAAAAATGGTGGGCAGTCAGAGTCATGGCCATATGGTCCTCAAGCTGTGCTGTCAAGCAGATCTACAGATGGAGATGTATTATCTTACATGAGCACCAAGTTGAGCATTGCACCAGGCACTTGTGAATCAGACCAGTAGACCTGACAATACAATTGACAATTACTATAAAATCAGGTGAGAAACAGTCAGCAGCAAGAATACTCCCTCAAAAAAACCCCAACAGTTGGAGAGAGGACAAGCTTCTGACAGGCTCTGCAGCTTACAGATTCAGTCCAGAACATTTAGCAAGTTTTGCAACATCTGAAACAAGAAGGGAAGTTGTTCTGACAAGTCTTAAAAAAATCAGCATCCCAGTCTTTTGATTTCATACCAATTTATTATGCTAAAGGCAAACCCCACTGTATCTATACATTAGCTGGGCTATCAAGTGGCACACAGGACAAGGGTATGGGTGTGTGCATTTACTCTGAAGAGCTGGATCAAAGGGAAGGAAGAGCTACCAGGAGCAGTGACCTCCAAATCAAGTACTGCAAATACACACTGAGACTTTGCTTTCCAAAAAGCTTACCACTGAAACGGCTGGGCAGGCAGGAGCCATGAGAGCTACTGAGATGATACACTTGGGTGCTATGTGCGAACTGGTGGATCATTCTCAGGGCTTTAGGACTCTTGTACACCTCCTTACAAAATACAGCTCTGGTGACAACATGCCACTGTGTCCTGTACTATACAAGCCCCTGAAGAAGATGCCTTTGCTTTGAGGAGCAGTGCCCCATAACTGTGAAGTCCTCAGAGAGGTAAAGGGATGACAAACCAGCCACCCCATATCAAGGGAGCGCAAACCACCAGTGTGTAGTGGGCTTACACTATTCATAGCTTTCCAGGTTTTTACATCACGCAGGCAATAGAGTGCATGGGGGAGTAACAAAGAGTTTAGGGTGGTAGCTGCATAAGAAAACTCTTTGTTTCATGATTCAGATGATTAATGGCTTACGCCCATGGGACAATCATTTACCTGCAAGTCTTGGCTAGAAGCTTCAGGGCATCAAAAGTTTATGAGGCAACTCTGTGTCAGTCACATGAATCCACATCTGTGAGGGTGTTTAGGAACCTGCATCTTTAGGTGTCTAAAAAGATCTTAAAAGATTTATCCCGTAGATTGGCCAGACATTTGTGTCTCCACTCAAAAATTCTTAAACATCTGACAAGATTAGTAAAGGAACATCAAGCCACAGATCTTCCATTTTTCAAGCAAACTTCAATAACCTGCTGCTTACGCATAAAATGAATGGGGGTCAAGCAGACATGACCCACCTTAAACTTGCCAACCACCTTGCTGCTATGTGAGCTGGGGCTCACGTGATCCACCTTGCTGCTATGTGAGCTAGGGCTCTAGCAGCTCTGTGAATCCCTTCTCTGGAATAGGGATCTCTGGCCTTCCCCATGGTCTTGCGCTCCAGAGCATCCTGAAGCAGATCCAAACTTTAACACAGAGAGTGGAGCCCATGGGCACTTTGGCAGTGCTGCATGGCACTCAGCCAGCACCACTTACTCTAAGCTCCCTGGCCTCCCTGTGTAATGTACAGAAGGGCTGTTTTGCAGCAATATTTGGATACCGTGTAGAAAGGAAAATATCCCCAGAACCAAAGGCTTTAGGTGCCAGAGCTTCCAGTGGTGTGGCAGGGGTGCAAAACTGGCTCTAGGTGCTCAGTTTAGGGCCAAGGCAAGTGACACATGAGGGGCCAGACATCACATTCAGTAGTTTGAAGTCCAGTGCTCCTTAGAGTGCTTGAGGCAACAATGCCGGGACAGAAGAACCTCTATAAACTATTTGGCTCCTACCAGCACCGTGGCTGGAAGAGATGAGATGATAACGGCAAAAGATCCACAAAGGAATAATTACAGCACGCAAGGAGAAATCCTGGAGACCAAAGGGAGGAAAAAAATCAACATGCCGTGGGAAATGCTTCAGTGACCCCCAGCACGGTCCGCAGAGAACGGCAGCAGGGCGAAACCACCGAACATCGCGGTGTTGCCCGCGCTGACGCAACCCCGGCTCTTAGGAAGGGTTGGGCAAGGAGCCAAAGAGCACCAACACACCCAGTGCAAGGGCCTGACTGACTTAACCCTTCCACCGTCTCAAAAGCCTGCAGAAAATACACCTCAGATTCTCTATTTCTCAGTCCAGGGCTGTGGACGGGGGAGCAGGAAGGGCTGGACGGAGCAGACGAGCAGCAGCACGCTGGGCGAGCGCACGGGCTGAAACACCGCGAACAGCCACGCCACGGCCAAACCATCACAGCCCGCAACAGGTCCCAGCGCGGCGCTCACCCGCTGCCGCGCAGGAAACCCGCGGGGAGCCAGGAGGGCTCCGCTCTGCCACCCCCGCCATCTCGGGTCTGACCTGCTCTCCGACCCGGGGTTAAGAGCGGAGGGACCGGCCGCGGGCAAGGGGGCCCACTCCGAGGCACGGCGGGGCTGGAGCCCCCTTCCCCCGACAGCCGGCCGAAGACGGCGGCGGGGGCCCCCGAGCTGCCAGTCC
>VXBT01013480.1:2609399-2717411 GCA_013400235.1 Oriolus oriolus
GGAGGAGGGAGCGAGGGAGGGCGCTGCAGCGGGGGGCGGCAGACCCCTCCTTTCCCCCCGGTGGGGCGAGCCGCCGCCTGGGAGAGCGCGGGGCTGCCGGGCGGCGGCGTCTTGGGTGGCGAGAACAAAGGGCCCCCGGCGGGAGCGGGCAGGAGCTCCGCCGCTGCTCCCGGGGTGCCAGCTCCCCAAACCGGGGTGGGGGTGGGGGTGTTCATCCCGTTCTCCCCGCGTTCGCCCTCCCGGGGGAGTGCGGCTGCAGCCTCCGCGGGGCCAGCTCCTGCCCCGCACCCGCCTCCGCAACCTGTTGTGCCGCCTGCCTGGTCGGGGGTGCCGGTGGGACGGGCAGCGCTCCCCCGCGGGACACCCGGGGGGGCGGGCGGGTTCGCGTGGAGCGGCGCAGGGTGGGCGCAGGCAGCCCGGGGCGAGCGGGAGCCGAGGCTGGAGGCGAAGGCAGTGGGCGGGTGCGTTTGCCTTCGCGGAGGTTTCTGCACCCACAAACTGTTGAGACCCAACTTCAAGCAGTTCAAATAGCTGACGTAAATTAAATTCAATGAAAGAAAGTGTTTCCGCGCTGTTAAAGGTCTGTTCCCGCGAACCTCTTGTGTGGGAAAGATGTGGTCTGTTTCCAGGAGACTGACTGGGGCAGCTGTTTTAAAGCGTTTTGGAGTTTCGTGTTTATTTCATATGTAACCAAATGAAGCCGTTTTGTCAGTATCAAATACAATATTCTCTTGTCAAGTTTAGAACTGAGCTGTAAAAAGTGATTTGGGCTGACGATAACTGGATAATCAAAGCTTCAGTTGAATATTTGTTGGTTTAGAGCTCTCTGAAGCCAGCTAACTTGTGCAGGGACAGTGAGCAAATAGAGTTTCCTTATGCTGCTTCTGTAACCACCTTTGTTCATTTTTCAAGATAAATGCTAGGGAAATGACAAATTTAATTTAAGATTACCAAGGTCCTGTGCTGCAAATGACTTACCTCCGTGTCTGGTTACTGGGTGATTGTTCTAAGACTGCCAGTCTGGCTTTGAAAACAGATTTTTAAATAAAGTCCATTGCATTCATTATGATAATGCAGGAAATGCGTGGCTCACGAGGTTGGTTTTATGGAAGGAACAAGTGTACTTTAATCCTGATTTTATTATTTCTGCTGTGGTGGTTTGCTGTGAGACTGAGGACGTAGGAGTAATAGATATCCGTACTGTGAAGCGCATGATCAGCAATCTGAACTTCGAAAGCAAAAAGTAAAATCTGTGTGGCAAAGCAGCCAGTTTGTGATCTGAATGTGTGGTGGGTGACAGTGTTGAATTATTTCAGTTCTCAGTTTCTGCCTTTAACCAACCATCTTAAGGTGCAAGTTTCTTAGCCTACATCTAGCTGTTGAAATAGGATGCAACATGACCACGTATGTGAAGGGGTTAAACCAGCTTATGGCCAAACAATTAAGGCATAACTTCAAGAGATTTTTATATTCAGTTTAGTTACAAATATTGCCATCAGCCCTTTTCTTTGCATGTGTGTGTCCATGAGTATGTCTTGGCTGCATACTGGTTGGGGCCACTAGCAAAATAGTAGAAGCCACAGACAACATTTTATTCTCATTCATGTTGTCAGTGAAAATGTCATCTGGAAAATCAAAGTAGAAGCTGTCCTACATTGTATATTGATTGTGGATTGAGAGGTATGCAAGTATTTTTAATTTTTTTTTTTTTAAACTAAGTCCTGCTTTTGGGAATGTGAGATAATTGTCATTGGCAAAAGCAGAGAAGACAGTCAAAGCTTGTGATTATAAAGAGAAAGATCTAAGCTTGTGGGTAAAGGAGAAGAAATGTTTTCCTCTTTGTGTCCACATAATGCAGGGCTGTGGGAAGATATGCTTAATGAAGATGATTATTGCTGTGGCTTTCCATAAATCCACTTGTAATGGAGGCTTTGTACAGTTACTTCTGAATCTGTACATTTAAAAACTGCAAATAGCGATAATGGAGTTGGCTAATAGCAGACTGTCAAGTAAGTGCAATCCTTGTGATAATGTTCAGCCATAGATCTCCATTTAAGCATTACTTTTAAGCAGAAAATGTTTCTTGTAGGTCATAGTATATGCAGTTGGGAGGAAAAAACCCTGAGTTGTTGCTGCCCATTCTTGAATCTTAACCAGGTGTCTCTAATTGGGCAAAGGGTGCTTTTTCTCTCCAGCTTTTTATCAGATAGCGGGAGATGTACAGTGCAGTAGATCCATTTGATGTGAATTTAGATAGTGGAAAGGAATACTAATAATAACCAGCTTTAAGAGACTGACTGAAGAAGTTTACCTGAACAGTAAACCTGTGGCTGTGTGCTAATTAGAAGTGTGACTTGTGCCTGTTGAAGAATTGCAAACTCCTGTGAAGCATTGGAGTGAGCTGGATGCCACCACATGATAGTCTGAGTCTGAGCTGATCTTGTTAGTAGTATTAATCAGGGCAAATCTTTCTGTTTCACTGGTTTTTTAGTGGTGCTTAGAAACCAGGGTTGAGAGTTAAATTACTCATGTCTGTTTTGTAACTTAAAAGGTGGAGTTAAGACAGGGAAAATTTTTAATGTGGAATCTTGCCCCAGTACAGAAGGATGTAAAATCACCTATTACTGTCAAGGAAAGCACTTGTAGTAGCTACTGGCTGTTTTATATAGTGTTCTGAATGAATGCAGTTTTAACTTACGTAGCTAAGAAACAGCTTTTGAAGGAAACTGACAGGAGAGTTGCTTATGTTTATGTTCAGAGTAATTCATTGAGAAATATTTGTGATGCTCTCCATCATTGCTTGCTCTGCTTTAAAAGCAATGCTTTGACTTTCATCTTTCATACAGTATGTGAGGGTTCCTTATGTGGATTTACTTCGACTCAAAATCTGACCATAAAAGTAAGCTTTGTTTTTACAGATCTTAGTGCAGTGTTCAAACCCAAAATATATGCTTCCTTTCCAGTAAAAACTTGTAATTACATGGGGTGGTAGCGAACTGGAAAGTATTGCAAAACATATGTAAGAATACTGTCGTACAAACTCTAAAACTGACGAATGACTCACTGCGCCAGTGCTATATCAAATTCTATCTATACACAAGGTTTAAATGACAAGTTTACTTTAGGCAGGGAATATGCAATTTTCTTGTACTCTTTCTTCATCTGATGTCAAGTGAGCTTAATGAAATGGTGTATGTGGGCATACAGGAGGTACCAGTTGCAGAGCTTTAATGAGCAAGGGGAACAAGCACTGCTTGGCTCTATTTGTGAAGGTGGTGGATGTAACTACTCTTACATTAAAACGAAGTTCATGGTACTGATACTTATTTTGAGACATATGTTTCTTTTAATGTACCTCATCATCATTTGTTTACGCGCGTTTACTAATGTTGGTTCTATTTTTGTTTTCTGTGGGAGAGAGTATTTGGCTTTTTAGCAGCATACATGTTCATCTTTACATATTCGTATTAGTTGAATTTTTTAACTGGCATTTTGGCAGCATTTTTGTGAACATAAAATTCAGGTCACTGCCAAAATGAAAATGGTATAATGGTCAGCATGGAGAAGGGGCTCATGACTGTAAAGAGGAAAAGGCCACTTTCCACTGCAAAAACACAGGTTTTATTCACGCATTTGACGTTGTCATTGTGAAAAGCTTTCACAGAGCTCCTCCCCCAAAAAAACAGAACATGCTAACAGGCAGTAACATCCTGTACCTGGGAAGCCTTTGTGAGCTGGGAGAAGAACAAGGAAGAGTGGAGGGTAGGTACCAGAGTCTTGTGCTGCTACACTGTGTGTCTCACATGTATATGTGTGTATCACCTGTGGAATCCCAGCCTCCAAAGCTAAGGAGCCCAGCAAGAACTCAACACTAGGAGGAAGAGAAATCCAGTATTGACTTGGCCCTAGATAGAAGACTTTAAATTGCTCACAGTCTCTTCTTTTAATTTCTAATTTAGCCATTCTGCCACAAAGCCTGTCCCTTCTGCTCTCTGTTAATCATCATCTTTCTGGGCAGTGGGAAAGATGCCTTGGTCTTCACCTTATGTTGATCATGAGAGCTTAGTGACCAATGCCTGCAAGTGTTTGCTGTCTGTAGGAAGGTCGAAGTCTCCTGAGACTGTGAAAGGAGGCCAAGTAGGGGAAGCTGGAGCACTTGCTATTTAATGTCAGTGTGCACACAATGTTTATACACCTGTGCCTTAGCTGAAAAGAAGGGTGAAACAGGTCTCGCTCCTTCAAGGACTCAATTATCTGAGAACTTTATTCTAAAGATCGGAAATACAGAGATAAGTTAGGGTTTTTGGAGCAGAGGATGGAAGCAATGTTTATAAAAAGCCTGAGTGAGATCAAAATTGACAAAAGTATCTCCTGATATCTGGGCACTGTACTCAGAGGAAGCTCTGTTTGGATGCTTTAATGAAGTGCAATCCACTGCGTAGCTGAAATAGAGCAATACCATTAATTTGGGAAGGAATAGGATGGTCCCATTCTTATTCTTGTCCTTTAGCAGGCATAGAAGCTTCCAGTTTACAACCTGTCCAAAAGACATTTATTTCTTGGCACAGAACTTCAGCTGCAGCTGGCAAGTGGGTAAGTACTTTCTTCCAGCATTACTGAGAAAGAGGAATTATTTAGGTTGGCACAAGAAGTTTATAGTTTGGAGTTGTCACATGAAATTGAACAGAGAAAAAACATGAAGGCCGGGCATGTGGCATTGTTCTTTCAAAAGCAGTGCTGGAAATCCGGTCATCACTTGAAACCAAACAAAGCATGCATGTGCTTGACTGTGTTGAGGAATTATCTACTGGCTTCATAGGCCTCTCTTTCTTATTTTTTTGGGGTTTGTTTTTTTTTTTTTCCCCCTGCAAGTGTTGTGTTTAACACTGAATTGCATGTGTGTATACAAAGAATAACATCTGTTCTATTTTATGAGATCCACAGAGCGTGGTTGCTTTTCTCTCCCTCCAGTGTATGGATTCTTCTCTCATGTGTCATCCTTGCTGCTGAAGGCAGCCAGGCACTTGAGCTTTTTAATATCTTTTCTCTCTTTAGGGGCAGGAAGTTGTTCATGGGATGGTACTTGATTCTTCAGTTAGATTTCCTCACAAAATTAGATCTTGCAGTGTTTTGGAAAAGTCATTATTTTCCTAGAGAGTTTTCTGAATAGGTAAAGAAGAGGGATGATCTGCGTCTGTTTTTCTGGAGGAGTTTTGGTAGTTGTTTTATCAATGGGTTAGATTTTCTTCTCCCTAGATGCATTTTGATAGGATGAGTAATTGGGAAGATAAATTAGATCTGGGTAGTATGAAAAAGGCTAGTCTAGTGTTTAGATTTTAGGTTATGTATTTTAAAATATATATATATTTCACCTGGCAAATACTGTGCTTCTGATCTTTTGTCTTGAAGAATAACTATGGAAGTGGCAAAGGAGCGTTTTGGACACAGTGAGTTAAGAATGTGTTGAGGTGTTACATACTCGGAAGATGTGAGATGGGGACAAATGAGAAAAAAGTGACCTTGTTTTTAGATGGAGTTGTTGCCTTTTTACAAACTATTGTTTTCTTCAAATGCAAAGGAGTTATGTTTGTTTATATCTTATTAAGTAACATTTGTTTCACCAAATTTGATCAAAGGTTTAGTTGTTGCAGAATCAATAATAATTCTCTTACCTTAAGGAAAAATCTGTAATTTATGAATGTACTGTCTGTTGTATTTTAACTACTTGTACTACAAAATTTGCAAGATTACACAAATTGACTAGAAGATGCACACAAAATCCAATAATACATTTATCATGTCAAAGTTCAGTGAAATATGAAACATAATTACCATAAACAAAGAAAATTGGCCTCTTAAACCTATGAACTAGAAGGCGTGGAAATAATTTTGTAATATATATTCTCAGTGGTTTTGTTGAGACTACTTTGGCACCCCTCAAATTCCTTTACAGTCTATGTATGTTAACCCCTGTGTTATGTGGTAAAAAAAAGTACTTGTAAACTTGTACTTAACCTCAGGATGAAGCATGTATTTTTGGACATGAATTTTAGATACTGAATATCTCCTTGCTATAGCCTTGTTCATGAGTAGCTTCCAATTAATAAAATGCAGATTTGAAGAATTACACCTGGGGAGACAAGTATTTCAGTAGATTGTATGGTGCTACTGCTTCAATTCTGCCTCTTGATGCAGAGGTAGGATTATAAACTTTTGTAGGCAAGTTTTTCTCCTTTAGTGTACTTGTGAGGTGGGAGTCCGGCTAACAGTTCTTGTTGGTTTGTGTTTTCTCTGGATTCTACTATGTCTTTGGATCATGTGAAACTAAACTTTATGCTTTTGGTGTACTGTTAAGGTAAAGTACTCATTTGAGGCCTTTTGGCCCAAAAAAAAGGAGCATTTTAGAATAGGCTGTCAATTAGCCTAATTTCCTGGGGTCTGTCCCATTGCAGAGAGTTCATTTTAACACAGATCAGTACGTGCTGGATCCTACTTCTTCACTCAGACCAAGACAGAGAGCTTGCAGACGCCTGTAGCATGGCTGTGATGTCAGCAGCTGTTCTGGGGTGGGTGCAGAGTGTACGTCTGCTACTTGCAGCTGGATTTTGGATGAGGCTGGAGCGGGTGTGGGCTCTCGTTGCCCCCATGCTGGAGCAGGCAGGTGCTGTCCTTAGCGTGGAGGTGTTGCCTCCTCCTGGCAGTGAATCTCGCTTTGCTTTGCCTTCTTTGGTGCTGATTTCCCTGGCTGGCCGGGTGTGTGGCCGAGGCTGTGGTAGCCAGGGGCACCTCTCACCTTTGCCCAGGAGAAATCCATGGAAGTGCAGCGTGTGCCCCTCCACAATAAAACCCCAGCAGCTCTCTAGGAGCAGGCTGGTTCTGCCGATAACTGTGCTTGGCTCCTGCCGTGACTCTGACCTGAAGCAGCTTCTTTGTAAACAAGATAATAATAAAGTGCGCTGCTATACTTACCTCCGTGCCAGTCTCTCTTATGTCTGTAGAAGAAATAAGGAGCATAATTAATTATAAAAAGGAAGAGTTCTGAAGCATTGCGTGGCAGCCGGCTGTCATGCTCTTCTAGTGATCCCCCATCCTGCTGTCAGAAAGCTGGGCATCCTTTACGGGACAGCACTATTTTGCTGAAGAGTGATCAAAGGTTTCTTCATTGGCCAGAACCATCAAGGTAGATGGGCAGATGTTTGTTTTAAAATTACTTGCACAGAGTTGCTGGGATCAGCATCTTGACTGCCGTGATGAAAAACATCTTTAACACATTAGAAATCATGAATTGTGTTTTGTTTGCTTAGATCACTGAGTGTTTAGGGCAGGCACCATGAGTTGTATGGCGTTAAAGAATACGTTACACAGCAGTTACATTGCTGGAAAGCATTTGTAAATGTAAGCTTGAATTAAAGAGATGTATTTTTTTCCCCTATTAAACTTCGAAGAGTTGAGCTTTGAAGACCAGTGGATTTTTGATGCTCTTAAACATTTTGATGCTCTGCAAGAAGCAGCTGAGGGATCTCTTGGCCTCTGTTCTGCCTTTTTTTGTTTTCCCCCATTTTTTTCTTTGAGCCGATACTTGTGTGTTGGTTTTAGATGCGACAAGAAATGCAGACCTTCTGGCTTTGGCATTTGAGTGATGGGATGGGCTGACATAACTGTGTAGGTTATAAATGAAGTATGAGCTCTGGAATACTGGCTTTTTTAGTATCTGAAGGCAGTTATCAGGCTGCTGGATTTTTGTTGCACAGTGTAATTAAAATAAACACTATAATGATAATCATTTATGTATTTTTGCCTGTAGGTAAAGTTTTAAATTGGAATTAGCTATACTTCAGTGGAAGTGGATTTTTTTGGTGGTGGTGTGGGTTTGTTTTTTTTTTTGTTGTTTGTTTTGGTTTTGTTTGTTTGTTTTTTTATTATTATAATGTTGCCTGTTTACAGTCTAGTGATATTTCAGTGAGAGTGCATAAAAAATATTGCCAGGCGGATTTGTTTATATTTTTATTGTATATTGTAGTAACGATGTAATTATTGCTTTTAACAGAAATGCCTGACTTGAGTGTTTAATTCTGTCAGGCTCAAGCAGTTACTGATGAGGTGATAAATGATAGGTTATATGTAGAAGTGGATTTGCAATTATTTGCTGCTTTTGGGAAAAAAAAGAGATGCTTTGTTTCTGTCCAGTGACTAATGTAGAAAATCAAAGTGGTGCACCAGATGTTTTTTACTGATGACTGTGGTTCAGGGTCTTTTTTTGTACTGAGGAGGGTTTTGACTGAGTTTGTCTCTTGGTTTTTGAAGTTTCTCCTGCTTGTTAATGCAGCACTTTTCTACTCTGGACTTCTCTGTGGACAGGCTTTATGGAAAAGCTCCTTTCCCAACCATTTGTGCCTGTCTCAGCTCCCTGCCCATCAGGAGGTGGAGAGGCAATGACATTTTTACAGCACGGGCTGATCACTTCCTTTCATTTGTGTTTATTTCATAGAATTCAAACAAGAATACGTGTTTTGCTTTATTTGTTGATGTCTGATTAGGAATTAGTGGAAGAAACTGAATCGCGGGTGTGATTAACGGTAGTTTTTGTTTCTGATGTATGAAAGGACTCATTGTCTGAGGCTTTTCCTCCATCGTGCTCTGCCTAATCCTGCTGAAATCACACTAACAACGGCAGCGCTCGAGGCTCCTCGTCTTGTTTTCCTGCGTACTTAATCATACAGCTGGAAAAATTTCCACTTTCAAGGGATGGCTGCTTCTCGTGCTGAATCTGCCATCATGTCATAGGGGCCTTGCTGTTAAGGTGGGCATTGGTTTGGGGGGCCCAGGGAGGGGAGGGTGATGAATCCGAAATGTGAAAACTGATCTAGTTTATACTACGTTTGAGTTTCATATATGGGCCTGATGGTTTTGTTAATGCTGTCTGTCACCTACCTCTTTGCGGCTGTGGCTGAAGGAGGTGAGCTGCCTCATTCCAGCTTTTAGTTCCTCCCTGCTTTCTGTTAGATCAATGTTCTGTATTTGCTGTGCAGTACTTCTGCAGGGAGGAACTTTAAAATTGCTCAGTGTATGCTTTCAAAAGCAATTTAAAAAGTTTGAGGCTTGTAGAAATGAAGACATTTCTAAAGTACCTGTTAAGTACATGTAACAGACATGACTGTTATGCTTTCAGGAAAAACCCAGAAGAAACACAGTACCCCACCCCATGAACAGCCTTTCTTTGCTTCTGAATCAGGTTGTCATTCCAAGGTCTTGGAATGATTTAAAAATAAAAATAAAAAAAAGCCCTCCCCTGAGGAATCTATTAAAAATTATTTGGTTCACTGAACATTCAGTGCACGTTCAGTCTTGGAATCCATTACATGCAGGTGGAAAGACTTAAAAAATCCTCTCTGACTAAGTTGGTCTGAGTTGTGTCCCTTTGGCAGGTGGGTGTGAGGGAATTCCGTTGCCTTATTTTCAAAACAGAAGTGTGTGGGATTAATATTGATTTTTATTATAGCTGCTTGCTAGTGCGACTGTATCCAGAGGTCACATGTCAGCTCTGCTTTTATAGTGACAGCTCTCCCTGTTCCTTTAGTTGAAGTCTGTAGTTGTGGAGCTCTGGAAATAATTGGGAAATGCTGGGGTTGTTTTACCCTTTGAATTCAATTTGTAAAGCTTTATTACCTAAAATTAAATTCTTATCAGGTTGAAATGGTGCATAAATTTTTGTTGAATGGAGACAAATGCTATTAGAAATCAGTGAAACTAAGCTATATTTTAATCCTAGATTTATTTTCATTTCCATTGTCATACATTGGAAACACTTTGCATTTACTTTGTCCATCCGTATTGGTGTTTTTTTGTTCTGATAAGTTTTAATGGTTAAGTCTGGGAGAGATGTGTGTTAGATTCCCACTCACAATGCAGTTGTGTGCTGTGACATGGGTTATATTTCCAGGTACCTGGTGTAGGTGTTGTCAGTTCCCATCAGCATGTGCTGCTTTTGTGTGCTGAAGAGAGTTGTCATATTATTCAGCAAAACGACTATTTTTTAAAGAGCTTTTTCCACATTTTCAGCTCATGATGGAGAGCTCTGGTGTCTCTTTGTTAGGTTTTATGTGCAGATATTCACAGTTGCTCACAGCTTGGTAGTTTTTCAGAGTCTAAAGTCAGGTAAGGACTTAAATAAAACACAAATAATGGGCAATCCCTCCGGATATGCAAGTTTATTTGATTAACCCATGTGACCCACAGCACTGGAGAGCAGTTAAATATTTGGACAGTCAGCAGTCCTGTTAGTCATGTTTCATTAGGTGACGGCCTCCTCCATTTCGAGGCTGCTCTGTTTTGCTGCTGTTGCCAAGTCTTGTGAGATGTTGAAAAGGAGCCATGTGTGGGGGCATGGCGGGTGCTTTTGGGGCTGTTGCTGAACCAGGCTGCCAGGAGGAGCTGGGAGGTGTGTCCCTGCGACAGCATCGTCTGCAGTGGGATGGGAATCAGGGGCAGGGGAGAAAATTGTTAATTGCAGATTGTCAACACCATAAAGGTTAGCTGGTAGATAAAGTTACCAACCTAGGCAGAAATAGCAATGCTGCCCTGAGAAGTGTAAAAGACTTGTCAAAACCTAATCTAATCTCCTGCATTAACTGTATATTGTAATAATGGATAAATGAATTTCCAGCAAGCTGAGGTAGTCCAATTTTAATAACTTCTCAAAAAATCAAAGGGAAGTATTGCACTGGAAGAGGCATATCACGATTATCCGAATTTCCTTCCATGGAACTGTTTTTAATTTTATGTGAGTGTATGCTAATGGTTTAAAAACTCATTTGTCTCCTTGTCAGCAGCTTGACCGGTATTTTAATACAAAGGACATGTTATTATCTTGAACTGGTCTTGTTTTTCAATGGGTGTAGCAGCCAGCTGGAAAATTGTTTGACTTTTTAACTGCTGTGGTTTTGATGCAGTGTCTACTGTAAGAAAGTAAAATTTATTTAAAATCAGTGTTGCTTTTAATTGTTGTGTTTCCATTTAGATTCAAGGGGAGGGGAGCAGATGTTTATGCTGAAGCACTCAGTCTTGCCCTTTTTCTAAAGATCTGTGATAATTCTCTGTATTAGAGCTAGGTAAAATTCCTGTCCTTAAAATCTGAGGAAAGTAAGTAGGAAACAACTGCTGCAATTTTAACTTTGTGCATTTCTGGATGCTTTGCTGAAGGTGTTCTGATAGAAATACCTTACCTCTAGTGAGTTTTATGGGAGAAAAACCTAGTACAAAAAAACCCAAACAAACCCCCTTGGGATACAAATGTGGTTTTAAAAATTATGATAGTGCCTTTTTGTCTGTTCTAGTAAGAAAGGAATATGATTATAATGTGTTTTCATTAAAAGGTTTTGTGAGTGACTAGGTGGGATTCAGCTCTGAATTCCTGACTTTTGAGTGTCCAAATTGTGCATAATTAACTTAAAAGTCAGATTTTTGGAGACTCGGATGTTTCACAGGAAAACTAATGAGAAATGTAGTGTAATGTACTGCTCCTTTCAGTATGGTTTTTCTCACCTGAAATTACTGAGTTATAAATATTTTAAATGGAAAATGGTTCTGAAATGAGCTATGAACAAGTATTCTCCTGTATTTGTGGTCTCAAAGTGAAAAATGCTTTCATTAATAGAGCCACTACATTAGGTTTTATGGTAGTTTGCTGTGATACAAATGTAGTTTCTAGGTGTGCTTAAAAAGATGTAAGTTTGGCAAAGTTCCTGCCCTATCTTTTCACCTAATTGCTTTATGAGTTTGCATATAATCTTGTTAATTAAATTGTTTTCGCATGATTGCTGAAGCATCTCAGAATGGGTAAAAAGTGCTCTTTATGGACAAAAATGTTCATGGTTTGGTATCAGCTGTGTGGAGGGTGCTGGGTGCTGCTGTTAGAGGGGGGCAGCGCCTGCCTGGGGCAATGCAGTTGTCTGAGCCATCGGAAAGGAAAGCAGAATTGTTTGGCGTGGTGTGAAATAGCTCGCACAGCTCAGTTTTGCAGGGCCGTTTTTGTGTGCACTGGCATGAGGAACAAATGTGTTTGCGGAGCGGCTTTCTCCGTTAATGGTGCGATACGGGTTTGTGCTCTCGCTTTGGTCGGAGGGGATGGCACCGGGTGTCTGCCAGGTTATCACTGCCTTCTGATGCAGCTCAGAAGGGTTGGCTCCTTCTAACCAGCTACGGGTAAGTGGAAATGAATGACTTCACAGGAGGCCTAAGGTGAAGGCAAGTGTCACTGTGAAGGTAACTCCAGGAGACTGATCCAGGCCTGCAGCTGTGGGCTCAGTTTTCTGAGCTCTGGCCGTGACCTTGGATGTGCATGGGTGAACTGTGAGAGCTACTGACAACTTTCTGAAATCCTGGGTGGATGCATGGCCTCTCATTTTGTTTAATAGTGGATTTTTTTTTCTTTTTTGAGGAG
The DNA here is from genome assembly GCA_013400235.1 of Oriolus oriolus. Classification (NCBI taxonomy): domain Eukaryota; kingdom Metazoa; phylum Chordata; class Aves; order Passeriformes; family Corvidae; genus Oriolus; species Oriolus oriolus. Next base: position 2,621,839 of record VXBT01013480.1, read on the forward strand.
GGACAGAGACTCAGTCGAGAGTTCCCAGCTACAATGCTTTTCAGATCCTTATTTGAAAGTATTTTAAACAAGGGACATCAGAAGCTTAGATACAAAGCAACCTTTTGAAGTTAAAAGTGGGTCTGCATGAAAATGAACTGCTTGTCTGTGAAAAGAGTCGAGTGTGAAAGGATAGGATGGTTTCACTAAATGAATTTGATAGTCTGAATAAGTGTGGTGAGGCAGAGAGGAGAATCTGGAAAGGTCAGGACTGAGCATGTGACTCTAGATGAGGCAGTGGAAAGACATGAAAGGAATCGTGTGGAAATGCCTTGGTTTACTTTTTTTTTTTTAAACTTAGAAGTGATTTATTTATTTTGGTGAAGGTGATCATAAAAAGGGAACTTTAGAAGCTTGCTGCAGAGAAGGGGGGAATCTGATTCCTTTGGGATCTTGTACCTTTTTCATTCAGCCATTGTGTGGTTTCAAATAACTAAAAGATCAAAGCCTAAAGGAACCCCTTGTTACGTGTGCAGTCCCTTTTGTAGGAGTTCTCTGTCCTGCATGCTCTCTGCAGTTGAGTGCTTCAGCAGCTTTTTGTCCCAAGTAGATTTCTTATTACTGCTGTCTTATTTTCAGTGATTCGTGTAACTTGGACATTTTAACTCAAATGATTTATGACATATTTTCTGGATTCCTGATATTGCTTAAAAGTAAAGTGTGAGAGATCTGCATTTGGTGTAGATAAATGTGAAATGATTTGCTCTGGTAGCAGGAAACCGAACTTTTTGTACAAAGTTAGGGACTCCAAGTTAACTGTCACTGCTCAAGGGATCTTGAGGCCCACAGTACTTCTGTCAAGTCATCAGCTCTGTGCTTAGGAGTAATTAAAGAGAGCATATAAAATCCTATGAAATGCTGTGAAGAGAGTAAAGAATAAGGTATAGAACATTATTATGCCATGTCTAAATCCATGGTTTGTCCATGCATTGGATACTATTTCATCTCCCTTTCATCTCAAGATACAGAGCAGCTAGAAGAACTGTGGGGAGCAGCAACATGAGTCGTTAGAGACCTGGAATGGCTTCCATGTGACAAATGTTCCATGTGACTGGGAAAGGTGTGGTTGAGGAATGATGTCACAGAGGTCTGTGAAATCGTTACTAGCTTGAAGAGAGTTTGGCTGTTTCATCTGCCAGTGTGCAAGAGCCAAGAAAAAGTCAGACAAACTTTAAAGGAGTCAGGTTCAGATCCTGGCAGGAGGAAGTCATTCTTCATACACCTAGAATGTTCTGCACATTCTTCAGGCAGATAAGCCTGGAGAACTGGAAAACATCTTCTGGGGACTGCTTGGTGGACAAATGCAGGTCTAAGAAAATCTCTACTAGTGAAAGTATTGAAGGCCACAGATGTTCTTTGGCGAAAGTGGAGATGTGCTCATCCTGTTCTTGCTCTTCTCCAGCCCTGTGCTTAGAGGCTGTTTTGGAGACAGGGTGTTGGGCTAACAGGGCCTGTGGTGTGACCCAGCATGTCTGTCTTGATGTTTGTCCTGTGCTTTGCCATGAACTCCATGAACTTTGTGTCCTCAGTTTGCTTAACACAGGGCAAGCCCTCTGCAGTAAAGCCTTTTCTGTGGAACTTCCTTGCTCAAGCAATAGCAATGAATAGTTAAGCTGCAGCTGGCAAAAGCTGAACGCAAGAAGGGGGAGTTGCTGCTTTCCCATTCCCGCTCCCAGTTGCTGTGGCTTACTTTATGCTATTTTGGTGTCAGTGCCATTTCACTGAAGCAGCAAAAAATTAACTTCAGGGGGAAGGGGAAGAGCTTAATAGCTTTCTGCTGGTTAGTGGATTAAAGCAGTTCAGAGGTACAGTGAATGCTGAAGGGGATGGGACTGCACAGCCCCAAAGAAGGCAGCAAGATATTTTCTTTTTTACCGTTTAGTAAGCCATGAGATAATTTGGATGTCTCAGATGCACAGTCTTCCCATGTTCATGCTGACTTTGATGATTGTTAAGCTAACTTGTGGAAGGCTACAACTGAGCAACACAGAAGAAAACGATCAAATTCTGTTGCAGCCCTTCAAGTTTTCAGCAAGCTTGAGTAGATCACAAATGGTGCTCGAGTAGGGCTCCATGCCAGTATGGGTAGATGGCAGCAGTGCCCGAACAGGCACGAGCAGTCCTTTCTGCAGTGGTGGTAACCTCCCTTGCAGAACCAGACTGCTGCTGGTGTAAGGGTGGATCTGCCTCCCACAGTGTGGTGGAGACTGCGATGTTTTTTGCTCTCCAGAACCCGTAAAAAGGGTTGTTACCTGCCCCTGTAACCTTGGGGTGCTCTGGAGTGAAGAGAGCCTGCCAAAGCATGCCGGTGGGCAGAAGTTATTTGCTCACTTTTACGCTTAGGAAGTTTCCCAAAAGCAGCTTGAAAAAGGGAAGGTGGTGGGAATTAGATCTGGAGTAGAGTTTCTTCCTTAATGTCTGCGGGTCACAGCATGGAGATGTTGCCTGCCCAGGGAATAGCACAAAGTTAGTTTTTCTGCTTCTGTGAAAGTGGATTGTTTTCTGTTCTGTTGGAACGAGTGCTTTTGTGTACAAAATGCTAATCAAGGTCTTAACACGTTATTAATGTGTGCAAAAGAGCAGTGTTTGCAAACGTGCCCACTTCTTTTAAAAACAGATGGATCATGCCTTATGCCTCCTCCTTTTGACATCAGAACCCCCCAAAAGGCTGTAATATTCTGAACCTTTTATTTTTATTGGAGAAATAACAAAAAAAGGCTGCTATACAAAACGAAAGAGATCTGCTTTTAGTTGAAGGGAGTTACCTTGTGAATGTCACAGACACCTATGAGCAATAACAGTGTAGGGTAAAGATTTGTGTTTGAATTCTTCTAAGAGAACTAACAGTTGAGAGTGATGGAAAAAATGGATTTACTTCTTAAAAATATATTACAATATTAATAACTTCCCACTATTCTGCAAATATCTTCATCTTTCTAGTTAGATTGTTCTACTTTACTTATTACAAAAGAGATTTGCTTTACTGCTTCTATCTAGTGCTACATGTCAAAATAATTTTTCTTTCGTGGACAGGCCAGCAAAATGTCATGTAGACTTTTTTTTCATTATCATTTCAGTACAGGCAGGTCAGCAGCACTTTACACAGGACTAGAAAAATTCCCTGCTTTTGCAAGGCTGTGTAAATAGGCATATCTGTGGCCTACTTTTCAACACTTCTGTAGTGTTTTAGATTCTCACAAACTTAGATTTTGTATTTTTCAGAAAGCTCTACAATTCATTTTTAAAGCAGTGCTAATTCAGTGTGTCTAACTAGCTGAAGATCATTAATAGCTTCTCTATTCAGTACAGTTATGCAGTAAAGCTCCTTCTGGGGTGATGCTATTAAATAATTCACTTATTTTCCTCCACTTTTTTTTTTTCTGGTGGCCTAGCTTTTAAAATCTTTGCTAAAATGTTGCTTGAAATCTTAATCTAATTTCTTCTTTAAAGATTAATTCCATTAGTGTGCAGTTCATGGAGGAAAATGTTCTATTACGGGAGAAACATATATAACTTACTGATGGATTGTGAAAGCATCAGTATGAATATAGACAGGAGCGGTGGTAGATAATATCTATAGAAAAGCCCATTTTGTTTAGCTCTTGGAGTGTATGTGTTAGGATTGTGGATATTAAGGTAGGTAAAACAGGCTACATAAATGGAAAGGCATTTAGAGTGGTGGAAAATAAAAACCTCTTGATGCACATCTTTTTTGAATTATTTTGATCATAGTCACGAAAGCTTTCAAAATTTAAACTGTTTAGTGACGGGAGTGGGTTGTACTGTAGCTCTGACAACCATTTATTTTGAGGGAAAATTGCTCCCTAAATTTCTCCCACAGCCACTTTTTTTGCAGGGGATGTGGCCTGGAGTCATGGTGTGCTTAGTCACCAGTTTTGGGTCCTCAACTTGATTTCAGCCTGAGATTGGTACTGGCTTGTTTCATCATTTAGGGAACTGGTGAGTGTTGAGTGATTCGCAATACAGTAACTTCTTCCACGTTGCCTGATAGACCTCTTTATTTTACTCCTTGGTGCACTGCCAGAAATAACAATTAAATCCAAGCCTTTTAACAGCATTTTATTGAGGGCAGATTTGAACAGAGATCTGATGAGATCTTTGTTCTTTTAGGATCGTTGTGGTTTTTTGGATGTTTTCCAAGCATGTTTAACAGTCTTCAGTCCCATTTTTCCTGGGTGCAGGGAAGAAACTGCCATTTCCTTGAGCTTGGTGACAGTTTGCCTGGCGGTGGTTATCAGCCTGCCAGGAATCTTGCTCTGTGCTCTCTCCATTGTCCTCAGTTTCCGCTGGATGTAGTTAAAGGCACTCTCCTGTTCATGGTGGTGGGGTGTGATTTTGGCCATGCTGTGTCTCTGAAGTATCGTGCTCTGCGTCACCCCGTGGAGATTTTGGCCTCAGGCAACAAGCTCCTTAGCTGTGAGCCTGGGAGAGGTCTGCACCTAGAGGAGAGGCAGTCCTTTTTCCAGATCAGTTGTCCCAAGCCTCTCTCTCCTCAAGGCTGGGCCTGGCTTTTGTTGGAACAGGGTGATCAACCTGTTTTCATTTGTGCACCTTGTGTTTCAGAACAGAAGCCATCTAATGTCTTAGAAGGGCTTTGCTTGGCCAGGCAACCAGACTCTGTGGGTGAACCTCAAGGCTGGCTGTCCTGGTGCACAGAGCTCTGGGATCTTGGGTTGGTAGTTCCATTCTCACTCACTGGTTCTTCACCAGATTTGCTCCTTTCCTCGCTCTGGGGAGTTGCAGCTGCAGTGCTTGAAACAGGATTTCACGGCTGCCACCTTCCACTTGTAGTGCTCACTCCTGTCTATTTGTAGCTGCCAATGATTTGCTGCAAAGAGTGGTCTGGAAAGTGAAACATTACCCAGTTATATATTTCTTTGTTTTAGCTTGGAAAACAGCATCTGAGTTATTCATAACATGATGCAGAATATTTATTGTGCTTGAAATGCTTGTAAATACGTGTTGCAAACAACAATATAAGCATTGTCTTAAGCCACGTGAAGCATTTTAATGTATCTGAAACTGCTCCCAATATAAGTTTTTGATCTTATCAATACAGAAGACTGACTCAGTGTAGCTCAATCAATGTTACTAATTTTTAAAGTAGTAAAAATATTGTTTTACATACCTCCAAATTGGCCCAAATGCTTCAGTTGAAACAAGTTCTTCAGATCTCAAACTCCAGTAATATTCTGTACGTAAATGATAAAGAACTACTTGAATTTTATGTAGGAACTTTGCAAGAGGAATTAAAAGAGTTGCTGGAAAGGTGAACAGTGATCATCTGTGGCTGAGAAGATTTCATATAAAGGGAAGCTGAACTTTTGGATCAAAAAAAGACAAATCAGAAGGGGCATAAAAAGTCTAGAATGTAATAAATTATTTAGGGAATCTAGGTCAGCAGACTGTTCTTGAGTTGTCAGATAGATAAAAAGGATATCTGAAACACTTTGAGATTGGTCAATTCAAGATGAGTGAGATGAAAATCCTTCTTGTGATGTGTTCAGGAAGACCGGAGCAGGTACTTGTATGAGAGGACAGTTTTTGAAGTTCAGAAGGTTAGATATATATGCAGGTATTGGGATTTGCAATAACTTTTTAAGGCCATACTTGACTTCTTTTGTTTGAGCAATCCTTAACTGTTAAAAGACTAGGATGAAACTTAAACTGAACTGAACCTCTGTTGGAGGTTCTTGCACCTTCCCCCAAGTGCCTCAGTAACAGGTTGGTGGTGGCTGGGTGGGCTTTGAGGTTGATCCTGCCTTACTTGTAGCATCCTCTGAGGCTGGACATCTTGTGCACTTCCGTGAGGTCAGCAAAGTGCACTTTACAGACTGCTATGTAAGTAAAAATGATTTAGAGGACATAACCTTCCCATGGGAAACTGACAGATTGTGTTGACTATTTGATTGGCTTTTTATCTGTAGGTATAACTGTAATGGATTTTAATAATTAGATTAATATTGGTATTTGGTGGGATTTCTGCTGCGATTCCCATTGACTTCTGTGGACATAGGTCAGATCCCTTAAAACCAATCCTATATCCTGTGTTACCGTATTTGATGGTTTCATACCACTGAACCAAAATATGTTAAATGGTAAGCAAAAATCTTGTATATAGTTAATCCAGAAGGAATTACCCAATTATCATGATCCAAAAGTCTGCCCAAAAGTCTTGCCCAGACAGCAGTATTTTTAGCAGTCTTTGTCCCTAAAGCAGGTCATGTACCTATGTGTTCTTTTTAGCTACAGGTTACTACTAAAATTTACTTTGTTTTGGGAACACTTCATTCATTTCTCAGAACTGGGGCGATTGCTGAAGGTCATCTCAGAGGAAAAAACTGTTTCTAAACCTTGAAGTTCAACCTTGGGAAATGTGATGGCAAAAACTCTGTGTGCCAGGCGGAACTGAGGTTGCAGTTACCCTGATAGAAACTGTCGGAGCAAGTGGTGATTGAAGAGGAAGGACAGGAGAAAACACAAGACTTGAAATCTTGTATGGTTGATGCATTGTTAGGTCCATCTTGAAAACCCACATGTCAGATAATTACGGTCCTTTGTCCTCAAATGACAAAATGGAGTTGTACAGATTTAACAGCTATTGAAAAGTTTGATAAAAAGAAAATAGTCATTTTTGTGATTGCAGAGCAGCAAATTGGTCTTTAAATGGGTACATTGCTTGGGAGAATATGCATATCTTTAAAATATTTTGTCTAATCCACAGTTCAAAATAATATATTTAGAACTAGCATCCAAAAAATTCTCAGTGGAAATTGGAATATTTCTGGCAGCATTGCCACCCTTATGTTCATTCCTCTTCTCTCTGTGCAGAAGTAACCTGAAAACCATCTTGTGTTTGAGAAAAGCACTAACTATAAGATAACAGGACTGCAGCACTGTTTGTGCCAAACCAATGGCACAACCACTGTTGTGTTGCAATAAGAGTGTTCAATAAACATCACTTGGCAAAATTGTTTAAAAGTTGTAGTGTCTGGGGGTTCTAAAATCTCAGCGTTAAATGCACTTGCGGTGTTCCCTGAATAATGCATGCTCGTGAAGCGATCCGTGCTGTGAGGAGATGGGCTGGCTGTACATGGCTGGGCTAGTCAAGCACTGTGGAAAGGAATGGGAAAACAAAGCAGACACTGCAACTCAGCTTTTAGTTACCTTGCATTTTTCCTTTAGAACACTTGAGTGAAGTTTGTATGCTGCAGCAGCGAAAGAACACCAGAGCTCTTGCCCTATGAAGTTTATAACTAGGTAGTCAGTCTTGTGACGTGTGTGTACTAAATGCTAGAGTGGTATTCTTCTGTTTTGACCAGTTGTTTGGCATTCATGTTTATTGATATATATCAGTGTTCAAGGAAAATATGTGGGTTTTGCATGGAGAGGGGTGATCCTTGACGCTGTAGGAGGAGAGAGTTTTGTGCCTCATGTTTTCTCAGCCTCTGTCCCAGTGGTGAGGGAGGTGCAGTGCTACTACACTCCTGTTGCTTTGCTTTTGTTAAAGAAAGCTAGAAATACCTGCTGTGTTAAAATAAGGCAGTTAACATAAAACAAAAAAAAAGAAAAAAAATTGAAAATTTTAATACTCTGTGTGTGTTTGTTGCTCGTGTGTTCTGCAAACAAAAGGAGATTTACCGTCCTCTTCCTTGATATTGTTACATTATGAAAGTTGTGCTTGCAAGAAAACAAATATTACTAATCATGTGCTGAGAAATTCATGATCTTCAGCCAGCTTGAGAGCTGCCTGGACTCATTGTCTGGCCACAGTATTGAGTTGCTTTAAACTACCTATATATTCTTACCTTGCAGGTCCTTGCAGAGGTATTTGCAGAACAAGCTCATGGTGTTTTCTGTGCAAGACCCTTAAGCATATCTTCAGCTTTTTGCTACTAATCTCATTTGTGGGAGTGAACTCTTCTTCAGTGGTTGTTTAAGTCTCTCTTGTGAATATGCTTGTAATACTGGGGCTTTAGAAAGGCTGTTAAAAGAGAGCTTTCAAGCATTTACCCCTGTTTTCCTTTTTAAACATGTCCTTGTACTACCGCATACTAGCCTAAATAAGGCTTGTCTCATCCCAGTGGTATTTGCATCCATTTTATTACTGCAGACTTGTCTGATTATTTTTTCTATATTGCTTGCTACCCAAAGTGGGCATATTTAGCTGTTGCATCCCTCTTGCTTGATGTGGCTTTTTTTTTTTTTTGCATGTGCAGCCAAGGTTTCATTAATCTTTCTTGCTACCAGATCACACTGCAAACCTTGTAAGAATTTCTTGGCTCCTCAGTTTGTCACTCCCACTGAATATTTCTTTCAGATTATTTTCCTGTTGGATGTCTTCGCTGCACTTTCCCAAGGAGAACCTTATTTTTAATTGCCTGCTTCTCAACTTTCTCTGTCCTCGCTGGGGCTTGCAGCTCCTCAATTTAGAATCATCCACATATTTCAAGAACACACATTTTACTCCTGTTCTGCATCATTAACTAAGATTTTTAGGAGAATATGTAAGAAAATTCCTTGCATCCTTGAGAGATGCTTTCAAAGTTTCGGTATACAATTTTCATTTTCTTTTGAAGTTTGGTTTTTTTTTTTGTGCAATGTTCTGTCCACATCAAAACTGTTTTCTTAAATAATTTTGAAACTGTATAATATGATACAGTCAAGTGGTTTACTGACATCCAAGCATATTTTTTCCGCTGTCTGCTTGCTATGAACTGCAATTCTCTATAAAAGTGATGGTCTGCGTTGGATTTTGCGCATATTCTATAAGCCCCACTTCTCATTTTGGTTGAGAAAAGACAATCATCTTTGAGGAGTCTCAGGGGCTTGGTTTCTCCTATCTCAATAAAACTATTTTTTTTTTGAGAATTAGAATTTGAGAATTAGAATTTGCTTATATGATAATTTCCTTGTGTTTTTCTTCTGTGAAGTTGAGGTCTAAATATGTCTTTCATCTATAGATAATCCTTAAAGGAATTAGTGGCTATATCTACTAAGTTTCTTTGCTAATTTGTCTTCAGTGGCTCAACTCTGCAGTATCATTTATTCCAAGGAGTGGCTCTGATATGTATGTCTACATTTCCTAAGGCGTTTACTTGTAATTATTAATGCCCATTTGTAATGGCTATCAACTGGTACTTTACTGAGGTAATACAGATAAAAGCATGGAACTGCAGTAGTGAGTATTGCCAGGAGTGCTTGCTGAGAATAGCTGTCTGTCATAATTTTGATTTCTCTGGTTTTGTGTATGTTTCTCACTGTAGGTGTCTAAAATTTTGAGTTTTTGTGGTACTGTTCATATTTGTCACAGCTAAATATCTGTGTGTGTATATATATAAAAATGTTTTATAAGTTCATAATTACATTCTAATTGTTCAGCCTTTCCTTTATTTTCCCTTTTATATTTTAAAAGGTGGTCAGTGTAGCCAGCTACTTGGGTTTTAATACCTCCTCCTTCATCATTTATTAATGGCCCAGACTATCCTTGTAATGGCCACAAAGCATTAGCTCGTTTGGCTTTTATGCTGTGCTTATCTTTCCCTGCAGGCGGTAACTAGCTTTCTAATTCTTGTTAGGGTGTCCTCTTCCTCGTCTCTTGCTGAGACACAAATCTGGTAGTCTCTCTACCTGTGGGATAGAGCCCACATGGATCACATCCTGATTCTTGTAATCCTTGCCTTTGGGAGGGACTGGACTTCCTGTACTTCTGGGTAATTTTGTAGATATCACGAGATTGTTCCACACTCTAAATTCTTTCTTCCACCTTCACACTCTTAATCCTTTCTTCAACCAGACCTTATTCTGCTTTTAATGCCACATGGCTTTTGTTCCTCAAATAAAACTCTAGGACTCTGATGGACACCTTAAATGGTAGTTCCCAGTTCACCTGTGTGCCAAATCTGTGTAATTATTTACCACTAAAACTTGTATTTTCTTGCATCACCATAACTTGCTGTTGTTGGCGGGGAGCTGGTTCAGGACAGTTTCCCTTCTCAGGAGCTCTCTCTCCTAGGTCTGTTTGCAGTGCTTCGTGGGCTGTTGCTGCCTAATTTGTGTGTATGTGTGTTAAGCAGCAAGAAGCCAATCTAATGGAAGCCCTTCTGGGTGAGTGGTTGTGCTGTGGGAGTTGTGTTGTTTGGGCCAGAAATGTTTTGTCATCTCCTGTCACCCAGTCCAGAAGCCTGTTACGAACATTGGTGCTCTTGCTCCTTTCTTCTCCCTGCTGTTCGTGCCTTACTTTCTCTGTTGCATTCTTTCCTTAAACAAACCAACTTTGTAGTTGGGTAGAACTGCTTTACCTTGTCTTTTGTAGCTCAGATTTCTTTTGATAGCAGAGTGCTGTAGTCTTGCTTAGTCATAATATATTTCTTTGCAATTCTCATTTGTATCAACTCTCAGTTCTGCTGCTTTCTGGGTTACTACCTTTTATTGGATACATGTGTTGACTTATTTTTTCTGCTTGTGTTTTTATGGTTGAAACTGATAAATTTTTTTTCTTTCCTGCCATAAGATATATAATCTCATAGTCTCTGATGGTAGCTTTCTGTTTTGTAGACTCTCCCAGAAAATGTAATTGCAAAGTTTATTCCCATCTTTATATTAAATCAGATACTTAATACAGCCAGACAAAATTCTAATCCCTGTGGCAATGTACTGAACATATTTGTCGGCATGTAGCATAGCTAACTATTTTAGTCCTTCAGCCACTCTTCAAACCACATCATGGGCTTGGTAGTTAGAGTCATGCTGCTTTGGAGCTATGTTTTTGGGAGGAGATTTTCTCCCTTTGTCCCTACCTATTTCAAGAAGTACTTTATATGGTGATACCCACTTCTGCATGACAGTGAACATATAGGTTCAAAATTTTCTTGCTTTGTGGGTTTGTTTTGTATGTGTGAAGTGCTAAGCTTGGTAGCCTAGAGTTAAAAACTTCTGCTTTCTTTGGGCCAGCATGCAGCCCCCACGCGTTTTTTGGCTGACCTTACACACTAAAAATGACCGTGAGTGTTCTGCTGTTCATAGTTAACCTCTTTTGGTGGCTGGTTTTCTTTTTAAGAAAAAACACTACCTAGTCATGAAAAGGCAGAAGTGGCGAAAGAAGGGGTTGCGATTAATAGAAGGCTGTATTGCTTCTGCTACCTGAGGATGCACAAACTGCAGTGGCACTGACCTGCTGTGCCCAGGGGGAGCCTGGAACCTGAACTTCCCTCTTTTAAGAAGAAATCAAAGTTAGCAATTTTTGTTCAATAAGAGAGAAGAAAGGAAATTAACAGTTAAATGAAATGGACCTCGGACTAACTTTGTGTGGAAAATTGTGCCTTGCATTAAGGCCTGTAAATATAAATTATTTTTTCCAAGCACTGTGTTTTTGCCTCCAGTACTTAAAAAAAAAAAAAAATCAAATGGCTGAACTTAGGAAGGTATTTGTATACCCCCTGGATTTGGAGTTAGTAGAAATATTAAATCAGCTGTAGCTCACTCTACATCTGCAGACAAAACAGTATTGTCCCAGTTTACTTAGTGAATTCCATTTGTGGCCTCATTCATACACAGTTAAGCAATGAAAGATTTATTTTTTCTTGTAGAAAATGGAAAGTTCATTTTTTATTGTATATGGATAGCATATTCTAGAAAGACGATGAGACTGTTTTGACATGTGGTAGGTAGATCTGTGCTAAATCCATCAGGTTTAAACTACAGAAAAATATGTACAGATAAGCCTTGTCCATTTCATGTGAACCCTTTGAAACACTTAAATCTTTTAAGAGTCACTCTTGCATACTTTTGAGCTCAGTTTCCGTCCAAAGTCTATTGGGACAAGTCGAAAGAAAAAAAATCAGTAAGTAAGAAAGGGAAATACTGCTTGGTGCCATATGTAGAACTAAAATTGAGAAGTGTGCACGCATACGCACGTACATGTACACACTCTCAAACAGGCAATACAATTTATGTGGATACTTTACCATAAAGCTACTTTTTTAAAGTCTGAAGCATAGTTTTAGAAGCAAATTAGTGTTCACTGGCATCAAGTGATCAGCAAGAAACAGCATTTCTCTAGCAAATGGCTGGGAAACACAAAAGCGGACAAAAATACAAACTGCTTCTGTAGATTGTGGGAAGGAAATTAATTCTGTTACTCTTTCAATAACCGGATCATATGCATATATATATATATATGTATTTCAAGTGAGTGGTATCAAATATTGATTGGTAATTTTTTAGTAGGTGTTTTGTATACAAAGTCTGGCCAAAAGGTGAAGAACAGATCAGGTGAGATACTTGAAATTAGGATTATGTTTTATGGTTTGTCATTCATAAATGTGATCTCCATAATGTGCTTTCAGATAATCTGTGCATTTCAGCAGTCATATGGTAAGGATTTCTCTCTTGAAAGGATTTAGCCAGTTTACAATAGGCAGCTTGCATAGTCATACAAAGCCTGGGTGGAAGAGGTTTTAGGCATGGCAGAAAGTCTTGCTGTGAAGCCTAGTTTGTTAGGGAGATTTCGATACGGAAACAAGCTACATTGCCTGCAAGCATTTAGCTCTCTGCTTGAATGAAGATGCATATAATGTATGCAGGACCATACCACGTAGGCTTTTCAGAGAGAAGCTCCAAGTGTTGATTCCATTATGTTTACTGGGGTGTTGTGGGGTGGATGCTGCCTGTAACGCTCACAGAAGGACAGTATTTGGAAATGTTGCCTTGGTTTTCATTAACCAGGGCTTTCCCCTGGACTACAGCTGTTGTTTAGCTGCATTGAGAAGGGCTTTCCTGCAGTTATCAGTCTGTGTTGTCAAGTTTTGCAGAAAACAGAGCTTCAGCTCACTGGGGGGGCTCTGTGGTTGTGATGGTGGAGCAGATGCCGAAACGTGGCTGGAGCACAGCGTGGGGGGCAGTGTGGGTGGTGTGGCCGCTGGCCCCAGCCCTGCACGCTGCCGGGGGCCTGCAGAAATGTGGTGGTTGTGTGTTACTGGGGGTTACACACACGCTGGAGCGTGGCTGACGCGCCTGTTACTGAACATGGCACTTGAAAGATGGGGGACTCTGAGCCATGTCAGCAAATCCCAGGGTTTGAGAACTGAGCTTTGGGAAAATAGTAAGGACACTGCAAACATTGTCTGGTCTAGATGGCTCATCTCTCTTAAAATACATTCTATGTTGATTTTTGTGTGAATTATTGTAGCATAGCCGGTTGCCTATACCCATGTGGCCACTAACACTGTGGATGAACATCATCTACCTGGCAAGTTATGTAGTGATATTTAAAGTTTGTGATTTATATTGTTTAGGAATGTGGCACAATTTCTGGAGTTTGAACTGTTGTATGTTTTTTCTTACACTTGTTAATGTGCAGCTTGTGGTTTGTGTCCCTCTTCCACCTGCAGCGCACAGTGAGATACTTCTTCCTGCCTCATATTCCCCCGTGTTGCATCAGTGAAAGAAAATGCCTGACAAAGGAAGGCATGTTTCAACTGTACCTCAGTTTTGTGGTCTGTAACCTCCATCTGTTCTGTGATTGTAGAGATTTGGGGACAAGGAATTCTTGGGGAGAGTAAATCTTCTCTTTTCTTTTTCGAAGCTGAAAAAAAAATTATATTTTTGAGGTTTTTTTCCAGTCTAATAACTTGGAAGGATTAACTTTGCACTCTAATAAATAAAACAGCCAAGCAGATTTTGTCCAAACGTTTCTTCACCAGACTTAAATCCTAATCCTGGACTAAAATCTCACAGGCTTGTAGTAAAATTGTTCCAGACTAAAACTTGGCAAAGTAAAAAATCTCTGAAAGCAGGGTTCACAATGGAAATGCTGATGCAAGCATAACTGGAGCACTGCAAACGCGACGCCATAAGAACAGCTTTGCATATTGCTCATGAATAGCTCAGAGGTAAAAGGATTAACACTTCTTAATGCTGCTTTGAATCTGCTAGACTTTTTGCTTGCTGGACTCAACACAGATATTCTGTAGTGTATGTAGGCTCCATATATTCGCTTTTTATTCTGATCCCTTTATTCCCCCCTAGCTGAGAGTCCTTTATTGCTGCAAACAGAAGCCTTTGTTACCTCGAATTTCCTGCATCACCTATCAGGATATGTCAGGAGACAGAAATTAATACCAGAAATAACAATTTGAGCTCAGTGTGTAGCTATTTAATTTGCACACTAGAGGAACTTTTGCACATTCTGGATTTGAAGAGGAGGAGGAATGGGACTGTTGGCGAAGAAGAGCATGCATGTTCCAGTGAGAATGTAGTTCTGTGGATAAAAAGCCCTGTTAAAAAAAAAATACTGGAAATGCCTTTTGTTTTGATGGTGTCACTGCATTTGTGCCTGCAGACATTTGGATTTCTTTTTGCTTATAGCTAAAGCATTCTGAAGTGAGCATGTGTTTGTGTACACTCTGTAAATGTTGGTAGGTTTACAGGCTTCTCTCTTGGAAGATTTTCATCATATAAAACTTAATGCTGCTACCTCAGCCCATTCGTTTAGACATGGTTACCTGTTCCTGTGGAAATGAGAGCTGAGAAAATCTTGGTGATGGTCAATTAAATCAGTTCGGGGTGTTGTGTGTGTGTATTTATGTAAGCACACACATGCACGCATATGCATAGATATATAAATATCCTATTGCGGTTGCCATAGTCACACTCTTGCTGGGCTTTATACCAGCAAGTGTGCAGGGAGGTGTCAACAAAACATGATGTGTTTTAAATATAATCTGAAACACCATCCAGCAGCAAATCAGATGTTTATTAAAGGTCCCTTTCCTCCACCAAGCTTTCACTTAATTTGCTTTCTCACAAAAGGGAACAAACTTGAAATACTTCAGTATTTAAGCAAATAATATTTTATAAAAATGGTAATATGCATGATTAAAGATAAAATACAAGGGCTCTGGCTGGTGGTTATTTACAACAGGCATGGCCCTCAGACAGCAATGGTAAGAAAAGTGAGTATATAGTAACTGTTAATCCACTTGACAACTGATAACAATAGAAACTGTACTGGCAAGAAAATAGAGGTCTTGCCCATGACATTATTTTTTTGACTTCTTTTTTCTTTGTTTTTTCAATAAAACTAAGATAAGTGTGTATATAGATCAAAGTAATTTGAAATACATACGAAAAAAAACCTGCAGCCATGATTGCTATAATTCATGTTGTTGATGCTTCTTGCTGTTACAGAACTTATGGTCTTGGCCATTTATTATGGGTGGGTGTGAGAGATTTTGATGTTGTTAATGCATTTAAGTGTGCTGTGGTACGTGCTGTGTGTGGTGCTGTATATGTAAAAACTAAGAACATCATGGTAGTCTCTAATTTCTTTGGCTTTGAAAATTTACCAAGTAAAAGAATAAGCAAGAAATGTATATAGTTAAAATTCACAATGGAAAGGAAGATCCTTTAGGAAGATTTGAGTTGGTCTGGATGATTATTAAAGTTGCTGGTTAATATTTTTAATATAACTTCTGAAGCAGCTTTTATCAAAAGATCTAGGTGCATATTACAGACTAGTTTAGACTCATAATATCCTTGTGGTGAGCTGGGCAAGTATTTTCAAGAAACTGATGTCCAGAGATGGTTGCCATGCTTGCCTGTGCTAATTTGGAAAGCTGGGTCTTGTTTATGCTTGAAGTAAATGCAGATTAAGGTAGGGTGTAAGCACAGTAGTCATTTCTGATTAATTAAATGTGCAGAAATTCTTTTTCTGAAACAAGAGTGTCTTGTTTCTGGTTAGCATATCCTCTTTGAAATGGCACTTATTACAGAAAACTGCCCACTCGTGGCTTCAATAAAGAGCTGTTGTGTGAGCAGGAAGGTCCTGGTTACTGGAGCTGGCGAAAGAGAACGTGAGGTTTCTTGCTCTTGGTCCTTTGACTTGTCTGCTGGACCGGTTGGTCCAACAAGTGGTCAGACGGTCTCAGGGGATCAGTGGCCACAAGTCACTGGAACGGAGGCTCACCAGTTATTCACAGCATTCATCAGGCCGTGTGTCCCAAGCATGGGAGGTGTGGTGTGCCCCACTGTTGTTGTATGAGCAAGCCATTAACAAAATCTGAGGGACTCTATTTTGTGTGGGATGACACTGAGTGTTGCAAGGGAGAAAAGCCTGTGTTTTGTAGTTGCTGTAGTGAAACCCTACTGCAACTCCACACTTAATCCATTTTCTGAAAACTGAGGAGACTTCCCAGCTGCTTTTTCTGTCGTGGGCTAGTGAGATAATGTGAAATACAAGTTAATGTTGCTGTTTGTTAGGAAGTTATTTTCCTTGTCTCACTTGTTGTTCAGCATAGCCAATGTCTTGTTTCTGGGTGGAGTTTCACAGCCCTGAAACAGCCCCTTCTGTTGCATTAAAAGATGTGCAGTTGTTGCTTTCACATAAAGATGTTGCACAAGTCCTTGTCTGTCCAGGTGTCCATGCAGGTACTTAGCTACAGCAGCAATACAGGCTGTTACAAGAGATGTGTAGTTATGGATGGATTTTTATCCTTAATAAATTCCTGTGGAAATAGGATAGTGAAAGCCCCACTTCTTATGTACAGAAACAGGAAATCTGGTAGATTAAATAACTTGACATTGAGTTTTCAGCTGAGCTGAGAATGAAACCAGGATATCTTAAGTCATTGCCTAGTACTAGGTATGGTACCTAGTACTAATTAACGTGATACAACTTCCTGGTGGAGATACGTCCATTTTGGGGGGTTTTTTGCCTTACTTGGAAAAGATCTGATTTAAAATGGGGGAGGCCATGGTTGATTTGCAGAAAATTGGATGGTTTGAATGAGCATATGAAGGTCCTTTCCTAAATGTGTCTGCAGCCACTATGTGGAGCAGGAGAACATCCTCTGTGCATGGTTGGTTGATGAGGTGTATTAAATGTCTGTTTAAAAAAATGCCAAATCACAAACAAAAATAGCCTAACCCAAAACTTCTTCCTCTCCTTTCAGTAGTCTTTTCTTGTGTTCACTTTTGCTGGCAGGTCTGCTAATTTGGGTGTGGTGTCAATCTGACATGTGGGACATTCACAAGAACCTCCACTGACACATAGATTAAAGGAGCGTCTCTCAGTGGTGTCCTGGGGTGGTCTGAAGTAGTGAGGTGCAACACACCACTGTTGCTGGGGTGCAACCTGAGACCATCCCTGTGGCAGCAGAAAGAAAATGGAAATACGAAAGGGAGAGCAATGGGCTATTTGGATGTCTAAAGATAGGCAGATAATGTACTTGGAGATTAGTACATTATAAATTACTACTTCCCTGGTTTCCTGAACCCTGTGAGTGACAGGTCAAATCTGTCTCTGGTGAAAGAGCCGTAAGACTTGTGGAACTGAGGGACTGGGGAAAAGAGCGAGATGAGTGGTTCCGCTGGATCCCACCATTCTTCCGGTCAAGTGCCTCCTGTTTCCTAGAGCAAAGTGAGAATTGAAACAGCATGGGCCCCACTGGCTTGCTGCCTCTTGCTTCTGCAGGTTTGGCTTCCTTGGCATTTAGGATTACAGTGTGCCATTATGATGCTTGTGCCAGGCAAAAGCAGCCCCTCTGCCCATCTCATGAACAGCGTGAGGAGCGGCATTGAATGTCAGTTACCGTGGGTTGGACATGGTGGCCATAAATTTTACTGATGTCGATTGCCACAGGAATTGACCTGAAATGTTTTACTTCAGTTTCTGACTGTCCATATAATACAGAATAAAAGGAGAATGAAATGCATATATTGTATTTTAATGTTAAAAATTTTAGGGAAATGTTCTGTAAGTGTAAAGCAATTCATAATTCATCAGGGATAAGTGAGTGCCTTGCTTCTGTGTTCTGAAGTGGGCATTGCTTGTTCATGCTGTGGTCTGTTTGCTTGTAGTCTTTAGTGCTTGTTTGATCACTTAAGCAGCTCATGACAGCACCCTTATAATACAGAAAAAAAGGCCAGTTTGAGGAGCCCTTGTATAATGTAAAAGATTGCAACTAGAAAATACTACATAGCGCTTTGTCCTTACAAAATCCTGCAAAACTATTTCCAGTGATGTCTATGCACCAGGATCAGTGGCAGCTTACGTGCAAATGGAAATGGCTTTCGCTTTGAGGATGTTCTGCTTGGAAGGAACTGTGTCTCCTGGGCAGTGCTTGGTGTGATGCTGGTGTCTCTGGAAAATTCAGGAGGTTTAGTCTCAAGTGTGCGATGAGAATGACATTTTGAAAGCTTTCAGTGTTTTTTTTTGTGTGATTCTTGAATACAGCTGAGGATTTTACATGGGTTGCAGGAAACTCTTTTTATATAAGGAATAAGCTACCTCTGCTCCTCAGGCTTGTTAGGGTTCCTGGGTTTCCATTCCAGTTTTGAGGCTGAAGCAGGGTTAAGACTTGTCTGTGTTGATGGGGGTTCTCGTGTATCCCCACGGTAACTGTCCTTCGTGTGGGATAATCAGTGTGCTTGCAGAGCAGAGCTGGTAAAACCAACTCTCACTGTGCAATAGTGAGTCCGCTGGAGCTGTAGGCCCAGTTTTTTCCACCACACTTCTTGTGCAAAAGCCTGTCCAGTGACCTTATAGGTTGCTGAGGTAGAGGTACTATGTTTTTCCTGCAGTCTTCATTGCTGTGGGCTACTCTCTCAAATTGAATTTTCTTTTCAGTGCCGCACATTGCTTAACAGTATCTACAGGATGTGTTACTAATTGCATGTTTTCACTGTGGTAGCGTAATTGAAAGCAAAAGTTTCCATCATAATAGAGTACAACCTGCCCTGTGTAATATTTTTTCATGCTGACATTACATTTTAAGGAGTGTGGAGAAGGCAGTTTGATACCAGGAGAAGCTGGAAGTCCAGGTAGTTAGCCAGCTCATACTGTAACTTTGCATTCACAGAAGGCCTGGGGTACACAGGAGACTAACGTAAAGAACTAATTTTGGAGAGTTGAGATCCTGCAGATGCTCTGGTGACATTGCTTTTCACAGTGCAGGTTCTTTAGTTTTCATTTGGTCAGTAGGAGATAATCAGCGGAATGCATGACCAGTAAAGCATAAAACATCATGGACTCTGGGGTCTTGTGACACAAAAGTGAAGCCTATACAGGGTGATAGAGAAGGGCAGTCTGGATTGAAAAGGTTAAAGTCATGGACTCTTGGGTTGGTTTTTTTTTTCACATTACATGAGTATCTTTGTTTCAACAGGTACTTTGTTGGCACTGGTTTAGAAAACAGTAAGGTCATAGCCATATTGAGCTTCAGAGGATGATATTTGCTGTCTTCATCTGCCAAGTTCTAGTGAAAGAAGTCTCTCCTTGTCTTTCATCCTGTGTTTGACTCTTTCAGAGGAAAGCCTTGCTCAGCCAGCAGGGTACATCACATGTGTTACAGTTGCTGGAAGATGAGATTTGAGAAGATACCTCGAGAGTGGCAAGAAATGTAGGTGTAGTGTAGTGACCGATAACAGTGAATCAGATAATGACTGCTGAACTGAATAGCAAGCAGGCTTAGCTGACTTTTTCTTGTTAATGTTCAAGAAGTTGAAGTGGAAGAGAAAGAAAATTGATCCTATTCTTCTCCATTGCTCTTTGCATCCTTCTTTGTTCAGTAGTACCTCTAGAGACTCCTTGGGGCCATGAGTCAGTCTGTGTCGGACTGATAAGTAACTCCAGGGTAAGAATTATTCTGTGTTGGATTGAAGTTGAGGGAAAATGGCTTCAGTATTTCTGTCCATAGATGCTGTGTTGATTTGTGCTGGTCTTACCCTGGCAGATTCAGATACCTGCTGGTTGGTTGATGCTTTGTATACTCTTGGTTCTTACTTGCTATTCATGACTTGTTATCCCAGATTGGGTTTTTCTATGCCCTTAGTTCTCTCAAAAGACACTTAAATATCTTGTCAGGCATGTATTTGCTGAAGTGAAAGCAGCAGGGCTAGAAAAAGTTCGTGTGATGTAGCTGTTGAGAATTCAGCATCCCTACCTGAGGATGCCAGGCTGCCCAGGATGTGGACCGTTCTATGACAACCTGTTTGCCCAAGCATGCATCTACTGCCGCTGTAGGAAGATAGATACATCCTCCATAAGCCCTTAACATAAGTGTTTAGGTGTGTGTTAAAGGTGCAGATACACACATGGGTGGTAAGGGCTTTGGTAAGCCTAGGCAGAGCTACTGCTGTTCCACTTGGCTGATGGTGACTTGACTTCCCTGTGAAAGGACCTCACTGTGCTAATCTTGCATTGTAGCACCTATCACCTGGCAGGTGGGTGTTAAATACTGCATTCAGAGGAGGTTATCACCAGCTGTTCTGTGCTGGCTGTAGAATAGGAGGACAAGTGAAATTTCAGCTGTGCAGTAGGGGAGGAGTAAAGGGAAATCCACTAGCATGGTTGTAAAGTTCAGGAGCAGCACTTTAGGAATCCTTTGGGATGTATCATTAATGTTTACATTTTGGATTTCATATTTGAGATGGATTTTGATGTAGAACTCACAGAGTGGAGATGTGTAGTTCAACGTTACATCATTTGAATCAATAGAGGCTGTTCATTGTTGCTATCTAGTTGACATGATAGTGTGTTAGATAAACATGAATTGTTCTGATGGGCTGTGAGGTTGTGGACTTGGCTTTTTTAAGGTACATAGTTATAGACTGGACCACTGGATGACACGGCTGGAATTCTGCTCTTACGTAACTGTTACCTGGTTGCTGTTGTTTCTGTGTGTACAGTAAATAATGTTTTGAATTCTTCGAGAAGCTCTTTTTGTGGCGCATAATAAAGCAACAACTTGAGTGCTAACAGAAATCTGGAGTGTTGTGTGTGTGTAAGTTGCTGTTACCGTAATATTTTTCAAAGCCATGCTGAAAAAAACCCCCAACAAACAGCGGGAAACATGGATTGCTATCATGGATTTATCCAACCTGAGACAACTCTCCAGCAAGCTTTGCTTGATCTAAGGCTGTTTATACAAACAGAGTATTTTGTAACTGTGTCATCTTGTGAGTTATAGGCAGTACAAATTAAAAGCTACTTTCGGCATTGCTCCGACGACTCTGCTGGTGGCTTGCTGGAGAGCAGCTACAGTGGAAGGACTAACTTGCCCACAGCATCTTCTCTCCAACGTTATGGCCTGTGTTTATCCCTGAAAGCAGTCCTGGCTTCTGAAGTACTGTACCAGTAGACATGTGTTGCCCATGCAGTGATGAGGAAAACAAGGGTAATACATGCTGCAGGGTGTTTTCTATGCATCTGCCCAGTTTTTATTTTTGCCTGATATATTTATACACATGTGCTATCTTCCCAGTTTAGCTCTAATGCCCTCTAATTCTGGGTGTGCAGTTATAAAGAAAGCAAAAATCAGTGTAGAGGGGAAAATACGGACCTTTAAAGCTTTGTAGTATATGAGAAATCCCCAAATCTTCAAGTGTTTTGCATGTTTAAATGAATTAATGCTCTGAAAGTGTTCCTGCTGATAAGTAGGATATAAAACTTTGGCTTGAGAACTGTGGCAAAATACAAGGGAGACTCAAGCTGTCTTGATTGTAGGCTTTAAATATCCAGAATGATTCATCCTGCTTTTTTGTTGTCCAAACATGTAGTTAAAAATTACCGTGTATTTAAAGTAAATTCAAGAAGGGTTACCACAGAAATGTGAGAATTAACTTGAATGACAAAACATTGAATTATTTTCAATTTCTCCTTTATAAGACTGCTCTTACAGTCAAAGAATAATTCTAAGTGACCTGCAGTGCTATCCAGAAGGAGTTTGTAATTTTCAGCTGAGTTGACGCTGAGGGTTTAGCAGCTGCCTATGCAAGAAGAGTGGGCGACAGAAGCAAATTGTGAAAATTGGCAGAATGTGGCTTGGATGGCTACTTATTAGATGAAGACTGGTGTGTGCAAGACAGTCTAAACAGACTGCTGATAAATTAGAATGTACCTACTAAGCAGACAGCGAAGAGAAATGACAAGTCTAGGCACTCGTATCTCAGTTTTTCTTAACTGCTGGTTAGCAGTGAGCTTAGCCTTTTTATAGCATCATCTTCAACATAGTATTTTTGCTTTTCCTCAGTCTTTACTTACCAAAAGTAGAGGGCACATGGGAGAAGCAATAACCGTGCGTGTCTGACTGAGGGAAAATAAGAGAATTGGGTATCTAGAACTTGAAAATAATCTGGCCATACTGCTGTGTCATCTGGTACGTAGTTATGGCATTTGCTCTGGTACTAAAAGCCCAAGCACCTTAGGTCATCATGGGTAAATGCCAGTTTCTGTGCAGCTGAGAGTAGCACTTTCCTTGAACTGTCTGGAAGGGGTGAAATTGAGAACCACCTCCCTTCCCTCTCCCATCCTGTCCTGATTACAGACAAGATGGGAACTCACAGGTATTACAGGAGATGTCCTCTTAGAGGTAGCCACTTGAGAAATCTGACCTCTCCTCTGCTGATCTTCCAAAAGCTTGAGAAGAGGAAAGGAAATGAGAAGAGCTGCATGCTGAGTTGTGTTTTGGTCTCTGAAAGAAAGCATAGCTGACAAGGAGGGATTATGTTGGGTGTAAGGGGATGAGAAAACTCTGCTCCAGCATGGCTCTTGTATCTGTGGTGAGCACGGGGTGGACCCTGCATCGACTCATTTTTAGCCTCTCGTGTAACTTAGGGAATTATTGAGCTTGGTCATCAGTTGCGGCTTTTAGGTGGGACAATAACTGATTTTCATTCACCCTCTGGATGTCTCAATGGTTATTTCTGAGCCACAGGTTTAAATGGTGTGGTAGATCTTGGCGCTCAATGGAGGAGTAGCAGCTTCTCTCTGCTTTTCCAAGTAAGAAGGGGAGGTCAGAGAGCTCTGTATCTCATGTTTTCTGTCTTGGCTTTTTTCTATCTCCCTTCTAAACTTCAGAGTGTGTTTTGCAGTGAATCATATAAAATCTATATACGTTGGTGTCCCTGTGTAAGTAAGGAAATCTATTTTGAGACCTCCTATGTCTTTCTGGGTATGGAGTGACCAGAGCAAGGGAACTTTAGAAGACCAGTGCTGTGGTTTCTCAGGCAGTGTAGCTGCTGTGTTTTTACTGCATTCAGTGTGAGCAGGTGTCCGAGGAGTTGCTCTGACCTTGCTTCTGGGCAGCTTACAAACAGGGAATAGAAATAAATTATTTCTTCATTTGTCATTGTAAGTGAGATACTAAACAGGGAGTCTACAGTTTCTGAGAAATGCAGTGATGGGCGGACAATGAAAAGAAAACTAGTGAGGGGAGAAGAGATTAGGAGCTCAGAATGTTACTTGGGTAAGGGTTTTGAACTGGAGCAGCAAAATGTCTGAACCTGGCATACTTTTTAATGAAGAGAGATCTGTTTATGACGACAGGATGACTAGGGAAGAAAAATCCTTACATCTCTGTGGAGTGATCCATGAGTCAGAAATTGCTGCCACTTGAAGAAGCACTCCTTGCTCAGCTCCTACACCACTCTTCCGCTTTCTCTCTTTAAGTGACCGTGCAGTGGATTGAGAGACAAATCTGAGTAGCACTCGGTCCAGTTCTTAAAGAGGACACCAATTGATGTTAAGTCTCAGCTGTCCTGGTGAACATTAACTCATCTCTTGCTTTCTGAGTTTGCAGACTCAGCCAAGGCACAAAGAATTGAATAACCCCTGAAGAATGAACTCCTTTGTTGCCCACTGAGGCATAGCTGTGGCGTTGTTTTCACCACGGGCAGGACAGTGAGTAATAGCGTCGCAGCTGCTTCACTGAGCTCTGTGCTGGAGGATACTTTAGTCTCCTTGCACTTTTCTTTCCAAAACCGTTCACGTGTGGAAAAAGATGAAATACATTTGTAAGCAAGACTTCATTATTTTTTTTTTGTAGATGTAGGAAAACTGGGAGTTGTACTGTGGATAAAAAATAAACACACTCAGACTGCACTCTGTAGAAATTTGAAGGTGTGTGGCAGGAGTCAGCACTAACTTTTTTCAAAATAAATTTCCAAAATATGAATGGAGCTTTCTTCGTTCTGCATCTGGTGTTACTAGTTCGGGCAGAATTTTACCTCTGTTCATCAAGGAGACAGCCCTTGCCTAGGCAGCATTTAGCACTGCTTCATCCTCAAAGCCCAACAAGGAGTAGACTGCTCATTACATTGCCTCAAAGCATTTACCTCACAGCATTCCACTTTTATGTTTGATATTTAGTAGCACCAGCTACCTTCAAATATGTTTTTGCATTGCTCTCTATTCAGTCTGCCAAGAACTCTTGTCCAGTAGAATTTAAACTACCTTTTAAGTGTAATTTAGACATAATTATCTCACCAAGATTGTATCTATTGACAGCAAGACTGTATTAATCAAGGACTCCTTTTAAAATACTTGCTCAAGTGGATTCTTCTCTGTTTTGCCAGACTCAGTTTTATATGATGAAAATGGTAAGTATTCAGTGTCTTTGCACGGTGTGGTCAGCAGTGATCAAAAAAGAAAATAATTTTATTAATTACTAGGAGATGAAAAGAAAACAAAGGCATAATTGCATTTTAGTCTTAATCTGTGGTGAGTCTTGTGCTCTAAATGATGGTTAGTTTTTATTCTTCCATCGACGGAAAGAAAATTTCTGAGAAATGCAGAAAGGATGACCAGCTGTCTTCCCAGATCTTCAGCAGGAGAACCTGGAGGCAAGGGAGATCATGTTAAACTTGACTAAGTCCTAACAGAGAGCAGAAGGGTAAAGAGTGGGGAATACTTTCTCTTCCTCACATGAGGACAGATCACCATCAGGTTTAAGATTAAGTACTTCATCCTATGCGTAGTTTAAACTGTGAAATGCATGTTTTTTTAACAAAGAGCGTTTGACATCCATCAGTGGTATCATATCATGCCACTGTCACCAGATTGTATTTGGAAGAGGAATGCTACTCGTAATTTGCAGAGCATCATTTAATCATCTTTGTCAGGTAACGGATTTATTATTGATTTCAGGCTCCTAGTTAGAGAATTGTATCTTTGTGCTTTGCATTTCTTCTTCCCCAGAGGTTGTAGTGCCAGTCACTCCACAAATTTTGTAAACCAGCAGTGTTAAAAGAACATCAGGGTTGAAAATTCAAGCATTCAATTCAAGCACTGAGAACTTAAGCAGAAGTATCATCTGTTAACAGACTGTAGTATGATTTTGTGAAAGAAGTTGTATCTAGAAGTGCGTTTAGGTCAGGAAACATAACTGGAAAAAAGCTGGACTATTCTAATTCCAGAATGTGATCTTTTTTTCTTGTTTGCCTTTGAATTTTTTCTGTTTTGAATAGCTTTTGCATGTAATATAAGGAATAATGCTTTGTAATTCTTGATTATAGAGAAAGTAAATCTGGAGGAAAAGCTGTAGTTCTTCTATAAGTAAATACACTAAATCCTGTGCAGGTTGTCATCAGGGTTGAATCAGAGATGTTCACAGTTCACGGTAAACAAAGAGTAACTAATAGCATTAGTAGATTCCTGTCCTTCATCCATGGGCTCTAAGGTGGCATGGTGTTGGTTAGATGCCTTATCTGATTTTTCTGTCTACTGCAAACCATTATATTTTGTCTGCTCTGGGGTGTTTACTCTGATTTTGTTAAGACGAAATTTCCTAAAAGATGCATAGCTCAAGGTGAAGTTGTAGAGAGGAGGAAAATCCTGTTCAGTTAGTTAATCTACCACTGAGAGCATTAGCAAGGCAAAACTTGTTTTTTCTGTTTTGATCTGGACTAGCTTCAGCATCTAGTTGAGGTTTCTACTTGAAGTTTTCTCTTGTATGTGGTCGACTTGGACCTTGTGCTGCTTGGATATTGAAACCAAGTCACCTTTGGTGACTGCTTTATAAAGAAGAAACATTGTTCTTCCTGGTGTTTTTCAGTTTTCTACAGCTGCTTTTTAAGGTTTTTATCGAGTTTGTAATCTAGATAACATGCTCTCTCCTAGTATTTTGTAATGTTTACTTTCCAATAATGATACCAGGTGATAGTAAGTCATGTTCCACTTGGGTCAGTGTGGTTCTCAGCTGTTTGCTGAGCAGCTCAGGGCTATTGAGATTCATCAATGTTGAATTTGGTTTTGGTGGCTCTCACTACAGCTTTCACTTCTTTCCTGCTATTATCCCTGTCTTGTCTTCTGTTCGTCTATCTGCATCATCTGCCCTCCCACCTGACTTCAGCTCAGGTTGCCCTCTCCTATACCCCCTTCCTGAGTCCACCTGAAGCTGAAGATCTGGGGGACAGAAGTAACAGGGAGAGAGGTGTCCCCATTCCTGGTGTCCACTGAGGTTTCAGAGAGGTAGGAGAGGAAATGGTGAAAGGATCTACTAGATCACAGGGCAGTTCAGTCTGTTGTCTAGATGAGGTGTGCAGTCAGGTGGATATATCAGTGGGAGACATGGAGTAATGGGCATGTGAGATACAAGAACAATCTCTGATGTGGCATGGAAAGCAGAACTCAATCTGGTCACAGCACTGACCTAAGAAACTGCAGTTCTGAAGAATTCAACTGAGCTTTGCTATTTAAGTTGGTTTAAGGTTGACAAAGGCCACTCACATTATTTCATCTCTGTTTAAGAGGCATTTGACTTTATTGTGTAATTTAGGTAGATTGCATCGAGTCAATAATTTTTACATGTAGCAGACCGTTTTTCTTCCAGAAGAAAAGGATATTTCTATAGATTTAAATGATCCTTATTATGAAATTGCAAAATCACTACCATGGAGAATTTCACTTAGATTGTATATTCAGTTTCCAGAGACAGAATTTAATATTTTGAGGTGGATTTTTTTTCCTGGAAATACTTAAGAATTATACAACTTGTTTCACAGTATCCCTTTAAACATTCACACCTCAGAGCTTTTTATTACAATGAGAAGACATTTCCTTGCTCAGAAGCACAGTAAAATTTTCCAGTGGTGCAAATCCTGCTCTAAATGCTGCTGTTGTGGTTTAACTCCAGCTGGCAGCTCAGCCCCACAGAACTGCTCACTCACTCCCTTGTGGTGGGATGGGAGGAGAATTGGAAGAGTAAAGCTGAGAAAATTAATAGGTTGAGATAAAGAGAGTTTAATAGGTGATGCAAAAGCTGCACGTGCAAACAGAAGAAAACAGGGAATTCCCTCACCCCTTCCCGTGGACAGGCAGGTGTTCAGCAGGGCTCTATCATGCATGACTGTGACTTGTGAAGACAAACACTGTCTGTCCAAACACCCCTCTTTCCTTCTTCCCTGAGCTTTACAGGCTGAGTGTGACATTGTGTGGCTTGGAATATCCCAGTGCTCAGTGGGGGTCAGCTGTCCTGGCTGTGTCCCCTCCCAACTTTTGTGTACCCCCAGCCCACTCACTGGTGGGGTGATGTGAGAAGCAGAAAAGGTTATGATGCTGGTCACTGCCTTACTCAGCCATAACTGAAACATACCCAAATTATCGAGATGGCACAGATCCAAAACACTGCCCCATTCTTGCTACTGTGAAGAAAATTAAGTCTATCCAAACCAAAACCAGCACATCTGTTTTATCAATAACTCAGTTTCCTTAGAAGAGCACTGAAGTGATAGGAGACTCACCAGGCATTTCTGCTTAATTTTCTTCTTAAAACCACAGAAAAACTGTAGTTTCTGTAATAAAATGGCATCCATTTTGTTGGGGAAAACACCAAGCTTTTAAAATGGCATTTTGTTATCTTTTGTAATCTTGGTTTAAATGAAAATTGCATATGAGAGGGCCAAGCCTACACAGATTTGCCTTTGCATCTTCTAAAATATGCTTTCTCAAGAGACTACAGGAGATTACAAGTATGCTATGCTGTCTCAATGTCTGCCTAAGGGGAGTTTTGCCCTCCAATAAATAAAAGTCTGCAGATCATAAATCAGCAGTTTATTGTCAGCCACCAGGTGAATCTCAAATGTCAAGAAAAGGTGCATGACAACTCCCAGATTTCTGTTGATGCCAGTAGCTGCCATCATGTTCTATGAAACAGAATTTTGTGAGAGGCAAATGTCACCTTTCCTAAATCTTTCAAGTGTATGCTGTGCACACACTTGGTTTTTAACTGAGACTCCATAAATCCAGTTAAAATTTGAACAGAATCTTTGTTGAGACCCATTTGAAGTGTTTGGAATTGGAAGATAAGCTGGAGAAGTCTTGGTGTTAACAGGAGAAGATTCCCAACTTGGACTGATGTCTCATGCCAATGTTTCATTGAGGAGCATGAAGAAATTATCTGTTCTGCAGTGTAACCTTGATAGAAGGGCTTACTGAATCATTTCTCATATTCATTTGTATCAGCATTTAGAAGTGCCATAAACAAGTCTGGGTAACACCTTGGTAGTGATTTGTATTACAGAAGGAATTGTTGTGAAAATAGTTTTAGAAACTGGAACCTCAGCTGCTGTATTTATTGCTGAGGTGAGAAATTTTGTCTTTATTTAAAACAAAACAACTTCCTCCCCCCCACTTCCACCTTCTCTGTCTTTTTCACTTCTGCCACTCACAGCATCATGTCACTAAATCATGAAGTGACACAGAGAAAAGTTAATTGTGCGTCGCTGGCTATCTGATTAAATCCACTCTTCTGCATTTAGACTCTAGTGGATTTATGAAGATGAAGTAAAGGGGAAGAAATGACATGACCACTGAGGGAAAAATGAGTATTAATGTCTTTTCAACAACAGTCTGATGAAATGTTTTATGTTTAAGCTACCTAGCTGTTTCAATTACTTGTGAAACAGCATGGGTTGGTTGTAATTCCGCCTGGTAGTGCTTGCTAAATGCTTCATAAGTGCTTTTAGGTGACCCAGTTTTGGGATTGATACAAGGAACCTGTAATTCTTGAATGCAAAAAAACATTCTAAAAGGGCTCAGCAAAACTCCTGAATTAGGCTGCATTCTCCAGGAAATTTGGTACTGGTGCTTTAAAATGCCAGATGCCTGTTTATTTGTAAAAGTGAAAAACTTTTACAAGTATGTCGTTAATGAAGTAATGAGTGGAACAGATCAATAGGTGAATATTTAAGAGGCTTTTTAGATGATTATGCTACAAGAAGAATGCAGGAGGAAGAAATAGCAGGCTTCTGACAGCTAAATGAAGCGTTGGTAATGCAGGTAAGCTTGTCATCAAGATCCCTGCCCACATGTGAGGAAAGAACCGGGACAAAATTCTCAAAGAATTTTTCAGGCTTCACTCTGAGCTTTTTTTTTCTAAATCATCAAATCTTGACTTTGCTTAAATTTAATGAAATAGAGCAAATTAAAGACATAAAAGTAATGCTGGGAAGCTTCAGACTGAAGAGAATATGCTTTAGAAAGCCTGTGCCTTTGACATGAGGGTTAGATGAGATATACTGCTCTGCAAATTCAGTTACTAGCTTTACTGCTCTTTCTGCATCTTAAACTTTATACACATGTGGAAGTAGTGAGGAAGGAATTTGCAAAAGTGCAAAAATTTGCTGGAGCCTTGCATTTAGCGTGCCAAATCCCAATTGCCGTACATATTGCACGTTTGCAGTATGTGAACAGTCTCATCTGAATCTTGCCTTATGAATATTTAATAACACTGAAGTGGTTGACTTTTACAGATCCACACCTTTTCTAGGAGTATTTTGTTTTGTAATGCAGCTCCCATCAGCTGAAGTGGGTAAAAGTTCACTAGTGAAGATCATGAGTGCTGGCTACCATACTGAGACTATTTATTCCTTGCACAGAGATGCAGTAAAAAACCAGCACTTTGTCTATATTTAGCCTACATCTCCCACCTCTGTGGAACAGGTTTTCCTTACATTATCTTGAACCTCATACCTCATTTAGTCCAACACAGTGCACAATGAGGTCAGTCTTTTGATGTGTGAGGGTTTCATTTTATGGTCACACTTGAGCAGACAACAAATCATGGGTGAACTTTGGTTCCTCCAGGTTCTCATTAGCATCATCATTCCTCACAGTGTTGCACCTCACAGCTGGACCAGAGAGTGCTGTCAAGTTTTGTAACCTGCTGTGTCTTCTTGGTGTAGGCTCCCAGTTCAGCTGGTCCTTCTGTGTGGTGAGACAGTGGAGAAGGTGAAGAAGTGAAATAGATGGGTATTTCTCGTGGGGGTGGCAGTCCTGCAACTTGCTGTGATGGCTTTCACGTGCAACTCCCTGGCAGCCATGTGCTGGGAAACGTGTGTCAGCTGTGTGTCCTGGCTGAAGCCAGTGAGGAGCTGTATAGGTGAAGGTCAAATAAAAAACTTAGTGTCTGGAGACACAAGTTGCTACCACTCCTTCCTTTGGATAGATCCCTGGAGATTTCGCGCTTGTTAAGCCCTGGAACATAATGTCCAACATCTCTTTTATGCTTTATGGTAGGATCTCCATCATGGTAGAGCCTGACTGGTCCTTCCTACTTAGATAGAAAAGCTTTCCTTACCTCTCCAAGCATCTCTGCAGTGCACAAAGTGAATATTTTGAAACTTCATTTTCCACTACTTCTCTAATATTTTGATGTCTGTTGTGTTACTGACATGTGTCCATGTTCTTGTGTGACACTTGTGTCTGCTGAAGGACAGCCTTTACTTTATGGGTTGCAGACTTTCTTTCTCTAATGGTTTGAAGATTGTTTTCACGGAAGTAATTCCAGTATTTTATTTCTCAGTTTATGGATGGATCCATTTATTGCAACTGTTGGGATTCTCATTAGCGGAAATTAACACAAGCTGTGACATAAGCTTGGCTTGACTTTTCCACCACAGATCACAGTTACATGAATGAAATAACTCATTACTGAAATCATCTGTAGTTAAGAGAAGCTTTCTGTCAAGTGGATTTGCAGAGAGCGGAGCACGATTACAGCCTGGGGAGTGGTGTAATGCACAGCACTTACTCCACTGGAGCAGGGCATATGGTGAACTGTCAGCTGAGCCTGCATCTCCACCTTGATGGCCCTGGTTGTCTCCTGTGTGCACTCTGAGACAGGTGCAGGTGAGAAGAGGTGGTGGTGTTACCTGAAAGGGAGCTGCTGTAAGTGCGTTCTTTTAATGCTGTGTAATTCTCATACTTATTCTGGGAAAATGTGTTAAAAATCTGAAAGGCTTTTCAAAAAGTGCAGTATGGCATTCGGGTCTATAGAGCCTGTCTTGCCTGAGCTTCTGTACTCTCTGTTGGTGCCTTATTTCCAAGAAGGTTCAGAGATAACTAAGTTACCAACAGTATGCAAGTGTCTGCAGGAGTGGGGAATTTCTGGTGGAGACCTGTTTAATTTAGCAGCAGAACGAATGATAAGGTCAGTTGGAGCAAAGAAAAAAAAGTTGCAGGCCATAAATACCCTTTCCCAAGGAAGAGATATTTGCAATCGGGATGACTGAGTGAGGGTGATTGACTATAATCACTCTGTAAACTGCTGAAGATGGTGGTTTTCCCCAGCTGCAGCACTGTAAGTAGAAGCCTCATGAGGAGAATCTGTGTAGAATGGTAAAAAAGACTCCCTGGCCAGAGGGAGTAGATTGGCTAGCTGCAACCATGTAGTTTGGTTTGCCATAGCCTGTGGGCCTTGCTGCTCTTGACATGTTCCATATTAGCCTACTTTATGCCCCACCCCCTTTTTATAAAATTTAAATAGCACCCATGGTGATGTGTGCAGGAGATCCTGTCTGTACTGTGAGTTTTGTTTACTCTAGCTCTTGGCTTCTCAGTCACTAGTTGTTTACATGATTTTACTGGCAACTGTAGTTCTGCCACTTGTTCAGCTCCTGGTACAATTAACTGGTGGGCTTGGAAGGAAATGTGCTTCTGTGCTCTTTTTTAAGACCTGAGAATAAATTTGTGAAATCGGTTTTCTTGTGGTTTTTATATATGACAGAAGGATGGGAAGGCAGATGTAATAATACTGTGTATTGATTTTTCATTTAATCAGTCTTGAAGGTAACTTTTCTGTAGCGTTGTGTATTGTTTGTAGATGAGTCTACTCAAAAAATGATGGCTAATGTAGAAGGAGTTACTGTGAACCCTTAAATCTAGTGACGTGGTATATCCATGAGTTCAGCTATTTGGATTTTGTTGTAAACCTCTTAGATATGATACAGTGGAATCCGCTTAAACACAAATTCCATGTAGCAAGTGACAGAACATAATGAAAGCATAAACTCTTACACAAATAAAACTGTCAAATGCATAATGCTGCAGCTATAAACAGCGTGGATTTCGGCATGTTCCATGGAATTTAGTGAGCTGGGTTAGGATGCACATTTTTGGGTCAGTTTTGATTTTTACAGAAGAGCTTGAAACAGTATTGATACTTGCTAAAATAGACTGTCCTTGCTTGCAAAGGAAGCCTTTCTTGTCGATATCTTAAAATATCTGTACTGCTGACAAATTAATAGTTATCTTTATATAATGAATTGCAAAAACACTGTATGGACATCAGGTGACATAAATAGTAGGAGATACAACATGTCTTTAATACGGTGCAAGAGGCTTTCTCAGCTGGTATGGAGTAGCACTACTAAAGAACATTTGAATTAAGTGTTTATGCTTTACGTATTTTAAAATGTGTATGGAAGTATGTCAGCACTGTCAGAAGTCATTCAAAGTGGCTCTCCATTGTGTCCTCCTGAAGATTCTGCATTGTTGCTGTTGGGCTCAGTGACCAGCTGGGCTGTGGAAGAAGCGTGCCCATCACAGGTCTACCCTGCACTCTATAGAAGGTTTGGGAGGAGTAAAGAGGTCCTGAACGCCTCTGTGCTCCCTGCCCCTAGTCCGCAGAAAAACACAGTGGTGGTCTAGCAAAACCCTCCCACAGCTGCAGATCTGGGCACGTGGGGAAGAGCTTTTGGTAAGATCCCACTGCTGATGTAGCTAAATGATGTTTTCCTGCTCTGCTGATGTTTTCCTACTTTGTGCCTGGCACAGACAGTTTGGAAAGGATCTTATTCATCATCATTAACCTTGCCCTGCACGGGAGTGAATGATGGAGGCTGTAGCAAAAAACAAACAACCTGTTCTCTGTTAAACAAACAAACCAACCCCACACCATCCAGTCAGGCGGTGCTGGTGCCAGTTCTGGGATGAGGGTTCTGGAGTCACTGGAGGGAGTGTGCATGGCTGCTGCTGCTGCCACTGGTGGGCACCTTGCCACAGCAGCCCTCTCCACTTTGCAGGGTGGTGTTTGCTATGCTGTGAATGGATGTGTTGACACGACTCAAGCGTTCTTGTCTTCACTTTGCCTATCTTAGCTCCAACTCTTCTGTGATGCAGCTGTATAAATATCTGAGTCCTGCCTACGTGGCCAGTAACTGCAGATACTCCTTGTGTCTGCAGGCAGATACAAAGCACATGCCTGCCAGTGCTGCTGCAGCTTGGTGAGCGCTTCTTGGCTCAACCTGTGCTGTAAAACAAAGCTTCTAAAATATGGTAGGTGTCAGAGACAACTGACATTTCCAGGTGGGATGCTCAGTGTGTTATAGTTGGATATTTGTCCTTTGGATGCTATAAATACAGATTTTCCTGCACTGCGGTGCTTCTGGCCCACAGATATGTTGTATTGAATGGAAGACTGTTGCTTACTTCAGTGGACCTAAAACAGATTAAAATATTTTAAGCAGCCTGCATTATTTTAACAAGGTGATTTTTTTTCTTCTTCTCCCCAGGAGAATTGTTCCTATGTAAAAGTAAAGTAATTTGGATGACTTTTGAAGGCATACAGCTCGTGTTTTGCATAACGCTGAGTTTTCAGGTGACCCGCTTTGTGACCCAGTATCCTGTTCCTCTGGCAGATTTGTAAATGTTCGTAGTACAAATTTGCAATGCAGGGCACGCTTTTCTTTGCTGCTGGAAGGATGTTTGCTGCCACCAGCACAGGACAGGTGCCTGTCACCCTTGTTGCATTGTTACTGGCAGGCAGCGTGCGCAGAGCTTGGCAGTGGGAGGCTGAACTGCTCAGCTTCCAGCAAAGAAGCTGAGGCAAGAAGACGAGTGAGGAGAGGAAAGGCATTTTAGCGTGGTGGAAATGCCTGCTTGGTTGGTTTAATTCTGCTTAGTCACTGATTCACTGCAGACCCATGATCTAAAGAGAAGCTTTTTACAAATCTCCCAGAACACTGTCGAGGGGGAAATAATGGCTGGTGCTGCAGTGGTGGTCCTCTCAGAGAAAGAGCTTTTGGGAAACACAGCAGTTCCCGTTTTGTGTAATTTATGGAAAAGGCTTGTACTGCTCTGCTCAGCAGACAGGCAAGGATCTCTTCTGAAGTAGAGTCATCTTTGAGCTGTGTCAGCTTCAATTGTGAAAATAAATCATTAGGACTTCATTTAGCCCAACTTCATATTTTAAAGTTTATTAAAAGTTACTATTAGCAGTCATGAAGAAAGATCTGTTTGTTTTTTGCGAACTATATTCAGTATAACATTGATTTTCACTTGAAAGTGTCCAAACCTGGAATTTAAGGCAAATAAAATTGATATGAAGGGATGTGTTTCGCTTGCATTCATAAAGATGGTACTTCAGGGATTTATATGAAATAGAAAACCTTCTGCAGGTTGCATGAAATGTAATAAATTGCACCTGAAAATGCCCCCAGTTTGACTATAAAGGCCTTATCTCATGCATGTAAAATATTTGTGCGTAAATGCATATTTTATATTTTTCCTTTACCATCCTTGGGTTGCTTTATACTTTCATAAATGGCATCTCTGTTGTTTACTTGTAGTGGAGGCAGCAAAAAAATCTCATATGTTTTATTTGATATTACTACTTTGAGTTTTCTTTTGGTTTATTTTGCATTAAAGGAGGAGCAAAAGGCTGATTACAATAGAGTGCTAGGGTGAGAAAAGTAAAAATGGAGAGTTGGAAATTTTTTGTGAAGATCTTTGTTTAATTGTGGCTTACCCCTCAGACATATGAATCCAAAGTTTTTCATATTGTTTTACATGTCACTTTTCTTTTTCTGCTACTTCTGCCCTACTTTGAATTGTATTTACTGATGCTCTAAAAGGGTACAACCTACTGTATCTGATTTTTAAGGCATGTGTCACTGATTTTTGTGGTTAAAAGGCCCAAAAAGTTCTTGAGTGTTACAGCTGAGAAAAATGTTGTCTGAACATACTAAGATGATGCTGTCTTAGCATTTGGTAGTGATGTGCTTGTGGTAGGAATAGACTTGTCCTGTTTCAATGTCCAAGTTTCTAAAAGCATTCAGTTTTGAGTGTTTTCAGTGAAATCTTCAAGAATGATTCAAGTTTGGGAGGCATTTGAGTGAGTGATGTTAAGCTCAAACTGTTCCTTGAAGAGAAGGTGAAAAGGTGACATTGCTGTTGCTTAGAAATACTTAAGTAAGAGAAAGAGATCAGTTCAGAAGAAAAGGAAAGAAGAAAGCTACAGGAAAAGCCAAATTGATAGTTGAAGCAAGACAATTTGCAGGGAGAACATAGAAATCATGTTTACAGGAGGTAATTAGCAGTTGATGCAATTTTTTAAGGGACTTAGTATATCAAAGATCCAGTGGCTTTAGCAGCTTTTCACCTAAAAATTTGTAGTTACCAATTTTATCACAGTATGCTTTGGACTTCCTGAAGTTGAAAGGTTTAATAAAGCATTCCCCTCCCTTTCCCCAGTGTCCTTCTAGTGGTGCTTCAGGCCTTCACATCATTGCTTTTATCTGTTGTTTTTCAGTGTCATTGCTTTTATCTGTTGTTTTTCAGTGTCACAGCCAAGGGAGCATAAGGGTTGTTGATGCTGGGAGAGGTCTTGTACTTGCTGCCAGCCCCTGCTCCTCTTGAGCAGTCCCAGTTGACAGTCAGCCTGTGCTTGGTGTGGTGGTGGGGAGTCACTCGCAGTGCCTCAGCAGTGAAAATTAGAGGAGCTTTTAGCTCTTTGCACCAGCTAAACAGGAGTGCTGTTGGTGCTGGGGTGAAGGAGGGACCAGTGCAATGAGAGGTGAGAGCTGGGACAGTGCTCTTTAGTGGCAGTGTTGCATGGGTTTATCTCAGTTGTTTGTGCACTTGCATTTCCAGAGACCTGGAGCAGCTTGCCAAGGCCAGAGGCAGAGAGGTCACTGGTTGAAGGAGTGATCCAGACAGTTGTGCTTCCCAGCCAGTGGATTAATTCTGTGTTTTCAGCAGATGCTGTGAAATGGATAAATTTAAGACTGTTGTTACGCACTTTGCTTTCCAAATATCCCAGTGAAATGTTTGCAGAGTTAGTCATCTAGGGAGAGGGTGGGCAACTCCTACTACTTCACAGACATGTGATATGGGAGATGCAGGATTACACCCTGGTGGTATCTTATTCTTAACTGGTTTTTCAGGCTGAACATTGCTGAAGAGGAGAGGGTTTGGAGGGGTTTTGTGCTTGCAGACCTGGTCTGTGTTTTATCAGCTCTTTCTCAGAGAAACTATGAATTTCATGGCCTTAAATCCACAAACTTTGGGGATCCTGCTGGACACAAACTGATAAATTGTCCTTTTGGGATGAAGGACTTGCTTTTCAAGCTATTGCAAGAAAACTTTTTAAGCACAGAGACATCTGCTGTGTGACTATTCTAGATTAAATGTCAAGGAATTGTGGTGGTCTGGTTAAGATGCTATTTCCCTGGAGGCTGGAACTAACTGATCCTACAGAGTAAGGAAGTATAAGGAGTTGGTGAGAGGAGAGGAGAGCTCTTGCTGTAGGTCTGGCTGTGCTCCCTGGGCTTGCTGAGCTAGTCAAGGCTCTGCACGTGGTGCTTTCACTTTTTTGGAAGTGGGCCTTGTATATATATATTAAATAAAATACTAAATTTCATCCCATTACTGTCTAGGTTCTCCAAATAAATAGTTCAATAGAAGCTTGAGATTCACTGTTGAGCCATGATAGCAGTGATGGCCAGTGGAGATGGGTAATTCTTAGCTGGAATGTGAGCATTGCAGGAGATCATTAGCCTAGTTGAATCCCGTCTCAGAATCTTTTGAAACTTACAGTAATGGGGAATTATTTAGTAGTTGGAATTCTAAAACACAGGTTTCTGGTTTTTTCCAGGAAGGGAAAACCCCCCAAACTTACTTAACTTGACACAAGAGGAAAAACTTGTTCCAAACCAATCTGAATGGTCTTTTGGCTCTGAATGAGTCCAAATTTATTGACTTTAAAACTACAAAATACAACAGATCCTAGAAAGCAGTTAATTTTCATATGCTGTTGCTAAGATGGCTCTTTGAATTTACTCACTGTGTGAGACCAGAATACAGATTTACTGTACAGGACTCATGCCTTGCCTTTCAGATGGCGTATTGTATCTGTGTAATTGTTCTTTAGAAGAGGAAAATGAACTTCTGATTGTAGAATTACCTTGAGTTCAGGAGTGTTTTCTTAAAAGCCTAACTTTCACTCTTGCTATTTCTTGTAAAGCCCCATGCATACTGCTGTGATACCTGTGGCATTGTAGTAATGGCAGTGTTTTAAATTCATTTTAGCCATTTGTAAAGCAATTTTGTGAGTACCTGTGGAAGAGGACTGTGCTGACTTTAGTAAGTCGGTCTTGGAATCGGTGTGATTGCTGTGAGCTGGAGGTTGATGGACACACATGGTAAGAGGTGGGGGAGGTGACAGGATGAAAAGTGGGTGCATGGTTGTGTTGCTCCTCCAAGACGTGAAGGGTACTGCCAGGGAGCCCAGCGCTCCCAGGTGCTCCAGCCTGCTGGTGCGATGCCTGTTCAGGAGCTCAGGGTACACTGATGCTCTGGGCACAGCCAGCCTTCCCATGAAACTGATGCACGTGGAATAGTTCCTGAAAGAGACAAAAACATCTGGTCTGTGAATTTCTGCATTTCATTGGAAAATACAAGTTGCTAGAGTTTAGGATCACAGCTTGGGTGTCTGTCAGCCCATGACTTCTGCAGATGAGGGTAGTGGTGTAATGTGTACCTGCATCCTCCTTCTGCCAGAAAATCACATTCTTGTTAAGGCTGCAGTCCCTGACTGCGTGAGTGCAAGGAGCTTTCACTGCACAGGAGTAATTTTGTGTTACGGAAAGCTGGTAGAAGAGAAGAGGTTAATGAAGCTTCTCAGCTCTCTTCAAAACAAAAGCTCTTGTCTCAGCCCTGGGTTTAGTTTTTAATTAGTTTGGATTACAGTTTGATTTAGAGCGGGTGAAGGGATGATGAGTTCATGTGATCTAGAGGTTTGAACATTATGCTGCTATTTGTAGTTTTTGGTTAATAATGTATCCTCTGCTAGAAGGATGACTGGTGGTTTTACAGGATTCCTTCCTGTAAAACATTTTTAAAGAAAAACTAGCCTGTTTTTGCAAACTTCATTCCAGATTAGAGTTGCCAAACAGCAGTGCAGAATAGTGTTTTATTGCGAAATCTACTTCTGTTTAGGAAAAAATAAAGTCAGTGAGATACCTAATTCAGTGGTGTTATAATTTTTTTCATTCTTCCTCTGAGCTACAGAGGCAGCATAATTTTATATACTTCATATTGAAAATTCATTCAAATGCAGTCTGGATTTATTTATTTTTACTATCTCATCAGCAGAATATACTTTTTTACATGAATGTATTTTATAGATATATAAAAAAGGCAGGTTAAAAAGAATGTTCCTGAGGAATTGTTTTATTGGTTAGCACAATATATGTGCTTTTAATGCAATTTAGATTGTATCTAGTGAAAATTGAGCTCAAAATTCTGAAGCTGGTGCTTGTTCTTGTAAATAATGCACGCCTTAAGTCAACATTTTGCATCGTTATCTTGAGCAATGGTTTAGCCTTGATATATTTCAAAACACATGTATTAGATAATGTGCTGTATATATATATGGTTATTTATGGATATAAACTTTCTGATTAGATATTAATGTTAAAATATCAGAGTGTTTGCTGAAGATGTCTTCCTTGTTCTGCCCTTCAGTCAAGACATGGTGTTAATACTGAATACAAGAAATTATATGCAGGTACTAGAATTCGTCAGCTTCGAGTTAATCAAGTTAAATGCTCCAACTTGAAGCTTTTTCCCTTCAAAATGGTATATTAAATGATATGTAAGATAAATTTAAGAGGATACATTTTCTAGCAAGCAGTTTATTGTAGTTTGATTGTTGAGAAAGCCTCATTTTTTTTTTTGGTATTTAGAGGAAGCTAAAGCCTGAAAATGTCTTAGTGGAACAAATTACCTGATTGAAGAAAATGCATTTGATACTTGTTATTTTGGAAGGGAAGCTGTCTGTGCAGTCAGAAGGACTTAGCTAGCAGTGGTGTCTGGAAAGCATGTCCTTTGTCTAAATGAAAAACCAACCCTGAGAGGATTTATATTGGGGTATTTTGGGAGAGAGCTAAGACACCTGTTCCGCTATCTTCAGTGTTATACCTTTAGCTGAGTGTTTCTTTCTCGGTCCCTTCTTGATGCACACAAATGATGAGCTGTGGCTTTCATTGCAAAACTGCTTCCCACAGTTGGAAGAAAGGGGTAAAAAAGCCCTGTTGCCAGCTTCTTTTGCTAGCCATTATCTGTCTCAGTTGCATGGAGCTTATGTGTAAATGCAAATTTAGTAGTTATTGTTTTTTGAATTACACTTGGTTGTTAGTCATTGCTGAGGTTCGTAGTGGTGACATTTTGATAAAGTCACAGTATGTGGATGTGTTCATCTGCTTCCATATGAAGAAACTTCCTTTAAGCACATTTAAAGGACATATATCTTAATTGAAAATACTGTTGTGTAAAAGGTGGCTGTGGAGCTGGTTTTGTTTTCTTAATTCCACTTACAGCCTTAATTTCATTCCTTTTTTTAGTTGAAACAGCTGGGTTGCTGCCTAATTACACCTGTAGTGCCCCAGTACTCTGTCTTCTATACTGAAATTAAGATGAGAGTTCGTAGTGTTTATTGAGAGGATCTTCACTGGTCCCAGTAGGATGGTATATTTCTGCTGCTGAAAATTGTCAAAAATTGGGATTTGCTCAGTAGCTCACTCCAGCAGCTGCTATGCAAGAAACTCCCCCTTTGGTATTTTGGATTTTGTCCATCAGCACTTTCCAGATAGCTGCTTGGGGAAAGCGGATACCTGGATGGCTAACTTATGGTCACCTGCAAATACTGGAGCTTGCTGATTTGGAGGTAGAAGGCTTTGCTGGCAGTGTATGAAATGTAATTGGAACCTTCCCTTGTAATTTCATATATTGATTGCTTGCATGTGTTGGCTAAGCCTGTGGCATAACTTTACTCATCTGACTTTGATACCCCTTTGTCCATGGTGAAGCTGTGCAGATACATCATCCCTTGAGGGATGGTGAGGTGTGACAGGGCAGGGGTTGATGCTTAAGTTGATTGACCCAAACTTTCCTCTTCAGCAGTGGTACTGTGATGTACAGGGTAGAGCAAAAACATCCTTAACTTTCTGAACCCGGAAGGATGTGCCTCAATGCTGTAGCACATACTTTATAAAGTTTTTTTATCCAGAGAGTATGCAGGTGTTTCAAGAACCACTGATACTGCTTTGTATGTCCCAACTGTTCTCTCCAGGTGAAACTAAGGAAATGCAGCTCATGGCATCAGTCTTCCTGAGGTTGTCCAAGTAGTACTTTGTTTCTGTAGGTAATGTTCTAGGTGGTATCTACAAAGAATTTGATGTGAAAAAGAGACAAATTTACTTGTGAACTTGTCAGGTGCTAAAATAAATGCGATGATCTGAAGGAAATGTTTTGTTAATCTGGTATTTGGGGAATAATTTTTCTTCTGTTCTGTGTGTTTTAGCTGTTTGCTAGGTATACTGTGAGCTGAGCAAAGTGGGGCTGATCTGTTCACATCAAATACTTGTCTACACTCTTCCTGTACCTTTTTTATGCATGTATTTTGCATGCAGGTTTTGACTGATAGTAAGGAAAACAGTGGGTAAATATATAGTCAAAAAACCTTATTTATTAAATTTTAATATGTACATAAGAAGGAACTTCAGCCATGAAGTTGAATAATGAGGTTTACATAGGCACAGTTTCTATTACCATCTTGGATTAATGGTTATTGATGGTAGAAAGCTGTTTCTGCCAAAGTTCTAGTGCTGCTGCTAAAGGATATGAGATGTGCTGCTGTTTCCACAATGAAAAATAATAAATTTTCCTTTCGTTTTTTTACTGGAACTTTGTGCATGAGGAAGCTGGGGGAATCATCCCCAGCCAATAGTGTCTACCTCTGCTGTACCCAGCAAATCCTGCTATCCTGTTGTCACCTGTATAGTTATGAAGATGTATGAGACCCCAGCCTTCATGTAATACAGCTCAGGGCAGTGGTGGATTTTCGCTTGAGTTGCTTTGCTCACCAACGCCAACATGTCAGATGCAGTTTACGCTGTTTGAATGAACATCAGCCCTCTAGCAGGAACTTTTAAAAACATTGCTCAATAAAATTCAGTGCAGAGTTGAGTAGCGAAGATAATCCTCCATTTGCTTGTAGAACAGGTGTACATTATATAAAACAGGGTGACGCTGGGGATGGTTTTTGAGACTTATGATTGGGAGGGAAAGAAATTTGCATGGTAGAGTGTGTGCTGGATTTCATTGTCTTGGGCTAGATTTGAGCTGAAATTCCTGTGCGCGTGGTGGGGAGGGATCTGCTCTGGTCTCTTTTGTGCTGCCAGCTTGACAGCTCAAATACCGATTTCTCATCCTCACACACCTTTTGACTTCTCTTAGCTTTGAAGAAATTCAGTTTGTAGAAGTGTAATTTCTCTTCAGTTCTCCTCAAGCTGACCCAGCCCCCTGGTTAATTCGCTGCTTGCTGTAACATTAAGCCTCATAAAACTCAGTATGTGGAGCTCTAAACCTGCATTTGCTGTTAGCCCTAAGAGTCAAATCAATAATTGGAAGATCTGTAGTTCCTTAACCCAAAGGAAATGCTATGCTGGTACGACACACCTAGGGCTGTCAAGAGTAGTGCAGCTGGGTAGCCCTGTTCTGTCCTGGTGTTTGGGTCAGCTCGTATGACACCTCAGAAGAAGGTGGCTCTGACATAGTGTTTCCCTGTGGGGAAGAGGGCAGCAGGAGGAAAAGTGATGTCTGAAGGAGAGCTCTGCCCTTTTCCATAGTGGGGAGATAACACAGCGTATGAATGCCAATGAAGCATTCGTCTCCTGCAGAGTCAGCTCTTCCTTTATCTCCATGAGCTTTGCTGGGTACTGATTCCCTGCCCAATATTGTGACCTCATCCTCTGTTTCCTCCATAATTACAGGGAACAATATTGTGTTTTTCCTAAAGGGGAGTTTGGTGGAAATCTTGGCCAGCCCTCTTGATGCTGCATGTTTGGCTTAGGCGGGAAGCATCTGGGCAGCGAGAGGAGGAGGATTGAGGCTGTTTGGGAACAGCTTGGAGCTGCGCAAGGCTCACTCAGGAAACTTATTAGAAGTTTAGCTACACAGAGGTACTAGAAAATGAAAAACTTGCCAGTGCCAGGAAGGGAGAGCTGCCCCCTGCGCAGGTTTCTATTGGCTGCAGTGTTTGGACGCAACCGAACTCCTTCCCCCCCTCCTACCGCCATAAAAGCAGAGTTAGAGAGATGTGGTTTCTTGCATCAGTTTGTATGTGCAGGTGTGCACAGCAGAGCCTTCCTGTGAAGAGTGGTACGCAGAGGGGTTGGAGGTTAATGGATGGTATGGATTTATTTACAGATAATCTTGGTTACACTGGCTGG
The DNA here is from genome assembly GCA_013400235.1 of Oriolus oriolus. NCBI lineage: Eukaryota > Metazoa > Chordata > Aves > Passeriformes > Corvidae > Oriolus > Oriolus oriolus. Next base: position 2,664,469 of record VXBT01013480.1, read on the forward strand.
TTTCTGAGTTCAGACCTCTTGGCATTAAAGAGAGTCTCTTTTCTATCTAGACTGAAAATATGTACTGTGTGGCCAAACAATGCATGATCAGCTCATAGACCATAAGTCAAAAAAGACAGTGCTTACATCATTAGATGTGAGATCATTGCAGAACAAAATTGATAGAGCAAGTTAATTATGCAGCTTTTATATTAGTCCAGATATCTCTGTGATGATGAGCCTACTAGTACATTTATAAAATTTTTAATGTATGATGTCTTCACTGGAGAAAAAGTCTTTTGAGTCTTTTAAAAATTCTGTTGCCTTGACCACTGAGGTCTGATAGCATACTGGGCTGTCCGTGAAGTTGTGTTTTGGGAGGTTTGTGTTTGTCACTGTTCACAACAGTAATGAATAATTTACTCTTACTGGGTGGTTGTGAGATTTCTGGGGGCTTTTGATTTAAGCTTACTGCAGAAAAGTGAAGAAACACTGAAGTATTCACCAGAAAAGTGGTTCGTATTTTTGATGTAAAGTTACTTCCATTTGAACTTTTTGCAAGCTTAAAGTGATGGTAAGAAGCACTGGAGCATGCAGACACGCCTTTTGGGGTGACTGGGAGAATCTGAGCTTCAGCATCTTCAGGCTGGCTGGCAAATGTGGTGGAGGTAATGTAGACATGGAAGGCTCCGACAGAAATCTGTGTCTTGATATGCTTAAGCTGAGTTTCCATATGTCTAAATGTTTCAATTTTCTCTGTGTAATTGAGCACTGTAGAGATGCAGAAACCTCTCAAGTGTCCTGTGGTGGAAACTCTATTTAACAGTTTTCTGTTGTATGAAAGACTTGAGCATGGTTTAGAACTTTTCACAGCTAAGTAGATCACAGGAACTGTTAAGTGCATGAAGGAATGGCACCTTCAGCAAGTGCCTGTAACATGTACACAGTGTGCATGCAGACAGAGGGGGAGGAATCCCCAATCTTACAATTGGCTTGTTTCTGCTGTGTTTTAAGAGGATATAGATGTGGTGTTGTGTGAAAAACAGTGTATGGTTTATTAATTTTGAAAAATAAGTCTACTCTGAGAGACAGGTGCATCTAAACTATGTTTGAAACAGTCAGAAATGCAAAGGCTTGTTTTCCTTAGGTGTGGAACATCACAGATTTATTTCATTGTTTACTCTGGTGTTGATAGATGCTGCAAAGGCTGTAGACGTGGAGTTGAAATAATGCTTCTTTTTCTAGGTCTCTGGGGTGTCCAGGATCAGCCCTAATTTGATTAGAATCACCGTTCTTTTTAAAGCAGTGACACCTGAAATCTGTAATTTACATACTCACACAGCTTTCACACTGTTCAGAGACCCCAGGCAATGCTGTCCACCACTTCCCGGTGTTTTAAAGCCTCAGGCAGTAGCCATTAGGTAAAATGCATCACTAAAAGCCGTAACTGTGGGGAATGGATTATACAAAATGCTTTACTGTGCCGGTACCCTACAGAACTATTGATGGATACAGAAAACATGGACATTTAGCTGATGTTAGGAGAGGTGTCTTAACACTGTGCCAATAGAGTGAGCTATTTAAGGAGAAAAGTTGCTGCTGCTTGTTATTTCAGGTGAATGCAAAAGGAAGGTGCCTTAGGGATAGCTGTGACAGAGTGATGGTTTTGAGCAGAGCGACAGTGATGATGATGCTCTGTTTTGAGAGAGGCTGTCCCCAGTGTCACGCTGGGGGAGGCAGCTGAACCGTGCATGGGACTGTGGAGTCACCAATACTTGTTAGTTCTGGAAGAAAGAAAAGAATGGAACCTAAATTGTGTGGAGGATCCTAGCTTTGCTTTGCTGCTTGGAAACACTTAAGGGTAGCAGCACTGCAGCTGTACCCCCTCCTGGCATGTGCTGAGGAGCACTGGGCAAGCCTGGGAAATGCCTTGTTCCCTCCAGATATGTGACCAGAAGAGTGAGGACTTTTTTCTCCTGAAAATTGCAGTTGTCCAAACATCAGCCAGCAAAGAGAGAGAAGCTTTTAAATAAATTTATGTATAGGGAGATGAAAACAAGGACGAAAACTTGCTTTTCTCCATGATCTTGGATTGGGAAAAGAGAAGTCCCCTGTTAGCATCAGTTACTAAACTGCCTGTTCAAGAAGTGTATATAAAGCACAGTTTAAAAAGAAATCTAAAACTTGAGTTCAACCCTAGTGTCTCCTGCAAAGGATTAATGGCTTTTTATATAGTTTTTGGAATGGCTTCACTCACACTCACAAATACTACCTTTTCTTCTGTTTCTGTAAATTGCGTGGAGCATGCTATGCTATGAGCTTTGAGAGGACCTAACCTTCTTGGCCAGCACTGTCTCTTCAATTAAAAGGAGAAAAAGCCAAACCAAATCAACCTCAAGTATGGCACATACGCATAAGGACATGTTGGGAGCAGTGCAGAGTGGAGGAGCTCATGTGTGGATGCTGGCTGGTGCAAGTTGGGCCAGTGCAGCTCTGGGTCTTGGGCAGCATCCACCTCTGCCATGGGAATGTGTGAGACAGAGATGTGTCAGAATCTGCCCTTTGCTCCAGAGTATGAGGTCGTAATAATGAAGGCAGGGGAAGGGGGCTTGAAGTGGAAGTGACCTTGTGAACCTTAATTGCAGATTCATTAGCATTACCTCTGATGCTCCCTGAAGCTTCTGTGGCTCCAGTGACTCTCGGTAGAGGCATCCGAAGGGAAGGTGTTAACCTTTGTTCCCATAATTTGAGTGTTATATATTATTATATACTCTTGTATACCAAAATATTCCTGGTCATGTAGCAGTTCCAAGTCTTTTTCCTTCCTTTTCCTCTTGGATTACACAATGCTGCTCTGGGCATACTCGTTTAGGAAAGTGTTGATGGTGGAGTTAATAGGAAAAATATTCTAAGGTTCTAGACTAAGTTAAGTAAATTGAAGCTTCATTCTTTGTACCAAGCCCACAGCATACTTTCACATCTCTGAATTTCTTAATTTGAGTGTTATGTATGTGTTTTTTCTCACCATGTTCATTTTTACGAAAGAAGTACTGTGTTATTGAAAGACAAAGTAAATTAAGTAAGCTCGGTACTAAAATGGTCATCACAAAATGTATCAGTTATGTGCGCTAATGAGTACCCAGACCTTGGATGGTGAAGAAATAAATTGCTTTCTCTTTTCACTAATTTTTTAACTTTTATTGGAAAGTAAAATTGGGGCCTGCTGTCCTTCTTACACCCTGCTTTCCTTAAATAAAACTCAAAGCAAGATGTGACTTCCTTTCCTATTCTGGTGGAGGCTTGTGTAGCCTATTTTAGATGAGTTTGCCAGGATCTATTTTTGGCACGGATGTCCTCTGGACCCTTAGCAGAAGTCGAGACCTTGACAGATAGCAGAGAGAAGAGGTGGTGCTTGCAGGCAGCCGCTGTCCCTCTGCCAGCCTTCGCAGCTGATCAATTCATTACTCTGCTGAGTGCCTAAAGAGAATACCCTTGTGGCTGTTCAACGTGGCTCCAAAACAAAAACATATTTTGCTCATTTAATAATTTAAAATACGTTATTATGTAAGGCTTCGTTGGTGCTTCGTGGTGCTAGAAGAGATGTTGTTACTGGGGTTTAACCCCATGTTTAACTGCCTGCTCTTCTGCTGTGTGAAGATGTTATTTAAATCCAAGCAATTTTAGTGACTCTGACCAACTTACTTGTTTGTTTTGCTTTGTTTTTGGTTTTTTGTTTTTTTTTTCAAAGAATCAATTATGAGTCTTGGTCTAAATATGTTCTGTGCTCCCTCTGCTGGCTCAGCAGCATGGATTAGGGCTTTGCTCCCATGGGGAGTGGTGATGGATGTGTGCCCACAAAGTAAGAACGCTGGAGCAGGAGCTTCATTAAAATTAAAGCAGGAGAGACCTCACTGTGTCAGAAAGGAAAAGGTGGTTTGGGCCAGGAAACCCATTTTGTATTCAGTGGTTGCATAAGGTTTTACTAACAGAGATAGAGCTATAATTTGGAAATAGTATGTCAATAAAAAAGGTGGCATCCTTTAAAGGTAGTTAGCTTTTTCAAAAAATAAAATGGGAAGCAGGTGGTATTGACAAGAAGATAACATTTTAGTAGTAAGCTCTGGGAAGCTGAAGTTTGTACCAGGGTAGAATCAGGCTCTTTACATACAGTTAAAAAACCAGAGGAAATTAAATGCATTTTAGGTGTAATTTGATGCCTACAGTTTCTTTTTCCTTAGAAACCAATGAATATGTGTTAAATTTATCTTGGCACATGAAAAAGATGTAATGACTTGTACTAACAAGATAAAAGAAGAAGGCAGCACTTAATTTCCTAGGTAATACACAAAATAAAAATGATTTGCATGCCTTCAAATGATTATGCACAACCTTGTTAAATGCTGTACAGTACAAAAGAAGAACAATGAGTTATCCAGATAGGACATATTTTTGTGACTACAGAATGCGCATACACAGGCATGGGGGACAGGACTTACTCTCCACTAGCACTCAGCTTTTTGATAAGCACTGCTGGCAAGGCAATGCACTGAGAAACATGACAATATCAAGAATTTAAAACAGCGATGAAATGTCTGTGTGATATTTCATGGTTACATGGTGGTGCTTTGGTTACAGATGTGCTTATTCTCTGAATTTAAATTGATTTGCTCTCCTCTATACGTTCAGTCACCTGTTGCTGGGTAAGGTGCAGCCCATGGGTGATGTCAGCAGCCCTGCTTCTGTTTTCTTCTAGGGACTCTCCTCTTAACATAGCATTTACTGCTGGTATTTTACAGGCAAATTGCGCTCTTTGAGATTCCAGAGGGTATTGGGTGTCTTCGTAGGCTACTACTTTGTAGTGAGTAATGGCCCTCGTAGCAATAGTTGTAGTGCTGCTTATATTGACTGGTGAGGCACTGTAATGAGGCGTGGAGAGGAGCTTTGTGCCCGGCTCACTCCGTTTGAGTTGTCAGTCACTGCTGCATCGTGGTTGAAACGGTTTATTGAGTATGACTGCCAAATTTTACGCAGGTGCCAGATTAATTTTGATGTATTGTACTTGTGGCAGTGACTCTGGACAGTTTGCAGTGTCTCTGCTGGATGACTGTCAGTGGAAGTGCATAAGCAGTTGGCTAACATAGCAGTGGTGCTGTAAATAATTTCCTCTAGTATTTTCAGAACCTTTCAAACAGGAAATAGATTAAACAGAAACAGGGTGGGGGTTTCTACTGTAAACTAGACTTCTCTCCAGCTCTGATTGCATTTTAGATGGGCAAGGGCTGTTCAAAGTGTTTCTTTGCTGCTGTTCCTGTGCCTCTGGTGTGACAAGTCCAGTCTGCTCTGGGCAGGATGGATATTCAGATCACCTGCTGCTTCTTTTGCTGGAGTCTTTGTCCCTTCCTCCTTCCTTCCCCTGCTTTTTGTCTACTGAAGTGAAGAAAAACCTTTATGCCCGCTGTCTGTAGCCTTCCCAGGGGAGAGGTCCTGGTTTCTCCCAAGATCCATATCTTGCTTTTGGCAATGGCTACCTCTCATCAAATTTAGTGACTAGTTCAGACCTCTGGATCTCAAGGAATTCACGTTTTCTTCTTCTCTTGCTGTTGTCTCACCTGACATCCATGCACAGTTGTGTTAATTACTTATTCAGCATTTGGCATGGTTCTAAAATGGAGATCTTTGAGTAATTTGGAGGGGAAACCCCAACCCTAATTTTCCAGCGAGTATTAGCCATGTTCAAAAGTTGTTCTTTAAATGCAGGATTGAAAAACAGCTTTTACTGACACAGTGTGATATTTAAAGCAATCTCTACTGACCATACAAATCACATTAGTTATTTTGCTAGCTTGCTACTTGCCTGCTTTTCCATAATTTTACAGCAAGGCATATTGATGAATCCTGCTTTTCAGTAGCAGCCTTCTAAGAATTAAGCTTCGAAACTGATCCAGCTTTGCTTTCTCATTTTGTAATCATATTCCACTCCACAGTGGAAGCTTGTTTTATCTCATACCTTCCTGCTGTCCCTGGTGAGGTCGTCTTATCATAAATTCGTTAATTTCCTTGTGATACTCCACTGAAATTACTGACTGGTTTGGTTTTTCTTCTCTGTTTTGGTAAAACTTGCAAAGATTTCTAATGAGTAGAAGAAGAAGCATTTTACAGAAACTGTGCTCATTTCTCGATTTCTAACCTGACTTTTTTTACAAGGCTTTGTAACCTGGGAGTAAGTGGTTGTATTAAGAAATACATGGTGGGAGCAATCTGGGACAGGGTAACCTTACAGGTTTCTTCTGCTTTTAGCTTTTGGGATTTTTTAATCTTCTAGCTCAGACAAAAAAATTCAAGTAAAGTCACCAAAGCCCATCAGTTTCTGGAAGCAGTAATTTTTCATTTTTTATTACTATAGCTTTATGGTTTGCTCTTAGGCAAAAATAAGTGAAAGAATAGAGTGCTGATCATGTAATTCTCATGCAGCCTGTCTTTGGGACAATGCGGCTACAAATCTCACTATTATTTGTAGGCTTTTTGAAGCTGAAATGTATGGAGTGGGTAATATTCCTGTCTGTTTGTGAAGTTATCTTCTTTTTACTCTCAGCTCCAATCTCAGCTGGAGGTTTTGGTGGTGTTTCTGTACTAGTAATCTTGTCACTGTGGGCCAGGTGTTCAGCCTTCCTCTGTGAAAGTGTTTTAGTGAAACCAAAGGTGGTACTTGGGTTAATCAACAGAAGATACTCGCATGGTGATTGCTACATCCCACCTCTCTGGATGTAGCAGATGGAAACTGATTTTTTTTTTTTCATGCTTGCTGGGGATATGTCTGAATACATCTAATAGTGATCATTTTCAATTGAATTACTGCAATTATTTTGGCACATCAAGAGCAGTTACTGTATGCAGTGAAAAGATTACAAAGCTTGTAGGAACAAAAACCTCAGCCTGTTATGCCCTTTTGAAGGCTGCCTTCACGTCAAGACAAGTTTTATGCAGGGATTATGCATGAAATGTGAGCGACCGTTCTGTAGAGCAGCTCAGTGGAGAGTCCCTGAGAAGAGAATCACATCTGGGTGCAGTTGGTTTGTGGTGGAAGTAGAGTAAAGCCACTGTGACAACGGCTGTCTTGTACTTGATTTTAGAGCAATAAATCCCCCATCACTGTCATAGGCAACTTCTGTAATGAGAGTGACATGAAAATTTTGAAGATGAGCATTCTTTCACTCTTTTCCTTTGTCAGGGAAACAGCTTTAACAGAAGTTCAGGTGGCTGCAGGATGCACGGTGGCTGTGTAATGACAGTGTGTGAAGAGGCTTAGACTTGTCACCAATAAAAAAAGTGGTTTTTGAGGGGAAAATCCAATATTGCCAAACCAAAGATGGTTAACTAAAAGTAAAAAGGCACCTCTCAGAAAGAGGAAACCATCATAAAACAAGGAAACTTGGAAAGGGCATGAATTCTGGAAAGTTGAATGTGAGGATGAAATAGGAAAGTCGTCTTCTGAGACTGAAGATCAGCTTATTAATGGCTGTAAGGAAAAATCACTATTGAAACCTTTTCCAAATGGATTGGCTTCCAGGTGTAAAAGGAGCATTTGATGAAGATAGGAAGGAAAATGTAGAAACTAAACTATTTCTTTGCATATGAGAGGATTGTAGAATGATTGTATACCTTGGACCCTTTTTCTTAGAGAAGACTTTCCTGAGGAACTGTCTCAAATTGAAGTGTCAGTGGAATAGGATTTATAATTAATTGGTGAAAGGAACTGTAACAAATCATCAGGACCAGATGGTATTAAATCAAGACTTCTAAAAGCATTTGAATGTGAACTTGATGAGCCGCTGACTCTGGTGTGTAACCTAACTTAAGTTGTCCTTGATGACGAAGAATAGAAAATTACAAATGGCACGCCAAGATTTTTTCCCTTTTTTTGTCTTTTTTTCCTTCAGAGCTTGATGAGTATTGCAAGGAGATGCAGACAGTAAATGTACAGGGCATATTGATAGAAACTGTAATAAAGAATAGACTTAATGAGAACGTGGGGAAGAGTCAATATTAGCTCTCAGAGAGGAAAGTTGTTTGAAGGAGCCTGCGAGTATGTGGGTGTAGGCGAGCTGGCACGGCAGGCGTAGCTTTCCAGGAAGGTTACCAGAAGGTCCCTTGCTAAAATCACTTAACATTTCAGAACTTCCAGGCAGAGCCTCTGCTTGACCAGTCACCAGTGAGCTATAAGCTCTGTGTAGGTGAGACAAATATGGATAAAAAGGGTAAGAAAAAACATGATTTATGATTTCTAGTAGTTTTCTGACTAGGAAGCTCGTCTCTGACTCCTGCACTGGCACTGGGGTTCTCAGACGGGGGTTTGAATGTGATGGCAGGAATACTTTAAAACTCATCTCAGAGCAGTCAGATGTTCAAGCAGAGAGAGCTAAAGGAGGATGGTTAGTGCCTGTTAGATCCTGTAACATGGAAAATCCATAACTGACAATTGTTAAAACTGATGCAGAGGGACTTTTTGATACTGCTACTGTTTTCACAGTTTGCTTGCTGTAGGCCACTTTGAGGGCAGGGGGCTTAGCTGTGCTTTTGGATCTGGTATGGCCACCAGATTATTCTGGCTGGCTTATGCTGGCAACAACTTCGTTAATACAGTAGCATTGCAGGAAGGCATGGTGGGTTGTACTTCTGTGGCATGCAGATATATAAATACCTATTTTCTTCTTAGGGGTGGAAAAGAGAACATATGGGTTCCCCTCTGGGTATTGTAGTCTTTAACTTCAGCTTCTTCAGCGCTTGAGGTTATTTGAATAAAAATATTTAAAGGAAAGAATAGAAGCCTTTTAGAACATGTGAGTCTTGTGCATTATGACAAGATAATGAACATCTAGCTTGTGGAAATTATTCCTTTTTTCTGCCACATTCATGAGGTTGAAAGTAAAAATGTTCAGAGGCTGCAGAGAAAAGAAACAAAGATGGTGTGCTCAAGATCAGGAATTCACATTCCCAAGCTTATCTGTTTTCTTGGTGTGAGGAAGCAAAAATGGGTTTGAGCTGCCGGTCCAAAACCTGTTCTGATTTTCTATCAATAGCTGTCTATTTAATGCTGTTTTTTAAACATTCGATGTCCTGGCTTCTTTCCCTTGCTTCTCATTATGGTTGAAATGTTGCTTTTGATAATCACTGTATTGGATGGGCACAGAGCAGTTCCTTCAGATGCATGTGCTGTTCACGTTGCACAGGACGGGTGTTACACATGTTGTTATTCCTATCCTGGTGTGCAGAAGAGGGACTGCAAATGCTGGAGTGTTTATTACCATTCAGCAGCACTTTCACTTGAGGTTTGTGATGGAGTTTTCCAGCTCCTATAGGACCACTCTTACTTAGTATTTCTGGCAGCGTATATTTGCTTTTGTTACAAGAAAAACTCCCGGAAAGCAGCAGTGTGTTTACAAAATGAAAAGTGTTTCATCATGGTGTCTGCAGCTTATAAAAGGCTTCGGGGACTGCATGCGTGCAAGTCTGTCTATGAAGCAGCCTTACCTTGAATGGTCTGTATCAACACAGGTTGTGGTGGGGCTTTTTCCTCCTCATTTTCTGGCTCCCGACTCCGCCTTTTGCTCCTTATAGGGCTGGCTCAGCCTGGGATGGCTTCCGGATTTAAAAACATGTTCAGGGAAATGTGTTGTGCAATAAATGGCAATTAATGTAGATTATTCTTTTTTTTTCTTTATATGCAGTGCAAGAACTTCACTAACTTTGCACTGGAAATACATCATTTTTGTGCAGAAGATAATGACATGCATCTTTTGCTCTTCTCAGGTTGAGACACAAAAGACTTAATAGCTCATTTTAAGGGTCTTGCTTTTCATTTTCATCAGTGGAACTTCAATTAGGGTTATTTCTGAATAGGAGGAGAACTTGCACGAGTTAAAATAAGGAAAAGAGAAGTGGAAATAGTTTTTATATGCATCATATATTTGTATAGAGTGTATTGACTGACGTACTGTAGAATTAATAAGGAAATATTTACATAGTAATCATTTCTGGAATTTGCTGCAGGAAAGATTTAATTTTTTTCCCTCCTACAACAAGAGATGCCAGCCTGATCAAAATATAATGATATGTTTACCAACAGTAACAGATTTGCAACACAGAATAATCTTAACTAGCTTTCATTTCACTAGAATATAGGGTTGCTGGTTTGAAGGGTCAGAAGCTGTACCCCAGTCTGATATTTTCTGCTCACTAACTTGCCTTTTCCTTGGTGTTACATGAGGGGCACTTAGTGGCTTGCTGGGGGCAGCCTGCCTGTGGCTTTGACCACTGCAGCAGGGCTTGCACGCATGCAGGAGGCCATCTTCTTTTCCCTGCCTAAGTGTGACTGTACTAACTAGATTTTAGTCCTTTACAAGTCTTACAAATCCGTTTTAATTCCTCATAGGAGTTGTGGAGGCTTGTAGAGGCTAAAAAGCTCTTGTTTTACTAGAGGGATGCTGTTAGGTTTATTATCTTATTGTCAGCAGCAAAAAAAAAAAAAAAAATCAAAAAGCATTGAATTGTCAGGAATCCACATGTGCTGAATATGCCATCCAGGCTGCCCTGGCGTTCCCAGCTGTTGGCGTGTGAGTTTTCTTGTGTAAGGGAGATATTTGGTTGCGTTACCTGGGACTCACTACAGCAGTCTCAGTGAGACAATGCCACTGTAATGGTTACTCGTCAAATCAGTTATCTGTTGGAGCACTTGCCTCTGGCATTAGGTTGATCTAAGGGAAGTCTCTCCACTGGATTTGAAAATTTGTTTCTAAATTAAAAACAAAATAATTTAGCCATGAAGTAAAATGCGTCATTCCTTGTGCCCTCATCTTTATGTTATTGAAGTGCCTGTATTAAAGCTCAGATAGAAAAACGATGTTGAGGTCGATGTCAGGAGCTAGAATTTAACTGAAGAAAAACATTCTGGGAGAATTTATTAGGGAATTAAGAAAACTTTTGACCTTTCAGGTTTGCTGAAGGCACTGGGTGACACCAAAGATCTTTTTTTCTTTTGACCTGCAAAGTAAAACATATCTCGCTGCTGTTCCTATCACCCTGCTCTGTCTCTTCTTGTCACAAACCTTCTTTTAAAATTGAACTGGTGATTGAGCAGCAGTTTCATTGATGTTTTATGAAGAGAAGAGGATATAGAGAACTGTATATTCACTTATCTGCTTCCTTTACTGTCTGGTTCTTTCACTAGTAGTCCTTCCTGGTTTACCAGCACCATTTTTCTTTCACCGAGGTATGTGCTGAAGAAGCTTTTTTTAAAGAGAAAAGCAATGCCAGTGCCGCTTCAGAATTTTCCCTCTTTTTTGCCCTTTTACTAACACACGTCACATATGGTCCACTGCTTTCGCAGGCAATTGCATCAGAGCCCTCCTTGTCATCGTATCAAGTACCACTTTTGGTGGCTGTTGCTTGCTGAATGGGTAAAGCATTCACAATAAATTAAAAAAATACAGAAGTACACGAATATGAAGAAAGGTCCAGTTTTTAACCTACATGTGTTCAAGGGTCCTTTGTCAGTAAGGTCTTGTTTTGAAGTAAGGTTTTGTGTATGCAAGTGAGCAGGGCTGTCCTGAGCCTTGTGTAATGCAAGCAGCAAAAATGATTCTCTGGAGCTTTTCTCTGAACTGTGTAACTTACCTGTTCTCCATCTAATATACCAAATTTTTACTTTCCTTATAATCTTCCACATGAATGTCCCAGAAATTCTTCTTGTTTCCTTCTTGAGTGCATAGTTTTGTATGTAGTACTTAGTATTTGGGCCTATTATTTGTTATTTGTCCTTAAAATTACAGTGTTCGTAGTGTGTAGATATTCTCTACACTGACATTTAGCAAACTTGAGTAGTGTTCTTTTTGTCTTCGAGTGGCTTCTATTTTTTATATTATATATATGTGTGTATATATATGAAATTAGAGTATATGTGTGTCAGGATAAACCCTTGGGAAAAAAATCTATTAGTAACCACTAAAACCTCTCTTTCCTTGTTTATATTTGACCTTTTAACTTTAGCCCCCTATTTTATTTGTCTTAGGATTCTTGTATTGTTTTTTTAATTTTCTCCCACTAAATTGGTTATTTCCTACATAACATGGCAGTGTTGTTTTCTGATAGCCAGATAAACAAGACCTACCATGTTATGTTTAGAAAATACTGTGTTTTATTTGCAAAACATACTAGGAAAATGTGGCATGAATTACTGCTGGTTAACCCAAGTTGTGTCTTATCCTGTTTTTTTTGCTTTTCCTGCAGGTCTCTAATTATCTGTCTTTTGAAATGTTTTAAAACATTTCATTACCCCTGAGATCAAATCAGCCAACATTTAGATAACAAAATTAGTTTTTCCTTTTTTTTTTGAACAGACATTTGCATTTGCTATTCTGTAATCCTCTGGTACCAGTCTAGCTTGATATATTTGCTATCAGACCTGCAGTAATCACACCCCATGTGAGTGTTTGAAAGGCTTTTTCTGGGTCCCAGAGCTGCAATGCATTGAGGATTGTGGAGCTGGGCTTACCCTCTGGTTACAGTAATTCCCTGAATGCCTTCAGCATCCTGCTTTCATCTCCCCTTTCTCATTGCTGTTGCAGTCACTGAAGACTGGTGCAACCCATCCAGGTGGTTTTAGGTAATTCACCCATGCATTCAGCAGCACAGTTTTCTTCCAGTTTGCTCACAGGGCTTGAGAATGAACCATTTTTAGTCCACCCCTTTAATGCAAAAGAAACTCAAACTTCGGCGGTTGCCATTTTGTTCTTGGGCTGCTTGTTCTTTGCCCATCAGTGCTTTTCTCCTTTTCTTGCGAGTTTCGTGCTTGTTCCCCCAGTCTTTGTGTAACAGCTCTATTTGCAGCAAGGTGTGGAACCCTTCTTTCAACAAGTTTTTCACTGGCGATTAGGATCAGCATTCCAGAGAACTTTTACAGCTTTGAGCTAGAGAAATGCCAAGTTTCCCTTTAATAGAAAAGCAACAAGTAGACTTGCCTTGCAAGCATGTACATGTGCATACGTGAGTACCTGTACAAAATCATGCATGCTGCAGGAGCCTAAAATAAAAACGCTTTAGTCCAAATGTGCTGCAAAACTTATTTAGGGATAGAGGACGTTTACAGGCAACCTAGCATTGATTAGCGTAGCCTGGCTGCTTTTTTAATCCAAGTTACCTTTCCCATGGTTGTGCAGATGCTAAACTGGCAGGAGGACATTGACATCTTCAGAATATGAACTGTGGGCTTAATTAGTTGGCAGCACTGAGCTTACATGACAGAGGAACAGTTCTCAGGGTCTTTCTTGGTAAGTTAATGTACAGCACATTGAACCTTTGAAGCATGGCTCTATAGAAGTCCTCCAGTGAGAATGCATTCTTAATTGCCAGCAGCACTGGTTAACAGGTTGTCTAAGCAATTTAATGGCCCAACTTCAGAGTAGCTTTAATATATTCTTGTCACCCCATGTGAATAAATTGATATACTGATGAAGATAAAGCTGCCTCATTATTCAAATATTGATAGTAGTGGGTTTTTTCCCTGTTATCTATCTTCCTTTTTTTATATTCTTTTGTACTGCTATGCATATTCATACTCATGGACACTCAGTGGGAATAAAGGACCCAAAGAAGGTCTTTCTCCTTGTCCAAGGAAGTAAATATTTGGTAACTTGAGATAAGCAAGAGATAACATTTTATTTTCATAAATAATGAAGGCTCCAGGATTTATTTTGAAACAAGGCATACCTTGCCAGCAGACTTTCGGGACAGTAGTGTAATCAGCAGTATTTGGCTGGGTTCCATGTTACATATGTTTTGCTCAGAAACCCAGATTCGGTGTATTACAGATGATATTTTTTGCAGGATGAGTGTTCAGTAATAAAAAAATACCAGAACAGAGATTGTGTGCATAGTCTTTATAGCTGCAGGTCTTGGTGGTTATTTAGTAAATTGTGGGGCTTTTTTATCTCTTCACCTGTGATGTTGTAGTGTCAAGTTTTGTTGTCACTTATGGTGGTTTTCTGTTGGTCGTGACCTTACTCATCTTGGAGACAGGTTCTACACTGCAGTGTCAGCCCTGGACAAGCTTTCAGCTTGGATTTATGGGTTATGGTTCCCTCCATCCTCCATTGTAACATGTGACAAATGCCATTAGTAGTCCTTAAACATAAGCTGTCTTACACTGGAAGAACGAATCAGTCACAGTGAAGTGTGCTTTTTGGGAAGATGAATGTGGTCATGGAAAACAACTTGAACTTGTGGTTAGTTTTGTTTGTTACATGCTTTGAGTGTTACAAGTTACATTGCTGGATGTCTTACTGCACTGGATATATGAAATTGAGGGGTTTTTACTTAATTTTTATTGAGGTGGTATCCAGAATGGAAGATCTCTTCTCCCAGTGTTCTCTTAATACAGAAGAATATCTTGCTAGGCTTACAAAACCATTGGTGGTGATAAGAAATGAGTCTTATAAATAAAAATCAACAGATTTAATTTGGAGGTTTAAATCTGCAAAGGAGGAATAAGATGAGTGGGCAAGGGTGCTCATAGAAATCAGTGGTTCCTTGGGTTGCTTTGGTAAAGAGGCAAATGGCCTTTAGTTAAGGCAAGGAGAAACCTTTGTGAATGTAGTTCTTGTTCAAAATGCAGTGAAAATGAGTGGTTATAGTTCCTGCTTTCTAGACTGGATGTATCCTGCATGCCTTTAATAAAGGACCTTTGTGTTTTGGCAGTATGGGAATGGCTAAACAAACCAAGAGGACTTCAAGGGGTTGTATGAGTTCTTGCTACTTGATTGCTTACAGTAATTCTTTTTCAGTTGTCTAGAAAATGGTAAGAAGATAGATGGCTTATGATTCCTCTGCCACAAATTGTTAATGTTGAAGATTATAAATTATATTACATAATGCTAGTTAGGGTTCGTGTTTCAAAGCATGTAGGTGCTTCTCAGAACTATTTAAGCATTTGCTTCTTAAAGGATGGAGCTCCTATGGTAGCTACTATTTATCTTTATTTGCTCCCTGCCTAGAGGGATTTTTCAGTAGTTAGAGAACTAACTAACTGTATCTTTAACTTGAGGACTTCCCACTCTTGCCTTGATTGCTCGTTGTATTTCTTCGTTGCATCTTGTCTATATTAGATCATAATGTCTTCAAGACAGGAACTGTATGATGGAAAATCCAGGATCATGGGGTATGATCTTGGTTTAGAACCTTCAGGCAATGTTAAAATACAAATAACTATGCTTGAAAGCTGTTTAACATGTGATCTAAACTGTTACAGGGCAGCAGTTTACATTCTGCTTGAGCTTAGCAATATACAGTCAAGTTCAAGCAAGTTGGAAACTGACTATCCTGACTTACAGTTCTTGCTCTGTAATTTACCTGCTTCTCGAGTCTTAACCAAGCTCTGTTATCAGCAAATGAAGCACAAACAGGTATGCTAGTACAATATTTATTTGGGGATTTTAGTTACAGGAAAGCCAGAGAATTCCAATATTTCCAGTGGCAGTTTCTTCACTGTAGAACAGCTCTTCACAGTGGGATTTTTTTTTTAATATGCCGAATATGCAGTAGTGCAGATTCAGATGCTGTAAAAGCAGTAGAGCTTTATTTAAAAAACTAATTTCTTCATGAGGGTAGGCACTTAAAAATTGGACCACAACATTCCGTTTTATGCACATGTTAAAGCGTAGTAAACAGCGGCACTATTGCATTCCATTTCTCAAATGATCAGATAATGTAATTTTTAATAACTTGTCAACTACCAGTAACAGACAGCTGTGTGCAATTTGTACAGGATCCTCGAAAGTCTTCAAAGTGGAAAAATGTACAATAAAATATCTGTGCAACATGCAATGCATTATTTAACATCATAAAGTGCTGTAATGCTGCAAATTTACAGCTGTCTATAAGGCACATTAATAGGATGGTAAGTTACCTTCAGAATGAATTTGCCTGGCATGGGAGCCTCCCCATGCAGCTGCCTGTGCCTCTTCCCTGTGAGCAGAGGGGATGCCAGGCTGAGCCTGCTGCCAGCACCTGTGGAATCGAGACACATCAGGATTTTTTGCACTTTTAATTTTTTTTTGTGTCCACTGAGCTTGTGGTGATTATGAGGACAAAGGAGAAAAAAATCTAAACAGAATTGAACAACCTCCACTGGTGCAGCTGGTTCTCCTTACTCGAAAGTCCATTTTCTGTTCGTTGATAGGTTGTCTTATCGGGAATTAAATTTTTTAGCTGAAGAAGCCATCGAACTGGAAATGCAAGAGAAGCAGGGTTAAGGTTAACTGAACTGTTGGAAAAAAAAAGGTATTAAAACTGTTCTGTTGGCTTTCCTGTGGGAGGAGATGGGTCATCACTTGACTTGTACGGGGAAACATTTGGTGCCCTGAATGTTACTGAGGAAATTACCGTGTTTGACAAATTTGTATGTAGGGTAGGGTTGTATAAAGTCATAAACAGGAGACCGATTAAGGGACATCTGAGGCAGAGTTTTTATGTGAAATTTAATTTAAAGTTTTGTAAAATGGACAGTGCTGCTACAACACAATTTGTTCTTGCAGCACTAAGTGTGTCTTTATGACCAGCCTGATTGGTTTGGAGGTCAGTTGCTGAGTTCTAGTACTGGGGGAGCAGGCAGGCTTGTTGTCAAATGAACCTGATGGAGTGGCAATGAGTCCTGCAGGTGGTTCCTGGCTGTGGTGGAGCTTCAGTCATACCTAGTGGCAGGGATGCGGTCTTTTTGGGGTGAGGATTTGGGACAGAGGTCTCATTTGGCTATTGGCCATTTATCCAAGGAGAAAATTGAGCTATGGGTTTGTTGGTGGTTCTTTTTGTTGTTGTTATTCTTGTTTTTAGCATGATGAGAAACTTTGAGGAAGAAGGGTTCTTTGGGGGGGAGTTTGTGATACCTGAGGGCAAGGCAGTCCTCTGGCCTTGGTGTGCACCACTGTCATGTCAGGTATGCTTTGTTGAGTTAATACTTTGCAATTTTTGTCCACCCTACTGGGATTTTCAATACTTTTTTGTTTGGTTGGTTTTTAAATACTTCTGACAGTTTGGAAACGGATGAAAGCAAGTTGGATGATAAGAGGTAGCCATAAAACAAAGGTAATAAAGATGTAATATGTGAGTGGGGCTTGTGCGTTAGGGCAGATTGCTTCTAAATGACAGTGTGATTTTCAGAAAAGGCACATTGATCCTGGTACCCTGGCAAAGAGTCCATCCTGTCCCTGCAGCACTCTGGCACCCACCAGAGAGTGGATGCTTGAGGACCAAATAGTGAGGTTTAGGAGAGTGAGGAATTGTAACCCCCTTGGAAGCTTTTCAGATGGTCATGTTATTTCTCTGGCACATTCTAGACATCTATCCCAGGATTAAATTTCCAAATGGGTGTATAAACTACCTTCAGGTCTTTTTAAAGGATGGAATTACATAATTAAAGATAACTTGACAGAATGTCACACCATGTTATATATAATTTTCTAAATGTGATTCACCCAGGGTATGAATACAGCTGTAAAACTGGCCAGGTAGATAGCTGAATAGTTCAGCATGAATTTTTGTGTTATCACAATTAAAAGGAAGCAAATTTTGGGAAAATGTGAATTGTTAAGGCTTGATTTTGTTCTGAATGCCAGAGAAATCCTGTATGTTATTGAAAAAGAAAGAGGTAATAGGGCCCTGGGAGATCTTAAATGTGAATATTAGCAGCATGTTTCTGGGTGAAATCCTCCCAAAATGTGAGCTGTGTCTTGGTGTTACTCTGTAATTGCCCCTTTGTTGGCTATCTGGGAGAGATCACAGGGCTGAAATTATTACTTTGGCCTCGCACAGAGCCTAGTTTGGGCTCTTTCATTGCAATGTTTGCTTTTTAATAAGTAATTCACTCTGGGAAATTACTTCTCCAGATCTCTGCAATTGGTGAGAGGAAGCCTGAGAATTAGGTGAAACATATAAAGATGTGAAATCGAGGCTGAAACCTAATATCCAGGAAGGCTTTCTGTTAGCATAGAAGAAATGGAGTTAAAGCAAATATAACTTGAAAGTTGTGTAAAGGAGAGGGGGGAGGGAATACTCTGTGAGTTTCAGGAGCATCACTTGGACAACTATGTTTGAGAAGAAGAGTACTGCTTGTCCCTCAGTTTTGTTCAGACTTTGAAGACAAGCAATTTCTAAGTGGTGTGGAGTATGGTGAAGCAGACTTCTAGGTTATTACCAAAAATACAGGGCAATTTTATGATGTTAAATTGTTCGTTTGCTACTCCTGTTGTTAAACCTCGCTTGTATTCAATAACTAAATCCATCAGTGTGAACAAAAGTAGCCTCCCTAAAATGCTGCCTTGTAATTTATTTTGAATTTACATTTGCCTTTTTGATAAAACGGTGAGTTTGGTGAGAAACTTCTCATTGGTATAAGCTTATTAAAAAAACCCAACAACTTTGTCAAGTACCACTGTACCTTTTTGGTAATTCTTAAAATTATGAAACAACATTCCAAAGCAGTAGGACGTTTTGAGTGTTGTCTGCCTTTATCTGCATTGAGTCTGTACACCATCATCCTGGTGGGCTAAAAGACAGAGATCCTGTTTTGTTCCTGACATGTGCAGTTCCTGCATATCTATGCAGGATTTTAGAAAACCTTTTCTAGCACTATCTGTAGTGCTGTTGGAGTCTGTTACCTAATGCAGTGCAAGGAGTTTACCTCAAAAGCGGCCTCTTGTTATTGAAGAAATTGGTTGCAGTGGAAAGGCATGAATATTGAGAAGATACTTTTCTGGCTGGATACTGGGAGGAGGAAGCCTTTTAAGCCTTTCTATTTACATTCTGTATTTTGAACTTCACTGCTCTGATAGTGGGAGTAAACGGTGGTGGGTAAAGAGAAGGCAGAGCTTGGCATTACCTGGTTTCAGGTGAACATAGACCGGTCCCCATGCATTTAATTTGGTTTCACCACAGATTTGAGTGTACCTTTACAAAAAGTAAAAAACCAGGAGGCTGGTGAATGCAGCGTGGAGTTAAGACTCATACACAGGTGTGTCAGTGGGAATTGTTGAACAAAGAAGTGATGCTTTGCCAACCCACTAGTTGAGTAAGGACTGGCCAGCATGTGGGTGAGACAACCTGGTGTGCAGTCTTGTTTGGGCTTTGATGGGGGACAGACCTTCTGTCAAAATATGTCAATATCCATCTTTGTGGAATAAAAGCAGATGCTTTTGATTGCTTGAAGGGAAATAAAGTGGAACTATATACACCTGGAGTGTCAGTCTGTCCCAGACCTTGTCTGTCCCCTGTTGCGTCTGGGGTCTGGGAGTGTGCCCTCGTACTGGGGCAGGGAGGAAGGTGCTATCCCGGGCATTCAGTATTCGTTCTGATCAGCACTTCTTTGTGCAAACATAATACAAATATTAAATTACTCTTTGTTTTATTTTGTTTGTTAAATGTTTGCCTTCACAACGCAGACAAATTGCTGCTGGCACAGCTATTGTCTTTGCAGAGTTACTCTGGGGATGTATCTGACAGATCTCTGTTGCGACACATGGAGGAAAATTCTGAATGGTCTCCGCTTTCAGAAAATGCAAAAGCTTTTCACTTGGTTTTGTTGTATTTAATTAAAATAAATACACCCAGAGGCTTGAGCAATTGCTGGATGTTTAAAAAATAGACATAGGAAGATTAAATAATTGAAAAAACATTGTAATGCACAAACTTTTTTACAATATGTATAAACTTAGGTTAATAGGATGATAAAAATTCAGGGGGAAAACTGGCTTGAATATTTAAAAGTGTATCTTTAGATCCATTGGCCTTTGGATCCTGTACCCCCAGGTAAAAATGGGTTAAATATTTAAAAGTGTGTCTTTAGATCCATTGCCCTTTAGATCCTGTGCCCTCTTTCAGCATTACTTAGTCTTTGTATTTATATTTGAAAGTATTTAGCTAATTATATTTTATATTGCCTTGTAGAAAAACGAGTTGTATTACAAAGGTCCTAATTTTTTTTCTGTGTATGCATCTGAGGAACTTAGCTTAGAGTTCTTAGTGTGCATTTGATGGAATGTTACTGGTTTTGTTTAAGGGCTTTATTGGATTAGAGGGTGATGGTTATTTTGTTACTTTCAAAGAAAACCTGTTCGCAAAGGACATGGTTGCTGTTCTTTTATTTAAAATTACAAGTTACATAAATCATCTGAGAGAAGTGAGAAGAAAGGAAAAAAACCTAAAACTTTCTGGATGATTTCATTGCTTAAGATGTCTGCAGGCAGAAGCAGAGTCATGGCCTTCATATGCCTTGGCCAGCAGTGTAGGTGATGCTGGCCTCCTGCCCAGCTAGTGGTGCAGGCTGCAGTGGTCCTTGTTGAGGGACTTTATCTATTTTTTTACCAGAGATGACAAAGTGAATTTGGTTTCTGTGGTCCTCAGTTGTCTTCTGGAAGTAGATTGGTGAGTGCTGCTGAGATGGAAATAAGAGATGCTGGTCTGCTTGCCGGACCTGCAGAGGATTCTCACCCAACTCCCTTGCTTCTGGAGAAAAGATCATGGGCATTTAGGGAGTTTGAATGAAATATTGGAGGCCTTCTGAGTATAAATATTTTCAGCAGAGATCAGAACATTTCACCCTTTGGTGTCAGGAGGTGGCACGCATTGAGATCTAAGTGGCACATCTACATATTTCAACAAAATACACTGCCTCTCCTGCCTTCACATTTACTTTTAAGTTTCATTGGCAGACAGATTGCCTTTTATGTGCTTTCTGCTCACATTATGCCAGAAGGTTCCTTTGCAGAAAATAAATTTATAGTCACTAGCTGATAAAGGTCTTTCCACAGCGATCGTGCAGAAATGTTTTCGGAGCCATCCTTCCTGTTGTGGTGGCATCGCTCAGCCGTCTCTCACCAGAGGTGACAGTCTACCTGCAGTATTTAATGTTGTGTCTTTCCATTGCAATTTCTCAGACCACATCAAGGAGAAACTGAAATTTGTAGATGAAGACCTCTTGGATAACTTGGTCCAAACTATTTTGCTGACTTGAGCTAGGCAGTCTCGTAAAAATCCTTTTTTCAAATAAGACCTACAGGTTTATTTGGTTATGGGCAACCTTTGTATGTGTGCTCAAATGCATACATGTGTGTGCGTGTACAATATTTACTCTTGAAAACCAACATTCGAGCAAAGAGCAGATCACTGGTGTTCACGGTGTGCTGCTGTGGTTTGATGCCAGCGAGTGCCGGAGCTTTTCCGTGGTTAGCAGTGCCATTGTTTGCCAAAGCAATCCCATGTTTTGATAACATTACTTTCAGGTTTTGCAGAACCATAATCAGTTTACATATGTAAGCTATTCAAGTTTTTAAAGTTTATCAAATCTGCTATTTTACGTGCTTCTTTCTTTTTGTGAATAGAGGTAGGCAAATGAAAAACAGCCTAGCAATCAGAAATTGTTCTTCACAAAAGACCAGTAGTGAAAGTAGAGATGTGAAAACACTTTTAAATAGCAGAGGTAGTGTATGGCATGATAAAAAAACAAAAAGCCAGCTTTTTTTGTCTAGCATTCAGTTAAATTGAAAAAAAATCTTTTGATATAATGAAACAAAACTGCTTTTGTCTCCTGTGTTGCAGCATTCTGAACAGAATTTAAAAAAAAAAAGGCAACTGATTTGCCGTAATTTGCTGAATTCTACCTCTTGATATTTTGCAAGAACAGAATATTGTCTGATCGTGAAGTGAGAATTCTGGCTACGCATTTATTGTGTTAATGTGGTTAGGAAAAAGTACTTTAAGGCTTTGTTGAAACTTATCCAGTAACAAGATGTATTGTGATGACTTGAATATCTTAATAGCAGATTTTTCATCTCGTTAATAAGGAGGAAATGTAAAGAATATTATCAGAATAGTCTGTCTGACATGCAGAAAATGTTAAACTTTATCGCATTGCAACAAAAACAAACTCATTTATGGCCGCTCAAAAAATTATTATGTCCTGTGTTTGCCTGCTATAAATTTGATTTATTCCTCTAGTAATTATAGTTGCTGATTTGGTAAAAGTTGAAAACATTTCTTTTCCCCAAGCATAACAAGAGTTCTGCGTTGCCGTTGCTACTGCATTGCAATACTTTGAACTTGCTTAGCAGACATGACAAAAGGTTTTAATTAAAATACTAGTGAGATAAAAAAAAAAATCATTTGTCTGCATTAACTTTGGATGTTTCTCATAATTCTTTAATTCTTGTAATAAAGGAAAAATACCATGACAGCGATAAGAAGTTGTCCTCCCTCCTTTCTCTCCCTCATCAGTAAAAGATTGTGTTGGAGCTCTGGGATGTTTTGCTTAATCCCACTGCAGGCTCTGAAGTATCATTCAGATGTTCCTTGCTGGTGCAGGATGAGGAGATACTTAGAAGGCTTCAATTCACCAGCAGGAGCACAATCCCAGCCTGGTTAGGGATGTGCTGAAATCTCTTCAAGCACCCCTGCCTTCCCAGCTCCCAAGTAATTGTAAAATAACTCACTCTTGAGTTTTATGCCATCTGAGTATTCTGAAATTAAAGACTATCAGCTACAAAACCAATAGGATAGCTTAAGGACCTTTAGGAGTATTTCTGCCAAATACATGGTGATTTTGGTATGATGCTAAAGATAGAGAACATTGTCACAGTTCATTAAATCTTTCCACTCTCTTTTTTTTTTTTTTGCTACTTTGTAATAAATATCTCATTCTCCGAAACATGATTTAAATAATGATGTAAATCAAGCAGAAACTTTGAAGTAAATCGGTTCCTTTGATCTTACCTTGTTACATTTCTCAAAGGGGAGGTTAATTATTAGTAGTTTGGTAATTATTAGATTGCCTTGATTTTTGCTGCTAAGTACAGCTTTTACGGTAAGGTAACACCTTTTGTCAGCCTTCTAAGCCTGTGTTGTAATTGTCTGACTATGCCAAACGAGCATTCAGGTACTTCATATTTTTGGTAGTAAAATAGCTGTTTAACATATATTGAGTGCTGAATATATAGTTGCATTGATGTCAAAATTTGAATTCAGTTAAAATGCATGAAACAATATTGAATAGTTAAATTTTTCTTAAATTTATTTGGTATATAAATCAAAAGCAAACTTAGTGCATTTTGCTTTTTTAATTGGTAAGGGAGGACTTTCAAAATTTAAAATAGTTATGGTATTAATTCTAGATAGTGACTGGAAAATGGTTTTGGCCCCGGAGTATTTTGTAAATGGTAGTTTTAATCCTCTTGCTCTAAATGTTTACATCTAGATTGGAGAACAGAAACAAAGCTTCATGGTATGTTATTTCTTAACTGATTTCTTCTTTTGAGCAAAACAAGTCTTTGAATTGAAGTCACTGAATAAACTGAAATTAGGAAAAAAAGCTATTTCTGCATCAGTCAAAAGGTCAGTCGTTATTTAGAGTTGGTTTAGTGCATTACTTTCAGTTGCTTAACCTGGTGATTTGCCTTTCTTGAAGACATGGCAAGCAAATGTAGGGTTTTTTTTGAACATATATTAAATTTGAATACTTTTGATACATAAATCCATTTGAATTTTATGAGTCTTTACAAATATATAAGATACTTTGTAATGCTTTAGAAACATAAACCTCATTTTTATTAATTATGTTAGGACATTATTTAAGTATATGTTTAAAATAAACATTTATTTTGCTTTTCAAGGAAAAATCCTTAACCATGTGAAAAGAGAAATTAATGTATCTGATAGGTTTTTAAAATTCTGTGTCACTTATATAAGCATGTCACAGGATCACAAGAAATTAGGATTTCTTGTATTTGTGATTACAAGAAATAAGAACTCTGACTATCCAAAGCTGGCCATTATTATTATATTGGTACTGTTAAACATCCTTCTGAATGTGTAGTGGTGATGCAGCCATTATAAGCAGTGTGGGAATCCATGTTGTAGTGTTTGCATTTCACTGCATGATGATATAGAGGTGAAATTGTAGAGCAAAATAGATATGTGATGCATTTATTTTACTATTATCAGTATACTCAAATTTTGATGCTTTATTCACATATATAAAATTGAAATACAGGCATTTCTGAGACAGAGTTTTGGCTTATTTTACTAAGCATAAACTGGAGTGTTTGTATTGTAAATAACTTTTAAAAGTGCTCTTTATTCTAATACTTTCTGTTATAGGAGATCACTCATTGGGGATTATAATTTATGATAATTTTGGTTTGGGAGTGGGGAAAGCTGTTTATTAATTGGAAATATGCTTGTCTAGACTTCATGAGTATATTCATCCACATTTAATATGCATCTATAATAGATGCTCTGTAGTAACGAGTGTGTGATAGAGTAAATGTGTTGATCTGTGTTCACTTTAGACACCTGTATTTGAATTTTAAGCTGCATCTCACCTTTGGTAGGGATTGGATGTTCCACTATAATGGCTGTTGTAGAGAGACAGCTCTTTGGTGCATTGGAGGACGCACTGCTGACAAAGCTGATGTGAGCTTCAGCTGATTCAGAGAGTTGCGATGGATTAAAACCAATCCATCCATTCCGTTGCATTGCATTAATTTTGTAACGTTTCTTATAACACAACTTTAGTTTTCATTACAGTGAGAATTTGCTGTCCTGTGGGGTAAGCCACTGGGCATGCAAAGAAGGCTTAAAGCCGCTAAACCTCAAAAGAACAATCTGAGTCCTGACTTCCTGCTGTCTGTCCGGTTGGTGTCACTCTTAGAAGTTTGTAGTGTAATTGTTCAGATCTCTTCATTTTTGCACCCCAATGCTAGAGCTGTTCTGCTCTTTTGGTATTGAGAAGATATCCGTGTGGTTTTCTCTTGTTCTAAAACCCTTCAAAGTTCTCTGGAGTCCCTTAAAGTCAGTTCTGCGCAGGAGTCTGCTTGATGTAGAATTAAAACCTTGCAAAAGAGGATGTGGGGAACCACTGAGCAGTGCTTGGAGAGTGCTCCTTTCTAGCCCATCCTGGACAAAGTGGCAGTAACCATGTTCTGTTCTTTTTCTCTGTTCCAAGTGAGATTAGAATCAGCACAGGCTTTTCTGGGGCAGCAGTGTAACTATGGTTTATACAGTGTAGAGAGCTGAGGTTTTGACATCTTGTGTATGGAATGAACCATTCCTTCTTGTTTACCCATGGCAGAATCGAAGGTTGGGGTGACTGTTTGGGGAATGGATACTTTGAATGAAAAGTCTCCAGTACCAGTTACTCTGTATGCGAAAAAAGACACAGTAGGCTGATATATAGTAGTGAATTTCTTAAAAAGAGTAACTCTAGTCCTAATTACTAATAATTAGCTACTCTTAGTTCTTGAAACATGTATCTTTATCCCTTCGATTACTTAGCAGCTAATAATAATTTGTATGCCAGTCATCCATGTTTCCTCATTCTGTAAACCTCTGTTAAGTTTTTCAGGATTGCATTTGTATTATACGTTTGTCTAAAAGCTGAATACTCTGAGTAGGGCAGAGGAGGTGCAACATGGGAACCGAATCAGAGAGGAAGTTCCTACTTTTCCTCCTGATTATTTTAGCACTGTGACAAAGAGGGCAAGTGGATGACTCTTTGGAGGAGTGAGAAAAGGTGTGAAATGAGATTTCTAATGAAAATGAGTCTCTCTGAGTAATTGTTCATCTTGTTCCAAGCTAGAGCTTTGTTTTGCTTTGCGTCCTCTCTTTTGAGAGAACAGTCAAGAAGCAGGATAGAGTCATATAATAACTTCAAAGATTCTAGGAAACCAGAAGGTGAATGTGGCCTACGTGTGCTTGACTGCTGGAAGTCCAGTCTGGTCTCTTCAGTAACCATTGACAGCAACTATTCCTGGTTAGTCATGGAGAGTGTTGCTCTCCAGTGTTACATATAAAGGAATAAAATGCACTTATGTTGTTTCAGCTCCGTGAAGAGCTTCAGCCACTTCTTGTTTTACCAGGCTTGTGCGTGTGTTCCTCTACCAGCCTGGCTGTGTCAGTACTGCTGAAATAGAGGAGTCTTTAATCTGGTACATCTCTGAACAAGATGATGTAGCTGCTGCCCTTTGGTATTAGCAAGATCCGTGGGCTGAATATTGATGTGCACCTCCACCCAAGTGATGTGGGTCCGTGATTTGTTCCCGCTCCTTTGACGCTATCAGAAATGAGGGCGAGGTGTACACCTGTGCTTGGATAAAATAGCAGTGTGTCAGTTGGATATATCTGAAAATATATAGCCCCCCTCCCTCCAGCAGCATAGACAAGGTAAGTGTTTGACTTAGCATAGGTTTTGCTGATCAGTAGAGAAAGCACTGTAGGAGTTACCTTGTCACAGTAAACAGGTAGCAAGTAAAACATTGGCAAGGACCTTATGGGCATCTGAAGTAAAATTCCTGGTCAAACCTTGAGTTGCTCAAGGTGGGGCGTGAATTTTCCTTGTTGGCACAGGATCCTCAAAGAAGATAGAGCACATAAGCAGTGTTCCTAGATTTTTTACAAGTGGGAGTAGTGGAGGTGTCATTTCTCCCTGGAAATCCTTGTAACTTATTCATCAAACTTAGTCATTCCTGGCACTTGCAGGTAAGAGATTGTTCAGAATCTCTTAAGAAATGTTTTGCCTTATGTTGAGAGGTTTGTTTGCTTTGTGCCCAGAATTCTAATATTTCCATGTCTGACCTGCTCCAAGAACCTACTATGAAAATAACTGATAATGTTTTACAAGACAGTACCAAGAA
Source organism: Oriolus oriolus (assembly GCA_013400235.1). NCBI lineage: Eukaryota > Metazoa > Chordata > Aves > Passeriformes > Corvidae > Oriolus > Oriolus oriolus. The sequence continues at coordinate 2,691,171 of VXBT01013480.1, forward strand.
GCCAAATGTTTATCAGCTGCTTTTTTTATTCCCCCCCCAGAAGAAAGCTGTGGAAGATTAGGCAAAGACATGCATATATTTTAGTAGTCCGGCTTTGGTTGAAGAAACCTGGGCTGTTGATGGTCTTTTGGATGGTGCCAGGGGCTCATCTGCTTTCCATCTCAAAGGGATCTGCAACTGGAAAGGTCATCAGAACGCTGATACTCAGTGCATCTCTCTGGTTATCCTGGGTCTTAGTTAAGCCAAGCACGAAATGTCAGCTGCTCCAGCTCTGGAAATACTCATGTGACTCAGTATAACAAAGGGCCTGGCAAGTATTTGCCCGGTGATGCCAGAAGAAAGGACATATTTGTGCAGTAGTGTTGTATTCTTCCTAACTTCCGTAGTGTGTAAGCTGCTCTGTTGGATGGCCTAGAAACTCCAAGCCTGTTAGTCGGCATTCCTGCTGTAGTAGGCAGGAGAAGGGTTTCTTCTCAGCCACATGCCTAGGATTTTTTGAGTGCAGCCTTTTGAGCCCTTCTGAAGCACGTGGGGCTCCTCTATACAATCATGGCTTGGTTCTCCAAGGTCTAGCTAGCCCTTCATGTGAATCATGCATTTTGTTGTCTTTTGTGTTTTGTAGAGATTGAAGACTGAAGCAATTGCTGAGCTGAGAGCTCCCTTGTGACACAGAATTGCATTTTTCATAGAGAGAAACTGGCACTTGAAATCATAAAAGATGGATTTTATTTTTATTTTAATTGTTCTGTCCTTGTGCCCAGCTCCGTTTTACACTTTAGGGGAGCAATGGTATTCTTTAGATATCCGCAGAGTTCTTGAATAAATTAATATAGAATTTGGAAAACAAACTCACTTTGTTGTTTATTATCAAAGCAGAAGATGCCTCAGCACTAACTCTGTCTGCATAGCTAAGACCAGTGTAGCTCAGACATGTGCAAATCAAATGCTGCTTCATCTTTTAAATAAGTTTTCTCAGTGATTTGCAGAATATCAGCTTGGTTCTTTATTATACAATATACAATTTCTGTGAGCTAGATATTCACCAAAGGTAACATTAGACACTGAGCAAATAATTGTTTCCTGTCACACTGCATTAGTAACTGGGAAGAAAGTGTTTCCTAATTTGTATTTGTGCAGAACTAAATATAGCTCTAGTGAAGCTTAACTTCAGCTCCAGCCATTCAAGTCCCTAAGAAATTCAGTATCATGTTTGTCAGTCACTGGGAAAATGACTTTAGACATTCTGTTTGTGTGTGCTCCTTGCCCTCCCACTTTCCAGTTTTATAATCCTAGGGACTTGAATGTGAGGCTGTCCAAACTCTCAGAAAATCCTGATAGTCCTGGGTTATTGCTGTCTGCAGGAACTATGGCAGAGATTTTTTTTCTATTCGGAGTTTGAGGGTATCAAGCCCTGACTGCATTCTCCATTCCATATTTAACAAGGACAAGATTAAATTGTCCTGCAATTATGTTTTCCAGCAAAAACTGCTCTGACTTTTCTTCTAAAATCTGTAGTTTATTAGCTGTTCTACTCTAGTTGTTCGGTAGAGCTGATAGCCTGATGCACAAGATCTTAAAAAAAAACATTTAAGAAGTATTCAGATTGGGATGTACCAGTGAAATCATGCTGGTAAGAAAAATCTGATGTTACAGGAAGGTGTATTGAATAGATTGTGTCTCCTCCCTGGGAAGCTTACAAGCTGGTGTCTGTGCCTTGGTATCGAGTCTGGCAGCTATGGGATAACAACCTTCGTGCTGCATTTGCACTGAAAAGGCAGCACTGCTTCCTGAGATGATGGAAATGCCAAATGCTGTGTTTCGGAGCTTGAGTCTTTCAGCTGGCATCTGTGAGGAGAGTGCTTCAGGTTCATCTCTTCCAGTGAGGTGAAGTGTGAGCCCAGGCTCAAAACAGTTCCATTATTTTTTTTTGTATTAATTTGAATTCATCAAGGTAAGCTCATCCTCCGTGGCTGTCTCTGCTGGACACTGAGCAGGGGGAGTGTGTTTGAAAGGTCTGAGGGATCTTCCATCCTGGGTTTGGAGAGACCAAGACAGTACTTCATCATTCACCTGTGTCACTTCAACCTTAAGTGTACTACCACCTTGTGCATTTTATCCGTTCTCTGCCCAGCTTTCTCATGTTATTGGTGATGCACATAATTAGGAGGAGGTTGTTGCTGGTTGGGAGGAAGAGGAATCCCATATTGGCTGCCTGTCTGCACCTGTACCTCTTACCTACAGAGAGATCCTTTGAAGAAGTGATCTAAAGAAATCCAGAGAAAATTGCCGAGGTTTGTAACAGCTTTCCTCCTGGCAGTCTGAGGTTTATTTGTGCTGCAGGATGTGACAGGCAATTGCTGGTGCCTCAGCTCTGTCTGAAGTGTGAGTGATCGCTGGAAACACGAATGATTGCATTAGCAGCTTTCTTCCCTCCATTGGGGAGAAATTTTGAGTTTGAACTCTCCCCTCATTGAGATCTTTGAAGTTTGGATCTTTAAAATCATTCTCCACGCCGAAGACCTACTAGTGCAGTTGTCATCCTTCCCATCTCTGGAGGACTGGACCAGCCTCCCTTCAGAGGCCATTAAAGCTGCTTGTTTCATCCTCCGGAGAGGTCAGCAGAGAAAGACATAAGTAAGTAATTATTCCCTGCCTCTCCTCCCAGTAGCTGAGTGAGCTCTGGGAGTTGAAATATCATTAAATCTCTGAGCAGTGTGGACGGTCTGCAAGCCAGCCAGGGAGCCCATGTCACGTGGCAGAGGAAAGGCCAAGTAACAGGTGATATTTAGAAACTAATTAATATTTGTGAATAACAATGTGCTATTAGTAAGAAAACAAATCAGGCTGCTTGTGAATATTTATGATGATAACTTTCAACACTGCTTGGATCATGCAGTGCTTTTCCAGCTGCTGCCACCTCTTGTGTCACAACATTTCACACTGGGGTGAAAATATTCTCCACTGTGTGGGTCCATCCCGCAGAGTGGCAGCCAGCTGAGCGGCACTGTGGAGTACACATTCTTAGAAGAATATTCTCACCAGTTCGGTATTAGTGGAACACTGGATCCCAAACATTTGAAGTATTCTTTGCTGGTGGAGTAAGCCATACAAATTAGCTTGAGATTTCATCCCATTAAGAGCCAAACCATGCACAGAGGTAGTGCTGTGTTTGAAGAGAAAGCAGGTGTTAAAGGTTGTTCTACCTCTTAATGTTGTGTGTGAGTGTTTTACAGTAGATCAAACTTGCCTAATGTAATCTTTGTAATGCTTTCATTTAAAAAGCTCCCTGTGGTTTGTATTTGTTGAACTGAAAGAGCAGAATCTACTTTGTACCTTGGTGAGGCGGGGTGTTCCATTGAACATGTGTTCACACTGTCATTTGGGAAAGATAATAGGTTTTTAACCTCTGTCAGTGTTAGACTGGTGTATTTTGGAGCTCTGTTGAAGCTGTGCCTAGGCAGGTAACCTTGTGATGCAGGTTTTTCACAATTTGCCATTTTCTTGTGATAAGTTGTGGCTTTTCTTGGCCCCTTGCAGTGCCTCTTGCAGCGTCAGCCAGCATGGGAGCTCACCAAGAAATGAGGAATTCCTTGCTGTTGTCAGTGCCGCATAAAAAGCTCATAGCTGCTGGTGTTGTGTGTTCAGTAAACACTGTCTCATAGATTGAAAAAGCAGCCATGAAGAGTTCCACAAAATATTCTGGGCTCGGTACATGGAAACTGGCAAAACCCGTTGAGGTAGTGCTCATGTTTTCAGCAGCAGAAGTGTCCAGGTGCAGCTGGAGGTGCTGTGCTCTTGTTCAGGGTGCTGCAGGGGATGTGCAGCACGGCACTTACTCTTGGCAGCCTCCCCACTGCTCCTGCTGGCCTTGAGTTTAACTTGTGGGAGGGGGGAAGCTGTGTGTACTTCAGTGTGCTAAAATCCTGTTGATATGGTCTCTCTTTCGTCACTCGAGGCCTCCAGCAGCCTAAATTAGCAGATGGAGACTGCAGCATGCTGCACGGAGGAGGTTATTCCAGTGACCTGACATCACCACTTTCGTCACTGCTGATTAATTTTTTCGTTAACGTTTAATCCTCAACAGCAAATACGTAATGTTTATATGCCCTTTCCCTATATAAGCAGAACATCTGTTTTATATAGTCGGTTAAGACATCCAAAACTCAATCAGTGTAAAATTTTACATATATCTGTCAGACAAACAGATGCAAAGAAATTCAGAGCAGAAGTGATCACTTCAGCGTGCACAGGTCCTCTTGCGGCAGGGATTTCCAGGAATCTTAAATTGCTTATTAAACAGTGCTGAATATGACTGAGATTATTTTCTAACTTCATCTTAAAATTCTTTGCTCCATCTTAATATTTTCAGTGCAGAAGAGGTAGTTTGGGGGGGATTTTGGTGGGGTTTTTTGGGCGCCTTTTTTTTTTTTTAAGTGACATGTTTCCACTTCCTTTTATAGCAGTACTGTCACTGTGGTATAGCTGAGAATAGTTGACTTGAACTGTCCATGTTATACAAATGCAAAAATCTACTTAAGCTTTTGGGAGAAAGAAGTTTCTAGTGAAATACATGAGAGTGTACTGTCCATGACTGCAACTGTGTGTTAGAACTATAGCGAATTCTATAGGGTTTCCAAGGAATATGTTTAAAAGAATGCATAAAAAGCAGTATAACAATTAGCAGCAGAGACTGATGTTTTTAAAGGAAGTCATCAATTTAAAGTGTTGGCTTAGAGAAATTTCAAGCATTTTTATGAATTTAATAAAGGGTTGCCTTTTAAGTAGCTTAAGTATCCTTCTCTGTATGCAACATGTCCTGGGAATTAACAAACCACTTACTGCTGGATGGATTCCACTGAGATGCAACTGCCATTCCTGCAGCAAAGACTGATTAAGAGAGTGGAAAGAGCCAGTACTGAAATGGTCATCCTATTAGTCTGGGGAAAGGGAGAAAACCAATTTGTATAACTTCTCTTCCGTTTATTTAGCATGCTGATCTTGATGCCATAGGCATCAAGGTGGATGTGTGCATGCCTAAAAGAGGGCTTTCCTTCGGTTTCAGGGAGCCTGGCAGTAGGTGCCAGGGTGCTTGTCTAAAATTCTCAGCTGAGGGATGGGGACCAACAGTGTGGGACAGCTGGAGGTGGAAGCTGGTGATCTGATACTGAGGGATAGATTCTGGGTTATAAAATCGGGACCCTGTGTGAAAGGAGGAAAAACTTACCACATGTTCTAGACAAAGGAGCTTGCAGGGATAGAAGAAAGAAGGACAGTGTGGTCAAAGTTATGGAAAACATACTGAGGAGCATTGTGCATGGATATTGGCAGGGTAAGACCTCCGGGTTTAGAACAGGAGCACGCTCAGAATAATTGCAGTGAAGGCTGCCAGAAGTAAATATAGTAGTGTAAGCACTGCTACAGAGTCGTTGAAGTCAATGCTGCATAACATAAATTGCATAATATATTTGTTTGTGAAGGTTATTAGAGCACAGTTTTAAATGGATCCGAGTCCTTGGAAAGGTGAATGTATTCTGGTTCCCTGAGCTGAGGTTTCCAATATGTCCCAGTCTGATCTGGGGGCAGACTGCCAGCAAGAGGGGGGAGGTTGCTGTTCCCCTCCTACCAGCTCCAGGGCTTGGTCCGAGCAGCTCCTGAGCTGGTTCCACACAAAGTGCCAGGAGGAAAGGAGCTGCCCCTCTCGCCTCAGATATAGAAAAAAGTGGGGGGATTTTTGTTGTCCTGGTCAGCTGAGATGGTGAGGGGATGAGAGAGGGTGTCCAAGGGGTGTGTGTATGAGAGGATAGGTGGAGGTATCTCTGAGCATCAGGGACAGCAGGTGGGCAGGCTGTTCAAGCCTCATGTTCCACCTCAGAACTGCAGCAAACCCTTTCCCTCTCCCGCCAGGGATATGATGGTCAATGAACGACGCAGCAACCATCAGGGCACTGTCACCCCCTCCATAAGAGGGCTGAAACTGTTTACAGAATGCATACTTTGTAAATGGTAAAGACTAAATAATGTATTCTGTGCATTTGCATAATTTTGAATCACTTATCCTTCTGAGGGCTGTAGTCACTTGGCTCATGTTAGAGTACACTTAGCAGTGTAGTTGAGCTCAAGCCATGAGCTGCTGGGTTGAGTTGACACTGAAGATAGGAGTTGTGTTTTTAGGGAGTCCGCGTGTGTTTCCCGTGACATCGCTGGCACCACAGAGTGGTGCCCTGAGGGCTCAGAGTGCTGCAGCTGGCACAGGTAGGAGGCACGGGCAGTGCTGTGAAAGGGTCAGGATGTCTTTCAGAAAGAGCTTGAGACCCAGAGCAGTCAAAGTGGGACGTATCGCCATGGTGATGGCATGCGGGGTTATAACCTTAGAAGGCATTAGAAGAGAAGCTTCTGCTCTGCACTGGGTGGGATGGAGGGGCTTACCAGCTGAAAATGCTGGAGAAGCACATCTTTGGGCAGCTGCAAGGTCGGAGCGGCCCATGAGGATGGGGCTGGGCAGAAGATGCTGATGTGGGGGATACAGGAGACAGGTATTATCAAAGATGGGGAGTCACTGGTGAGCAGACTCCAAGAACTTGCTTGATTTGGGTGGGCAAATGAGCCCTGACAGGGAGGTGGTGCAATTCATTTTTTATCATCAGGGAAATAAACTTCAGGGATAGGGAAAAGCTGTTTAAGCTGCTGGATCAATGTTGGCATGAAAACAAATGGATAAAAGCTGTTTAGGAATAAGTGTTAGGCTGAAAGTTCGTTTAACTACTGGAGGAGCTCAGCTCTGCAGTTAGAATTGGATATGGAGGCTGAGAAAGAGCATTGTCAGTATGTGGGGCTCTGTTGCTGTGATCGGGGTTCTTGGATGTGATACTTGTCATGGAGGGTTAAGATAATGATCTGTAAACATCTTTCCTGCTTGCATCTGGTGGTGGATTATCATGACTGTGTCATGATAATGCAAGAAGAAAAGGGAAAAATGTCCCTTTGCTGGCTTGGTTTTAGAAGTGTCTGTATGGGAACATGTGCTGAACTGAACTGCTTCTTTCCCAGGGTGGAGAATTCATGTCATTAAGCAAAATTTTTAATCTTTGCTTTACCTTTAATCTGTGAATCTCTGCTGTTTTGGTCACTTATGACACCTATTCTTATGTAGTTTGTTTTTCCCCTAGGTATTTTTATGGCCTCTGTCACAGTGGTGTCTCAGTGTCTTCCAGGCATTTATGGATTTATTCTGAGAACGTTCCTGTGAGGTAAGGAAACATTATCACTTGGTTTTACAGACTGGGAACTGAGACAGTGGGAGACAAAGGTTGCAGGAGTCTTGTAGCATAGCCAGCAGTCAAACACTGATTGCCAACAAGTTCATTATTGTCCTAATCCCAAACCCACCTACCTGCCTCTGTTTTTTTTTTTTCTTTCTTCCTCTTTCTACTTCTTTGTTGGTTTTGTTTTTCCTTCTCTTGTCTGAGTTTTAGTAGCAACAATCTGCAAGGAGCTGGGAGGACCTGTGGAAAATATGATTAGGGATACTGGTGTCCTTTTTTTAACATTGTTACTTATGAGTTGAAATTCCTTTCTAAAAATATCAGCAGATCTGTTTATGTTAAATGATTAGCATGTTTAGACTTCCACAGATAAGCTGCTGTGCCTTTTTGAGTCAGTAACTCCTTTATCCTACCTGTCTAGGCTTGTGACTGTTGAATTCTTACCCTGCCTAAGCTAATGCCATCCCAATCACCTAAAGCAATGCCAAGAATTTCATCATCCATGCAAAGATCTGATTCATGTCAAGACAGGTGTAAAGTTTCTCAAGCACACTTATGTATAATTACTGTTTAACTTTATTTTTCAAAGATCTTTCCAAGCCAGCTAAAATGTGCAGCTTTGAGCTCCCAGATTCTCACAGAAATTGGATTTCAGTGCCTGATTAGTGATGCTGATCCCTTTCAAAAGTATTGCAAAGTTTCTGACACGTGTGTGCACTGAATTACAATTTAGATCATAAAATCAAATATCATGAATAACAGCTTGAAAAATGTGTCTTTTTTTTTTCCCCTTTCAAGTAAGTAATTTTTAAGTTAGGTCTCCCTTGAGTCCTTTTTTCTCTTCAAGATGGTATTTAAAGTGTGACTTTTACTACTTAAAGAATTTTCTTAGAGTTACAGCAATGTTATAAGTTAGGAATTTACCAGCAGGCTCTGACAAATACTTTTATTGTATATTAAAATCAACATTATTAAAAATATCACATTGCAAAGAAATATTTAGTGATATGTTTCTAATTTCACAATCTGTAAAATACACGTATTAGATCACATTTATGCTCTTTATTAGTGAGTATTACATGTCCTTCTGTCCCCAAGAATGAGGCCCTAATGACTCATGAACTGTCTCAAAGTGTACTAAATAAGATTAAAGAGGTGGCCAGTGACCTTAACAGTCAATTAGGCTATATGTTACTCAGCCCAGTATTTGTGGAGTGTGGAAGAGTAGCAAAAATTCGTTAGCTAAGGTGCTGATGCCTGAAACAAGCAAGATTTCTCAAACATCAGGAAGGGGTGTTGTTGCTTAGTGGAGATAGAGGCACATAGAGTGGGTATGTCTTTGTGTATGCGTGTTTGCAAGTACTGCTGATGTGGTCCTGGGGCGGGGAGAAAGCTGCTCCTGGGCTTTTGGGCTCCGAGCCTTGTGGAGGAGATCCTGCCAGCACCTGGTGCTGGGTTGGGCAGGAGCAGGTGCAGTTGGAGGTGTGGTGCTCAGGATTTGGGATGTGCCGCCTGAGAGGTTACGCAGAGACAGCACAATGGGAGGGCTGCTTTCAGAAGCCTTGTGTTTCACAGCAGCAGGGCAGGGAAGGATGTGTTGGTGTGGTGTGTGGCATGCCTGGTTTCCCTCAGAGGTGAGCCCAGGCGGGCGTGATTGCGTTGGGGTAGAGGCAGGAGGGTGAGCAGGAAGGCTCTGGGCTGCTGTGCCCACTGAAGAACAGAGTTCGAATACTGCATCCCCTTCTCCCTTAGCTCAGGAGACGGGACGTGAATGGGTGCTGAGTATGCAGAGGTGCAGACAGGTCAGATTCCCTGTTCCCCACCAGCTTCCTTGCAGGCTCACCTCTTCCATGGAGCTGTCAGTGTGAAGCCAGGCTGGCAGTGGGCAGCAGGGCCGAGTATATCCCAGTGATGGGCTGACTTGGCAGACCGGGACAGTATCTAAGTTATGGTACCATCTGTCATCTTAGGTTGACATTTCTTAACTAATCATCTACAGTTTGTTTTATATTGTGTTTGGAGGCATCGTAGAGCAGTATTAGTTTGGAGATGCCCACCCCCCCTGGGAGGGCACTGCGTGGTGACAGAACTGAACCAGGAGAAGTGACATTACACGGGAGCTGAGGTGGCAGCTTGGTCATGCAGCTTCTCAGCAAAAGAGCTGTCCTTGAGGGCTTCTCAGTTTTATAGCACTTCTTTTCTGGTATGTGCAGTTATGAATGCTTTCAGCTGACCCTGAGAAAGTCTTCTGTCATTCTTAAAGTAAACTCAGGTTTTAGGAAAGAAAAGATGACAGACTCAGTCAATAAAAAATATGGCTGTAAGTACAGTTTGAGTGGCATGCAATAATATCTTTTAAAGTAAATCAACTTTCTTGAACATAAATTGGGCTGAATCTCCCTATTCTAGGTTGTAGTTTATCTGCAGGGTTTTCTTTTAAAATAATTTCCTTAATAATGATTTGGGGGTAGGGGACAGTGGATAAATGGTAGAAAAAAGAAAAGGAAGCCTTTTCAATCATGTCGGGCTGAATCTAAAGCATCAAGGAATGATGTTACAGGAGAACCCCTGAAGATAAACTGTAACCTAGATTAGCAGAATACAGATTAAGTTTTCAGGAGTTTTGAGACAGCACTGTATCCTGAAGCAGTCTTTTGTCATTCATTTAAACTAAAACCCTTGTATGGTTGAATTTTCAGGGATATATGAAAACACCTATCCATTTGAATGTTACACTCATGAAGTTAAGGAATTTATTAAAGTGAATACTGCTTGAAAAGATTAAAAGAAGAAAAAGTTAAGATTTTTCATTTGAACTGGCTATTGCTAGGGAAATACTGTATATCTATGCGATCATGGTTTGGGGGAGTTTTATACAAGCAGCATTACCACTGGAATCGCAGTTGAAACGGAGATTTTTACATGATTAGTGTTTTTCATTTTGACTTTAAAGTGTGAAAGTCTTGCCACTCGGTCACATTGTCCTCTTACAATACTTTAAACATTTTTATTCTTTAGTTTATTTTCATTTTGGAAAATGTGTTGCGATACCATATTCTAATTGAACGGCTGTTTTCAGTAATAGAGGTTATATATTTCTACAAAATGTTGGCACAAAACTTACGTGATTCAGAGTGATTTAATTGTGTGTTAATGCCACATTGGCCCGAGCATACTAATAATTAATGCAAAACAGTGAGTTACCCCTTACTTCTTGCTGTAATCCAGTGAACAGTGTTTTCTGGCTGTACTTAGATGACAGGCTCAAAAGGGCATTGGCAGAATTAGTTGGCATAGTTCAGCCTTATTTATATATGACCATATATTTTCTGGACTTAAGAGTCTTTGCAGGTCCTTTTATCTCACAAATAAGTGGATTGCTTTAATATAGTGGAACCCAAAGGGCACGACTGCTGGCCGTTTACCTGGCTTCACATGATGAGTGTTGGAGAATGCATGTGGAGAGGGAAGGGTGGGGTTTAAAGCTCCAAATTTGCACTCATAAAATTCCCTTCTGCTTTGAAGGTGTTTGCTTTAGCTGTCTGTAGGGATATATATATTTTCAGAAGTTTATTTATGAAAAAGAGGCTCAGGAGATGCCCGAGATGTTACAAGATTTAACCATATTTGCAAAATTGAACATGAGCTTTAGCCCTCTGGTCTTTTTCATTTCCTTTTCTATTTTATGATCAGTATATTGGTCGGTGGTTTTTGTGTTGTCACTTCACCTGTTTAATTTAAATTTAGGTGTCTGAGGGTTGTGCAATAAAGGTAGAATCTCCATAACTGGCAGCATAACCTTGTCATCTCGCAGAGTCAGCACTTGCTCGTGCTCTGGCGCAACGGTTTTGAATAGCTGCCACCCCATGTGTGTGTTTCCTAAACTCGAGACAAGTGCTGAACTCATTAAAAATACATGCTATATAAGTTAATGTGCATAAGGAGTTTTGGTGCTGAGATCTCCTTTGAGGCTACATTTAACTCTAATTAACTTGGTTTCGTTCTGTCTACTATCAGCATAGGCTTGGCTGAAACCAGCCAGTATTGGTTAAACTGTGGGTTTGAAGTAGAGCCCAGCAGGGTGATGGATTGAAAAGCAGGGAGTTGTGACTGTGCTGGGGTTCCCGGTGCCTGTGCCAGCTCCCGGGGCTGTACCGGGCACGAGCACCAGCTGTGCCATTCCTGGGGCACAGTGCCACACCAAGCGGATACGCATCCGATCGTACTCTCGGGCAAAACTCTGGATTTCTAAAGAGGCCTGAAATAATGAGGTTTGCTGAGCTGTGACTGAACAATTGCATGGCACCAAACTCCTCTGACTAAAATAGAGCCGGAATTTTTCCACTAGTGGAATAAGGAACAGCAGCAGAGACTACCAGTATTTCACTGTTCTGACTGTTCTCTCTATTCATACCTTGTTTTTATTCATCATTAACTCAAGGATGAGATTCAGGGATTCTGCTAATTATGATCTGTTTTTCAGGGGAGGCAGGCAGCAAGACAGGGATTACTGATGGTGGCATTTGCAGTAGAGACAAGTACCACCGATATATGGATTGAAAATACTGGGTGGGTTTTCTGGCCTGACAGTGTTGGAAATCAAGTTTTATATTATGTCCAGTAAAGTAGGTTTCACTGAAAGCTGATTATAGTATTTTGTGAGAGGAGGTTTTCAGTGTATCACTCTGGAATACTCACGGATCCACATTCAAGGGTAGGCTGCTGTGTTTTGTGTAACTGGAAGAATGCATGGATTTGTTGCATTTTCATCACAGCTAGCAAAAGAAAATGATTTTCCCCCTTCTTTTGACTAGTACTAGGGTTTTAGTCTTGCAAAAGGATTTTCCAGGTAGAAATATCACGTAAAATGGATTCTGGATTTAAACACCAAGTTGGGTGGGAACCAGCACCCAGCAGTTTTTGAGTGTTATCATTTCTTGAAAATTGGACCTTTTAAAATATTTCAAGTTGGGTACACTAGAAATTGAGGCATTCAAATCACTAACTGCTTTTAAAAATGACAGCCAGAATTTCCATTAACATTGCATCTTCTGCCTAGGGGATCACAGAACAGAGCCATGTTGTGCCTTTGAGGATGGAAATGAAGCAGTTTAAGAAGTTACTGTGCTTCAGCTGAAATGTGGTAACAGCACACAACCATGTCTAGTTCATTTTGCTGAAAAACAAAATAGAAATCACAGAGGATGATCTAAGGCTGTCTGTTTTGCTTTTCATAGAAGCAGACTAGAAATGATCCTGTACTATCTTGCCACGTCTCAGCCATGAGGATGGTAATTTCCAGCTGATGAAAAGTAAATGATGGCCAGGACAGGTGGATGCATTAAAATCAAGATGCTTCAAGATACCTGTCAGTGTTTGTGGAGGAATGGGACTTGCTGTGCTGGTTTGGACCAGCGGTTAGTCTAATTCAGTACCCTACCCCTGGCAATGATCAGTGCTGGATAACTTAGGCAATCAACAGGAAATTGTGAATTTGATTATCAAATGTTTTATCTACTGGGGAAGTGTTATAGTATTTATCTTTTTTTTTTCTTAATAAAACCAAACCAGGCTGATTTAGTAATTGAAAGAGTCATTCTAAAATGCAGTTAAAATTTCTTGTTAAATCTTCCTTCACAGACAGGGAGTTTATTGACATTTCGTAGTGTTTTCCCTTCAGACACCTCAGCTTGAGGATTGGTCTGAACCATTTGCAGTCTTCAGTCTAGCTCAGACCAATCTTTCTAAATGTTCTTCTGTATCTCCAAAAGGCCATAGTCATGGTACATGAATAGTGCGGTTTTTTGCTAATGTTATAGCTGAAAGATAAAATATTAAATGGATATCATGTAGCTATTGTATTGCTTGAGCGTGTCTTCACATTAATTCAAATTAATTTAAACAAGGTGATAGGAGTAAAGTGCAGAGTAGAAAAAGGATAGATCAGAAAAAGGAGATAAGATAGGTGTATTCAAATAGGCAGAGCCTGATGAAATTTGCCCTAGGGTACATCAGCAACTAGCCAAGCAACCTTTGAACCATTTACAATTATCTTTTAGAAATTGGGAAGGCCAGGAGAGGACTGAAAAGGGCAAAGGCATTACCTCAGTTTGAAAAAGGGAGATCCAGGGAATTACAGACTAGTTAGTGTAACTGTAACACTTAGAGAATTGAAACAAAATTTTTAATCAGTTTCTACGAATCTGGAAGATAAGAGAATAAGGACTTGGGGATAGCAGTACCTGTGATGTTACCTTGACTTCAGTAATTTCTGATAAAGCTTCTTGTGGCATTTCTGTGGAATAAGGAAATATATGTATTTAATTATATGGTAAACAAATAATTGTTTAAGGACCATGTTTGAAGAGTAGTTACCCATAATTTACTGTGAAAATCAGGAGAAGAAGGGAGATGGCATGAGGAATTGTGTGAATACACCCATATTTGTCTTGGGCTGAGCTTTATTTGCTGTTCTCTTTACTGGTGTGGACAAGGGAATACTAACTAAATCTGCAAGTAAGCCCAGACTGAGTGGGGCTCAAGCACTGCGAAGCATAGTTCAGAGTTAAATGGCTATGGTAGATTGAAAAGGCATGTGGAAATCTGCAGCTTACAGCTTAATGAGTTGAAATGAGGAAATACAACGTGGTGAGGACGTGGCAGGGCTGCACAGCACAGGAAGAGTGCCTTGGGACAGGTGTTGGATCACCACCTATACACAAGCCGACAGTTGCAGAGAGGACAAGCTGCACCTGGAGTGTGTGCCCAGGACTGAATTTAGAGGTAATGGTGCTGCTGTCGGTCCTGCTGAGACCCCAGACATGGTGCTGTGTCCAGCTGCAAGGATGGTGCATCAGGGAACGTGGCTTGGCTGAAGATGTCCCTGGATGTAGCTGGGGACTAGGATGAGAAGGGGATATTGGAGCTGGGTCTGACCAGCCTGTGGATGAGGAGACCAAGTGGTCAGTTACCATCTCAGCCAAGGGATGGACAAGAGGTGGTGCTAGTTTATGGGAAAGCTTGAATCCCGCTGGTGGTCACAAGTATGAGGAAGGCAAGTCAAAGAAGGTGCCAAAACCAGATGAATCAGGCAGAAGAATGTGTGGGTGCCTGGGGACTGGAGCAGGAGATGCGTGAGTGGGGACCAGGGGAGCAGTACTTCTCAAGCCTGGGGGAGGGAGGGTCTGAGCATGGCCACCAGCCACCGGGCAGGTGGCTGAGGTGATGGCACTGTCCAGTTTTTCCAGGGGGAGCGCAAGGAAAGGAGAAGAGGCAAAGTGTGCACAGGGTGCAGCAAGGAAAGTTCCTATAGCTCAGCTTCACAGTGAAAGAGCACTGAGCAAGAGTCCAGAGAACTTGCGATGCTTCCATTTGAGAAGGTGCTCAAAAATCAACTGGGCAAGGCTCTGGACAGCATGGTCTGACTTCAGAGTTACTCCTGCTTTGAGCACGGATTTGGACATGCAGAGGTCCTTTCCCACCTGCTTTATTTGGAGTTTTAATAAGCTACTTCCTTCCTCCTTATCTTTAGAGGTGAAATTTTTGAATGATCGGTGTCTCAGGTGAGTTGCAGTGCTTCTCCAGGTGATGTTGATCAGCAGTTCAGAAGGGCCGGGTACTACTGGGATTGCTTCCCTTAGTGTCTCTCAATAACGTAAAAACGTTTGTTTTGTCAATCAGGCGTCAAGAGGAAACAATGTAATCAAATGTTTAAATTTCTTCAGTGCTTCAGCATTTTCTTTGTTAGACGCACCAGTGCATTTTCTAGGACACAGGTGTTTAAATTCATAGCCTTTAAGAAACGTTTGTGTCAAGCACATGGATTGGATTGGGTGCTTGAAGGAAATTGTTGCCTTGTAATATAATAAACATGTACCTAATCAGAGAAGCTGATTATTTCCCATCACAATAAATAGAAAACATGTGATCGGTGACATCAGCATCTATTTTTTTCTTAGTGTTTTGCAAAAGTAATAGCTATGAGCTTGTGATAGTGATATGTAATCTCTAACATGCCGTGGTTAAATATTAATATACATTGGCTATGTTTAAAGATCAAGAATGGCTCTTAGGTAATGAAACGTTAACTCTCTGTTAAGCTCCATCAAATTTTGGCCTGTAGAATGGGAGCATATTGTCATCAGAGTGGTCATCTGTTGCATGAACCTTAACAAGAATTCCATGCAATTATTAGGATATTGAGAAATTGACACTAAATTTTCTGTCAAGGTCTGATTTAATCAGTTATGAACATAGCTAGACTGCTTGACAGAGATCACATAAAGCATTCCCAAAGGCTTGGGGGTCTGTCTAACTCATCTGTCCCATTTCCTTCATCATTTTGTTGGGGTTTTTTGTTTTGGTTTGGTTTTGATGTAGTGCTGTAAAGCTGACAAAGCCACCTTGTGTGGCAGTCCAGGAGTTATTTTCTGTGATACTGTGACAGTCTGTAGGGTCACACAGTTACAGGGCTGCCCTATTTTCCCTGTTGGGACAGTCTCTCGTGGCACTTACACAGTGGCATAGAGACTTTAGGCCATATGTGTAATCTTGGTTAATTGTGTTAGATATTTGTTCTCCTTGTTTAATGTTTGTCAAAGTCTTGTAAATGAAGTTGTTACAGTGTGAAATTTTATGGTGTCCGAGTTGGAAACGATCCCGCTTACCTTGTTAAGTTCCTTCCAAGCTGTTCCTTGCAGTGGTTCCGCTTTGTAGACCAGCATGCAGGAGTGGCGAGCTGGTCTTCCTCCTGAGTTTTACTTGACAGTCATTAACTCCAGATGGCAAATATGATTTTATGCTGTTGTGAAAGGTGTTTTGTTCAAAAGGAGTTCTGTAGCACATGCAATGGGATTGAGGTTTTTGAAAACTTGAATTTGTCTGTTTCTCTCGGGAGCACCAATTTTTGGCGTTGCCAGGGTGGAGACCCTGACTGATGAGGCACACAATGAAGAAGGGCTGATACAATGTATACTACAGATATTATGACAAAAACGTCATATTTTTTTCTGGATAGCAGTGACTGATTGGCTGTAGACATTCCTGACACTGCCTGACAGAAAGGGTTATTTTATCTGAAAACAGTGCAGTTACAGATGAGAGACCTCCTGAAAAACATCACTCACTTTTACTAGCGACATCCATCACTTCCTAATTATGGGTGCTTTCAGGTGGAGAAACCAGTTCTTTCCATTGCTCCTCCTTTCTTGTCCTTCTGGCAACAGTGTAGGGTTAAAGTTGGCCTTTTATCCGGGGGCAGAGGGACCTGTGGATTAAATTAATGCATATTGATGTCTGTATGTGTTAGATGGGTATCCCACTGTTAAAGGAATGGCAGTGGCCAGTAACTATGGAGAATGAATAATTCTTTGTAGCTTAACCACCTTCTTTGAAGTACAGATATCTGTTAAACTTACTTGTTTGGAAGTCAGGACTTTTTACTGTCCTTTCAAAAGCTGAATCAGATCAGAGCGAGTCATGTGTCCACTGAAGAGAAAAACCCTGATCCATGCTCAGAAACAGCAGAGTCTCTGAATCTCTAATTTTCTAACACATGTGCTAATTTTGGTGGCAAGAGCAAGTCTTCCCTTAATGGTCCAGGAGCTCTTGCCCCTCTGGATGTCCCTGGAGCTGTCCTGGCCATGGCACCTTCTTCCCCAGCCCCTGCTGGCTGCAAATTCCTGCTGCCCCAAGCATGGGGTAGGGAAGGGTCTTCTTCCATCTCCTGGCCTGGCAGACGCCACTTGGTATTGCTGCCAAGGACAGAGACTAAAGTGGGATTTTTCCAAAATGCTGAATTGCCCTGGCATTTTCCCGCTGAGTTTGTTGGTCCTGGTACCATACTGTAGAATTTTTCAGAAATGCATACACCTTTTTTTTTGAAAGCCACATGCATTTTCAATGCAGTCCGTAGCACTGCCTAGAGATCCGGTGATCCAGTGTTGATTCCAAACCCTGTGCTGCTTCCTGGCATCAGAGCAGATGCTGGCAGCTGTATCCATTTTACAATGGCCTCATTGATTGGAAATAGTTCTATCTGCAGGAGCCCTTTCCACGGCTGGGTGTCTTACACTCTAGTGTGCTTCAGCCCACCTTCTGTGTGAGGCTTGGATTCTCAGCTCGGCTCTTAAGAAATTTACTTTCCGTTGCCATACTAGATAATTCTCTTCTTGCAGTCTTACAGCAAGAGCAAGGCAGAAGATTTACTTTCTCTCTGTGCTTCTGTGTGCTTCTGTTTACATACGGATAAAAATAACAGTTGGTTGAAGTATTGTTTGTTTTTATGTATAGATGAGCCTTTGCTCCACCCATGAGTGTGCCTCTGCTCACATTTCTTTGTGTTTACTTTGTGTGGCCCATGGATCAGGCAGGTGTGGAGATGCTGAGGATACCACAGCAGTATGGTCAGTGTAGGTGCCTGTGTGCATGGTGTGGCCAGGGAGGAATAAATGAGCATTTTCAAAATTGTTATTTAATTCCAGTGACTCTGCAGATGGCAAAGTATTTACAGTTGCTGGAGTAATCTCTGCTGCCCTGCGCTGCCTTTTCTCTTTGAAGAGTAGCTGCCTTGCAGCCCTTCCCTGGCTGCCGGTAATAGCAGTAATTAAAGCACACCTGGTAATGACAACAGACGTGCTGTACCTTCTGCTGCCGAGGACACTGATGTCCTGAGGTTGGGAGTGCCCATTGCTGCTTAATATGAGCCCTCAGTTTAAATATAGGCTCAAGGTTAAAACCACAGTCCACAGATAAGGTGGGAGTGGAGAGCTCCATTCCCCGAGTACGTCCCTGGCTTCCTCCTGAGAATTGTAGGTAGGACAGATACTGTCCTGTTGAACTGAGTTGGTATTCTCTTTGTCCTTAATTTTGTAGTGCTACAGCAGGGCCTTTTTGCTAAAAGACCCAAAGCTGTGTCTGTTCCTTCAGATATAAAGAGGGAGTGCAAATGAGATTAAAGTAATTTAAACCAAAAATGTAGGCTTGGTGATGCTGTGGTCCCCAGACTTGCCAGAGCTTCCATGGCCAAACACCCAAGGTGCTGGTTGTGGATGAGCATCGCCCATGTATTGTCGGAGTTCTGGAAACAGCTCTGGATACCTTACACATTGAGTAAAACCCCTGAACGGTATTGAAGTTCCAGAGAAAGAAGTGAATTGTGCTGATAGTTAAGTTTATCTTTTCCTGAAAGCATGGTTCAAAGTTTAATTTACTTTAGGGGAAGGGGGATGGGGGAAACAACAACAAAACCCACCCCAAAACTTGAAATACCCCATGCCCACTTTTTTGAAGTCTTAAAGACTGAAATGGATAATTATCTATTAACTCTCCAAAGACTAATTTGTGGGGACGATGGCTCCGGAGCACAGGCTTTTGCAGGGAAAGTGTGGGAGAGCCCATCTGTCAATATTGTTCTTACTGCTTTTCCAATGCTTTTACAAATTGATAGTCTGGGAATTGTGTCTGCTGCAGGTAAAGCCAGTTTCAAGCCCTTGCGTGCTGATATTTTATTGAAGTGAGACGTGAATGCTCTGGGGCAAAATGGCATTGTGAGATAAAGGGATCTGATACATGCATGTAGCTTAAATGTCATCTTACAGAAAGGAGATAAAACAGATGTTAATTGTAAAACTGTACTTTATGTGCACTCTTTTCTTACTAAAGTTATTTAATTCAGCACATATGAACACATATGAGTGCTCTGTGTACCCATCCTAAAAATGCTTCTTTGAAACAGTTCTGTGATTATGCAAATGTATAGTTTTAATAGAAGAGTGAGTGGATTTAGTAGTCTCTGATTGGAGAGAATATTTTTTTCCAAGATTAAGAGTCTGAAATAACAACAGTCAATTTTGTTGTTTGTTTTGAAGGAGAGCATTGCAGGTACACATTTTCTTCAAGCATTAGATAAGTGGTCTGACTGGAATAGCAGTTTTAATGTTTTAATGATGCTTTTCCAATGTGAAAGGGGCCAAGAGATGCAGAAGTCTAAAGGTCTACTGGTAATGGTTGAAGTGATGGGAGTTGTTTACAGAACATAGGGACTGGATAGCTGCCTCTTGCTGAGAGCATATGTGCGACCTTTGTTCTTGGTTTAAAGTATAATTAAGAAATACGTGCCTATGTGTATTTAAAAACAATAAAACCATCCCATTTGCAGACTTTAAGGTATTTAGGGTTGGCAGATAGAGAAGCATTTCAATGAATGCCGGTGTTAACTGTTTTGTTATTACTGATGTTGAGATGCCTTTCTCCAATGCAGCTAAAATGAGGTCAAATCAAATCTTTATTAAGTGTTGCTCATATGAGTGAGGTAATCGCCTGTTGTCTTATCTATGTAGGTAAAACTCCAATCTTTTTTAGGTCATCACAAAGTGAAAACTGAGAAATCCCAGCCTAACCTGCCTTTTGCCTACAGTGCGTGCCAGGACTCTTGCAGACTTGTTATGGAGATACTTAGTAGGCTTTGCTTTTTTGTCTTGGTCTGCTAGTTAAGGCCAAGTGCTTTCAACATGTAGAAACCTCAGAGAGACAAAACTGTGGGAAATTCACTTCTGAAATACTTAAAGATTGACTTCTAATTTTTTGTAGTGTTCCTTAATGCCTGAAATTTCTGTGGCAGTCAGGGTTAACACTGGTCACTTTGTGACAAACCATCTTTCTTACTCTCATTTGGAATTGTTACAGCAGGAGCTTTTTGCTGCTGGAACGTTTGATGCTGTGTGTCTGCAGCCCCCTTCTTACGTGGGAAACAGAGGGAAATGTATGACACGTGGCAGTGGCAGATTTGAAAGGAGCAGCTGGGAGTTGCTTGGAGGTTTTGGAAGTGCACACCTTGTGTGCTAGACTCCTTTTGCAAAGCTGTGCTGTCAGCCTGAGATCCTTAGGAAGGCAGTGCTTTCACTGCACCCAGGGCAGTGGTGAAAACAGCCAGCGGGGCACAGGGGTTGGCAGGGCCACGCTGCTCCTGGAACTCCCTGCCCAGCCCTGCTGCTCTTGTCTTTCTGCATGCCCAGTTTGCTCCTGACCTCTGCCTCGAGGGACGCTTCTCCCCTGCAGTGCTATCTCCCTTCATCCCTCCTTACTCCCTAACAGCAGCAGCAGAGCATCTGGATGGATTTGATGGAGAAGGATATTTGCTGCTGCTCACGCACTGGGGTGGTACAAGTGTGCTGCTACTTTGGCAGGGTGGACACACAGGAAAAGTGCTGGTGAAACATTCCCCATCCTCAGGCCTGGGCTTGCCAGCTCTGCAGCAGCTGAGCCATAGTGACCAGTGCTCTAGCTGGACAGGGTTCTGTGTCACAATTGAATTAACGTAAATATTTTTCGTAGTGTGTTTATGTGCAGAAATACATTTTTTTCTAACAGCTGCAGTTCTTGAACCACAAACTGCAAAGGGAGTAATGTAACACCTTTAAAACAGAGGAGGCAAGCAAAGGAAATTCCTTAATTTAGCCTTTTAGCTGGATTGTGAAACCTGATAACAGCTGCTTTAGAGTACAGGAGGAGAAGGGCATCACTAAGAAGGGGGAAAAGACTTGAAAACAAATATCCCATCTCAGTCCTCTTATAGCAGAATATCAGCTGGAAAGAAACTAAGCTCTTTATAAGAGGTTAAGCAATAACATTATGAGAAATGGGTATTTTTTCACCACGCGTACAGCCACAATTTACTGTCAACTTGAGAAAAGGCCTCTGGTGTGTAAATGTCTGTTTTTTCCTTGTGGTGAAGGAACTCCAGATCTACTGTCAGTACTGTGCACTAACCATGATGCAGACCTCTTTTCCTAAGGGTTGGTAATAAATAGAAAATTAACAACTTCAAGAGAATTTATTAAAGAGGAAATATTTTCTTTTTAACTTTTTTTTTTTAGCCCACTTAGAAGAAAATCTAGCCGGGGATCTTTCTCATCTCTCTTGTTGCTGTCCAGGATTAATGCCCAGACCCTTTAAAGGCCATTAGTACGAGTAACAGACATTAAAAGAAAACAAAGTCTTGTTTTCAGTTGCTTTCACAGTTATTCATTTTGGATTCAGTGCATGAACGACTTGTAGTTCACCGAGGGTCTGAGTCACAGGATCAAGGCTACAATGGAGGTATTGTGATCACCTTTCTCTCCCCCCACCCTGTGCAGTCGAGTTGAAATCCTGCTTTTTGGCATCCAAGCTGTTGCTTTGGTGACCAATTATGACTCCAGAAGTATACATTGTGGTCTCACTCAATAGCTGAGAGAGTGTAAGGAAAAAGATAAATGAGTTCAAACACAGCTCTGTTTTGCAACCTTCAAGGTGATTCAGAATAGAGCTGTTGGCATGTTTGATTTAACGTGGTGTATCAGTGCAGCGTTAGGAATTCAAATGTCAGTGTTACAAATCCAGAAAACATAATTAAAGGTGATTTAACACTCAGAATGCTGTGCCCTTTACATACACATTATAATTACCTCTAATTTTTGGTAGCATGGAGTTCTCAGTTTCTTTAAGCAGCAGCACCGTTTCTCTGCAATTATTTAATTTTAGAAATCGTTGCGTGTTAATCACTCAAACCTTTGTTTTCTAGAAACCTAAGATGAAGTCTGTAATTTTGGTTTAGTGGATGCATCTTATGCTCCTTTATCTTATTGATGGTCCTCAAAGTCTTCATGTGAACTCAACAAGGTTGTATAAAGTATTTTTGGAATGAAGAGGGAGTTTTAGGACAGTGACATGGCAAGGATGAAAGAGTTAAAAAAATGGTAAGTTCCGTAAATACTTGAATATAGTAGCTCCTTCACAAGTAAAGGAAAAAAAAGGCCAAGTTAGTGTACAAATACCAGAAAACTGTGTAGTTTTAGGGAAAATAATTACATGTGATGGTTAGGCAGAATTTTCTTTCTTTGAACACTTTCAGCAGTGGTTTTTGCAGGATTCCTTCATTGCTTCCCAGGACACTTAATCTCCTTTGCTTTGTGTGGTTGGCGAAGTCGCTGGGTTGGAGATGTCTTTGTGTTCAGGCACTCCTGTCCATGCCCCTTGCACTCACAAGCTGTAGTGATTTAGTGGCTGTGTCCCCCGTAACGTGCTGACACCACAAGTTACTAATGCTCCTCCTGGGCTAGTGAGTGTGTCTGCTGTCCGTGCTGGGGAGATGGCTTTGTTTGTCCTCCCCAAAGATTGGTGTTTATATTCCCTTGGTAAAAGAAAAAGCATTACAAGCACGCATTCAAAATGAAAACTCTCACAGATCTGGCAGGCAGAACAGTATCACTAATAGCAGCAGATACTTAAGTACCCTATTTTCATAATCCCACAGGTAGTTGTTAAGAGCATTTTCTCCTACTGGGAGAACATCTATCCTTCTGTTGAGCTTCTTGTCAGCTATCACTGTATTTATGACCTTAATGGAGTTTCTTGCAATCATACCAAGATATAGTAGGCTCTGTGTATATCCATAATTCAGTATTTTATTTTACACCTAGTAGCAACTCATGTTGGTGTAGATGAGATATTTGGCTTGCATCTGTACTGGTAACACAGACCTTTCCCATGTCCTCATAAATGTTCCTTCCTTGGTGGTGGATCTAAATTTAGACTAGCTTTGTGGCTGCATTTTGCTCTTCTAAATGAAATTATTCTCTTGGGCTAGATGACATCTGCTACTGAAGTGGTACCTAGGGCAGAATTAGTAAATCAGCCTTTTCAAAGCATTTTCCCAAAATCTGCCGTGTGGA
This sequence comes from Oriolus oriolus, assembly GCA_013400235.1. NCBI lineage: Eukaryota > Metazoa > Chordata > Aves > Passeriformes > Corvidae > Oriolus > Oriolus oriolus. The sequence goes on from VXBT01013480.1 coordinate 2,714,143, forward strand.
AGAGTATAGATTGACAAGTTGGTAACCTCTCACTGGGGTTTATGGAAATTACTAAGTCAATTACGGAGTGCAAGGAAGCTGTACAGTGCAGTTTGTTTTCTTTTCCTTGTATAGTTTTTAAATACGTTGCAACAGTTTTGAACTGGGAATGGCATTTTAAGAGGAGACACTTTGGTGCCACTGTGAATAAACCACACAGTGCTGAAGAACCAGATTGTACAAAGGATTTCAGTAGCTGTTAATAAAAGACTGTGCTCATTGGTGATATAGGAGGAACAACTATGATGCAAGTCAGATTACAATCTCATTATTTCAAAACAAAAGTTACCTGGGATACGTATGCTTGTTTTGATCAATAAGCCAACCTTGTGAAATATCAGAGTTTTGCCAGGAAGAATTAAGACTTTAAAATAAAGCATCTGTTGCTGAAATCCGAGCCTCTGATCTCTCTATTTAATCACTTGGTAAAGGAAGAGAGAAATAAAATATTCTTCAAGTTATTTAGTTTAAAAATAGCTTTTTTTTTTTTGCATGTTGACCAGTAATTTGTAGGCTCTGAGAAGTGGGATAGGAGCCCTAATTATTGTGACTTAACGTTCTGTTAAAGCTTTATATAAACGAGCGTTTTGGTAGGGTGCAGCCTTGTTACCTTGAGCACTTTTTGTCGAGAAAGCAACATCTAAGGATCGGATGTGAATCATGTGCCACCTCATGTTGTTCTTGTCAGAGTTTCCTGATGAACAGTTTGCTTGGAACCGCTTCCCAGAACAAATGGGAAAATGTTTAAAGAACTTTTGAGAATATAATCCACTCTCCATGGGTTGTTCTCCGTGGTTTTCCGCAGTTGTTAGGGAATAACAGGTCCTGTCTTGCCTCTGCACTGCCATCAGTTGTGATTCCCGGGTCGAAGGACAGGGCACAGACATGGCCTTTGGTCTGGCTGAGAAAGGAGACAAATCCTCAAAGGTATCTTTTCAAAGAGGGGCTATCCTCATTAATAGATCTTTATCACATGTGCTGCTTGAAGGAACTTGGTCCAGGTGAGCTGTAAATTCTGAAAACTGCAGTCTCTTTATTAAGTTTCTCATAAAAGGTAAGGAAGCGTGTGGCAGTGACTCTGATCCAGAAGAGAAATAGGAAGTGATTTGCTGAAACACAACACTTACCAGAAGATTCTCCCTCTGAAAAGCTGGCAAGGGCTTTTCCTGGAAATGTTGATGATGAGGGAAGAGCACTGTTCTGGCTGTGGAAGGTTGCTGGTGTTTTCCTTAAAGGTTGTTTTCTGCAGAGGCCATGGGTTTTAAATTATTTTTTTCTGATGTTATTGAAATGTAACCATGGCCCCTAGGTGGGAGATTGTTTTGCAAAGGAAAATCAATCAAAACACTGCCTTGAAATATTTTTTAGAGGTTTTACAGTTCGCAATAATTGGGCTGCTGTGGTAGATAGAACCTTTCTTGCGGAGATGATCTGGGCTTCACCAGTCTCTACTCATCTCCTCCTGATTGCTCCAAACCTGTTTTGTCACTAGCAGCAGGGTAATAAATCAGGAGTCTGTTTCAGGTCAAAGAGAATTGTGTTCCTTTTCTCCCTCTTATTTATTTTTAACTTGGACTGGTTCCCTGATCCAGTCCTTGGCACAGAGCTATTGATGAAGCTGGGGAGGTGACTGGACTCGGGCAATGTCACTGCTTAAGCCCTCAGTGTTGCCGAAAGATGTGCTTAGCAAATTATTGCCTCGATTACAAGAGATGAATATGCTACATTACACTCTAGAGACTGTTGTGAAAATTTGGGACTATGTGCCCTGGGTAGCAGTGAGCCCTGGTGATGTCCAAGAGTCCTGTGCTTCTTTTAAAAGAACCTGCTGTGGGTTTTGAAAGTACTGAAGTAAAAGTTAAGCTATCTGAAAGCACAAGGTTGCACTCTCAAAGGTATCATCAATGCTAGTACTGACCTATTTTACTTAAGAATTTTGGCACCATGAAGTCAAGTCTCAAAAAAAAAAATTCCTTCTTTCTTTTCCCCCTCTCCTTTGTAGATATTGGGCAGTAGGCTTTCAGTTATGTTCTTAGTGATTTGCCAGTGATACTTTCACTTAAAGCTTTTTTTGGATGAACTCTAGATTTTTGTTCAAAATATTTGAAGTATTAAAGGGGTAACCTCAAAACAGCTTGATACCCTGGCTCTGCAGTGAAGGCTTTTGATAGATAAAATTTTCAACTTGAAGAGATCTTGCAGGTACTTTTTCCAGAAGTGCATGCACTGGTGGCTGCATTTACATCTTACTGTCAGTGTTATCCACGGAGACAACTGGCCATTGCAATAATACTGCCTTAGGGTTATGAGATGGGCAGTGAAGGGTCTGTTGTTGTCCATTAAATCTCTTGGAGGACATCAACTTCATTTCTTCTAGAGGAGTGGAAAATAATGGGAGGTAGTTAGATTTTTGAACTTTTAGCTTGAGGAATAATTTTCATTTCATTATTGAAATTGGAGTGATGAATAATGCTGAAATCATATTTGTCCATATTAAATGGAAGCTGGCTGATTGTGCCCTCTCTTGAAGAAGTAGGGACGTGCTTTTTTAACTTTGAGAGCAGATCTATGCTGAATCTCAAATGACTAGACTCATACATGTGTAAAGCACCTGGATATAGTAATAGCAATCATTTTATTCTGCAGATTTCCTAGCAAAAATAAACTTAGTCTCACTGCTACATTTTTATTAAAAATTTCAAGAAGGAGAAGACACCTTATCTTCATCAACTCCCCACTCCTTCGTCACAGTCATGCTGTGCTTGATGCTTCTGATGATGAGATTTATCATTAAATGATGATTTTTAAGTTCTTTATATGAGAGATATCATGCTGTGGTCTGTAACATTACTTTGCTTTTTACCTCCCATCCAAAGATCTGAACTTGGCATTGCAAAGTACTGGTCCTGACTCTTGTGTACAGGTAGCAGAGCTCTGGAATGCAGAAGTGGAGCAGAGTGTCCAGTATTAAGGAATGTCTTAAAAGAGCAACGACAAATTTATTATTTATTTTTTTTAAAATCTTTTCTTGTTTGGGGTTGGAGTGTTGAGGCATTGCCTGGCAGTGCCAGCACAGCTGATGGAAGTGGGCTCTGCTACCCCTTGGCTTGTGAGGGACAGTGGGCTGCAGTTTCTTTGGTTCACTTAGACATGGCCAGGCAGTGCTGATGTTGTTGAACCAGCAGATTTTGGGGTAGGATAAAGGTACACGATTTTTTTTTTTTTTTTTT